>VZSE01009793.1:247546-275755 GCA_013398275.1 Promerops cafer | reverse complement strand
GGGGACTGCGGGGACCGCTGGGGATGGCGGGGTGGCGGTGGCGGAGCGGGGCGGGCAGGTGAGCGTGGGAGGGCCGGGACCCACTCACGGCGTCGTTCCCTCCCTCACGGTGTGTCCCCCCCTCGCAGCGGCCCCCGATCCCCCGGTGTCCCCTCACGGTTTGTGCCTCCGCAGCCCCGAGCGCGCCGCTGCCGAGCGGGCCCCGAGGATCTACACGAGGACGGGAGACTCAGGTAGAGCCCGGGGGGCCCCGGGGGCCGCGGGCAGAGCTCCCCAGCCGAGCCCTGAGCGCCTCCCGCCTTTCCCAAAGGATTCTCCAGCACCTTCACCGGGGAGCGGCGGCCGAAGGGCGACCGCATCTTCGAGGCCCTCGGAGCCACGGACGAGCTGAGCTCGGCCATCGGGTAAGGACCGGCTGGGAGAACCCAAACCACATGGAAAATCATGCTTGTTACGATTGCTTCATTCCCAGCTAACTCTGTTTTGTTTTTTTCTCTCTAACCAAGGCTGGCTGGTGAGTTTAGCAGTGAAAAGGGCCACACATTTGTTGATCAACTTCATAAAGTGAGTATTAATGATAATCTTCTTCCAGTGCAGTCCCTTACCTGTGCTATTAAAACATGAACTCCTTAATTTTAGCCACAGTGCTCCCACTGACACACAGGAATTCAATACATTTAGTATTTCAAGATATAAATCTTTAAGATTCCATTGATTGCTCTCTAAGAGGTAAATTTCTTTAACCAAGAAGGAAGCTAGTAGATCAAGTTGTTACTTATAGGCAGACAGATCAATCCCTAGGTTTATTCTAAGTCAGATTCACATTACGAACACGAGTTTTGTTGTAACAGAGCTCCAGGTTTGAAACCGGGGCACAAACCAACCACGAAGGCACAGCAGTGACACAGATCCTTCCTGGGCAGCCTGTGAGTTTGGCTGGTTAGCTGTGCTGAGCACAGGAATGCAAAAAGCCATGGCTGGGAGTGACAGCAGTTGTGATTTTTGTCCAGGTCCAGTGCATGCTGCAGGATGTGGGCTCCAACCTCGCCACGCCGCTCTCCTCGGCCAGGGAGGCTCACCGGAGTAAGTCTTGCCCTTCCTGGGATGGCCCATCTTGGGCACAGCCTGGTGTGGGTGGTGGTGGGATGCTGAGGGATGTATTTGGTTTCTTAGGACTTGCTGGTCCCAGAAAGCAAAGTCAGAGCTCAGCTTGTTGTCTGAATCACATTTTTTCAGCCGATTCTTCTTTCCCCTCTGTAGAACGAACGTCGTTCAGCGAGAAGCCCATCCTGGAGCTGGAGCAGTGGATTGACAGTTACTCAGAGCAGCTCCCTCCCCTCAGAGCCTTCATCCTGCCTGTAGGTGCTGCCTGTGCCCCTCACTTCCTTGGGGTAGCCCTGCTCCACTGCTTACCATGGGAAAGCAGCCTGGGAGGCTGCTATTTCCACAGGCAAATGCCAAGAGAAAAGCAGAGACAGGGAGCTGGGAGTTACATTTCCCCACCCTGCTGCACTGGGGTATCCCTCCAGTGCCTGGCCATGGCACAGGGATCAGTTCCACGTGTGTGAGAGGTGCTGAGCCCTTGCAGGGAGGGGAGGGGGGCTGTCCCTGCTGGTGCAGACACTGAGAGGTGTTTCCTTGCTGTTCCAGTCTGGAGGCAGGAGCAGTGCTGCTCTCCACTTCTCCCGAGCCGTGTGCCGCAGGGCTGAGAGGTGGTGAGTGCTGTGCTGGGATCACCCTGAGGAAGGGGATGGGGACACCCCAGTGACAGCAAAGCAGGGCTGGGCTGGGCTTGGGGCTCAAGCCAGGCTTTTGTACAGTTAGTCCAATTCCAGGAGTGCAGGAGGCACAAAGCCAGGCTCTGTTCTTGCTTCCCCTTAGCTGGGTCATCCAACCCAAACCTTTTGGGATTCTGCAGCTCCATCCAACCTGGCCTTGGACATTTCCAGGGATCCAGGGGCAGCCACAGCTTCTCTGGGCACGCTGTGCCAGGGCCTCAGCACCCTCACAGGGAAGGATTTCTTCCCAGTATCCCATCTAACCCTGCCTCTGGCACTGGGAAGCCATTCCCTCTCACTCCAGGCTCTTGTAAATAGTCTCTCTCCGTTGAGTGATTCCCACAGATGAGTATCCTGGGATGAGCAGAGCAGGGGGCTTCTGGGAGACACACAGACATTTCTGGCATCATTTACCCCTCCCAGATCCCTCTGGGAAGTAAAGACCTTTCACTTCTGGAGGAGTCAAAGTGGGGACCCCAGGAGAGGTTTGGGGTGGGAAGAGGCTCCAGCCTCTGTGTACTCAGAGCTGGAAAATTAAACACGAGCATTTCCCTTTGCTTTTCCCAGCGTGGTCCCTTTAGTCCAAGCAGGGGAAGCAGATCCAAACGTGGCCAAGTATTTAAACAGGTAAAAAAATAAAATCCCAAACCATTGCCCTGCCCTACTGAAGCATTCCCTTAGTTCTGGGAATAAAACTGGGGGGTTTTCCTTCTCAACAAGCTTCTCTTCTGCAATAAGATCACTGGTTTTCCTGCTTTTCCCTTGCTTTCCAGGCTCAGTGATTATCTCTTTGTCCTGGCACGTTATGCTGCAATGAAGGAAGGGAAGGAAGAGAAAATCTACATAAAACCTGAGCTGTAGCTGGGAGCTGGAAGGTTTTTTCCTTGATCATGGAAAACTAAATCCAGTTGACTGCTTTTGTCCATCAAGGAAGGGAGAGAGAACAAGCCTGGACTGGAACTGGGAGCTGCCAAAGATTTCCATGTGAAATAACCAGGAGCTTGTTGATAAATGCTGAGAGGAACAGAATCACAGAATATCCTGAGTTGGAAGGAACCCAAACACACCTGTTCTGTTCCCTGGGCCTGGTCCACACATCCCACGTGGGGATGGCTCTGGAGTCACTGCTTCTCCCAGGTGGGAGTTGAGGCAGGAGAATTCCAGTAACATTTTGGAGATGCCTTCATTTCCCTGGGCAGCAGCAGGTGCTGTGGGAAGGCTCTGACAGGACTCTGAGGGATGATGAAGGGAAAACAATCAGCTCCTCCTCTGAAGTCACAGTGCTCGTATGGAGCAGCAGCTGGAGGCGTTTGGGAATTGTGGCCGCAGCTCTGAAATAATAAATGTGAATTTCCTTGTACCAAAGGGCCACAAACTGTCACATTTTAAAACTGAGCCCTGCGTGCTTTGCTGCTCCAAGTCCCTTCCAATCCATCAGCTCTGGCTGGAGCTGAGCTGCACAGATTTACAGGAATGCACCAAGAATTCCTTGGCTCTGGCTGCCTCTTGTGCATGTGAGGAATGTCTCTGTGCTGACAATCCAGAGCATCCTCTGCCAGGAACAGGGCTCACAGGATGGAGGGGGTGAAGCAGGAAAGGCCAAATCCCAGGGTCTGCGTGTTGGGGTTGTCTCCACGTGGAGCTGTCCCTTGGAATGGTGAGACCAGCTGCAGGAACAGCTGGAGGAGCAGAGCCCAGGGTTTGGGAGCAGCCAGGGCACTGAGGTTGCAGGAAAAGGGGTTGGGGTGAGGAGCAGGGCCCTGCTGCAGCTGGGTGGGAGAGGCAGCACCCCAAGGGTTCCTCCCAGGGTGTCTGTGCTGTCCCTGGAACGTTGCTCCTCAGAGCCCTTGGCAGAGCAAGCTCCCTGACAATTCCAGCTTTGCAC
The DNA here is from genome assembly GCA_013398275.1 of Promerops cafer. Classification (NCBI taxonomy): domain Eukaryota; kingdom Metazoa; phylum Chordata; class Aves; order Passeriformes; family Nectariniidae; genus Promerops; species Promerops cafer. The sequence continues at coordinate 272,092 of VZSE01009793.1, read as the reverse complement.
TCAAGTCCAGGCTGCCTCCAGCTTGGAAATACAGCTGGGAAGAATCCATGTGAACTCTGGTGGTGTAATTTTCCCCCTGGGAATGCTGTGGGCTGCAAGGTGGTGATGCCCATCCAGGGCTTGTCCTGCTTTTCCTGGGGCAGCTTTTAAATCCATCCTGCCCCTTCCCCTGTTCAGTTATTTGAGTAGAACAAACCTTAAACTTGCTCTCCAAAGAATCTCTGTCCCTTTCTGGCCAGTGAGGAATGCCCAGCACTAGCAGATCCCCTGTCTCATCACTCACCTAGGCTTGAGGCAGATATATCATGGCTCTTGTTAATGCACATTTTTCATGGAGTAATTTTCCAAGCCTCAGCCTGGAACACATCCTGGTGACAAATGCTGTGGATTTGGATGGTGCCATCAGCTGCAGAGTCACCTCAGCCATTCCCTCTGCCTGCTCCATCCAGTTTTACGAGAGCTCTGGCTCTGGGACTGAACCTCAGGAATCAAGAGGCTTTTCAAGTTTAATTTAATAAAATCCTTTGCAATATAAATTCTTCATGAATGCTCCATAAATCAGCTTGGGGAGGGATTTATAGTATTTCCTTTTTTTTCCAGCTGGGGGGAAGAAATCTCAGTACTGTTTTGGGACCCAAGCTGGCATTGTTTGGATTGCAAGGAGAAATAAATCAAGCTACTACACTTAACATGATGGAGAGATTAAATTTTCTGGGGTGCTCCCAGCTGCCCCCTCCCTCTCTACCCACAGCAGTTGTTTCTGGAGGGCTGAGACAGAGGGAGGTGCTGGGGTGACCCTCGTGTGTCACTAAGCAGGGCTTGACTTTAGGAGGGAGTTAAGACAAGGCTGCAGCTCAGCAAGGCTGAGCCAGGGCCAGGACATTCTGTCCTGAGAGTTGTCCCCAAGGTCACAGGACAGCCATGGGCTCTTGAGCTTGGAAGGCTCAGCCTGGAGAAAAGGAGGCTCAGGGGGACCTTGTGGCTCTGCACAACTCCCTGACAGGAGGGGACAGCCGGGGGGGGTCGGGCTCTGCTCCCAGGGAACAGGGACAGGAGGAGAGGAAACTGCATCAAACTGTGCCAGGGGAGGGTCAGGTTGGAAATCAGGAGGAATTTCCTCATGGAAAGAGAGGTCAGGAACAGGAAGGGGCTGCCCAGGGAGGTTTGGATTCCCCATCCCTGGAGGTGTCCAAGGAATTCCTGGACGTGGCCCTCAGTGCTCTGGGCTGGTGACAAGGTGGGAATCGGGCACAGGCTGGACTCGATGATCTTGGAGGGCTTTTCCAGCCTGGATGATCCTGGAATTCTGTGATTCCTCAGGCTCTGGTGCACCCCCCTCACCAGGCTGGAGCAGGGGCACAGGGCAGCTGAGCTGCCCCTGCTCCCAACCCTACAAAGTCAGCCAGGCAGCAGCAGCAGAGTGACCAGAACAAAACCCAGCCTTTAAATCCAAATAAAGCTCCCTTGCTCTGGGCTGGCAGTTGTTTTTCCAAGCTCTTTGTCTCTTCCTAGCCCTCCCAGCCATACAGCATAGGGATTCCAGTGCCTGCACCTCATTAATATCATGGGGGAAGGCAGATGCTTTGTCCGGGCTGCCCGGCTCCAGCGCCCAGCAACATTCCTGCCTCGCAGGGTGCCTGATCTGGGATTGCTCTGGAGCTGCCAGCACAGCCATATGCTGCTAAGGGTCGTTTATTCTTGTTTGTAAAATGTATGGCTGCTCCCAGCTTCCACACTGTCAAAACGAGAAGAACTGGCCCCAAAATCTCTTGCTGCATGATTGGATCAGACGCCCGTACATCTGTTAACGCTGTAGGAGCTGTAAAATGGAATAAGTTGGGCTATAACTCAAGCACCTCGATTACCACCACGATGTGGGAGCAGCCGAGCGGCTGCTGCTCCGCCAGCAATGACACAAACATCCATCGTGCCAAGTCAGATGTAAATTTACACAAGGCAGCATTTCCTGGGCCAGGGCTCAGAAGGGAGGAGAGGGATGAGAGCTCCCACCTTGACAGGATGTGCTGGAGCCCCAGCCCGGTGAGTTTTGGGGTGCACAGCCCTGGCAGTGGAGAGCCAACAGCTCCACTGGAGCTGCAGGAGCAGAAAGGACCACAGGTCCTCCAGCAGAGCAAGTCCTGTGGTCTCACAAGCTCCTGAAATCCCCATTTAGCCTGGAAATAGGCAAGGAAAAACCGTCCCCACGCTGGAGCAGCCCCGGGCAGGAGCCATTGGCCCTGTGCCTGACAGGAGCAGGCTGAGCCTGTCTGTGGAGGAAGGGGCTGTCTGGGACCCTCAGCTCCCCCTGTGCTGCAGCCCGGCCCGAAGTGCCCACCCCAGTGCCCACCTCACCCCAGTGCCCACCCCAGTGCCCCGTCCCTGCCTTGGCAGGGCAGGCACAGAGAGGCAGAGTAACACAGGGAGGGCTCAAACCACCCCAGGGAAACTGCAGAGGGTTAGGATTGAAGAACTTGGCCACAGAACCAGCCACAAAAGCAGATTGTGAGCACCAGTTCAGTGCCACTTACCCAGGTGGTGACAGTGCCAAGTGCCACGGGGTGTGACCGCTCCAGCACCTGCTGCAGGAGCTGCTGCACCTCTTGGTAAATGGGAGCAAACACAGAAATGAGCTGCAGAGACATCAGACCTCGCTCTGCTCAGGGATGTGGAGACCGGAGCACGGCACAGCCTCCTCTCCATCCTAACCTGCAATCTAGCATGGGGCACAGGTGCAGAACAGAGGGATCAAACAGAGGGAATACCAGCCTGGGGGACAGCCTGGAAGAGCAGGAGAGGGGCAGCAGGAGCTGCTGTTTGCTCCTGAACACCCCGTGCCTGCAGCAGGTTGGGACACCCAGCTCTGCTCCGTGCCAGCACTGAGCGAGCACCAGGCTGCAGGGATCCCTCCCATCCTCCAGGGATCCCTCCCAGCTCCTGGCTGGCTCCACAGTGCCCAGTTTTATGGTCCCAAGGCCTGGGATAGCCACGGCCACATCTCACCTCGGTGGCCCCGAGCGATGCGTGCCCAGATGCCGGCCGATGCCAGGGAAGCAGGGGCTGTGCAGGCCTGGCTGCTGCCAGCTCTGCCTTGGCAGCAGCTGCTCTGGGCTTGCTTTTTGCTGTTCCTGACAGTGCCAGATGCCTCTGTGTCAAAACAATGGCACTTGCACACTGACTGGGAGCCTCTCCCTCGCTCCCGCCGTGCTCCCGCTCCCGGCAGAGCCAGAGAGCGCTGGGAATGGCCAGCGGGGCAGGAGGGCTCCAGGCAGGGATGGAGGGGCAGTGAAGGGCTCCAAACCCGGAGTCAGAGCAGCAGGCACAGCTCTCACCCCTCCAAGGAGCTTCCAGCATTAGGCCAGGCAGAAACACACAGTATTGTAATATTGATATTAACATCAAACCCCATGTCAGCTCCAGCGGCTGCTCCTCGGGCTGCCCCCACTCCTGCACTGGGGGGTCCTGCTTGGATTTCCAGCCCGTTTCCCTCTGCACCAGTGGTTCCAGTCACCATTCCCAGATGTGCACTGAGCATTGCTGATCCCAGCACCTGCCCCTGCACCTGAGGAACACCAACGCTCTCAGGAAGGACCAAAGTCACAGCACTCTGCACAACCATGCAGAGCCTCTCCAAGCATACTCCAACACGAGCAAATCCTGCTTCAAACAATGCTGCCAGGTCCCTTTGGGCTCAGCAGGCCTCATATTCCCCCATCCGGAGCACCCCACAGATCCCAGCTCTCAGGGGCACCAGGAGCCAGCCTGGAAAAAGGAATTCCCATGGGAGCAGCAGGCTCCATGCCCAGCCTGGCAGACTCACAGAATCCCAGACTGGTTTCGGTTGGAAGGAACCTCAAAGCTCACCCCGTTTAACCCCCTGCCATGGGCAGGGACACCTTCCACTAGCCCAGGCTGCTCCAAGCCCTGTCCAGCCTGGCCTTGGCCACTTCCAGGGATCCAGGGGCAGCCACAGCTTCTCTGGGCAGCCTGTGCCAGGGCCTCTTCACCCTTGGAATAAAGGCAGGTGCTCTCTGAGGTGCCACGGCCCCCCCAGTGTCCTGCTCTGCTCTGCCAGGAGTATCCCACCAGCACATTCCCTGCCCTAGGAAAGGACCAGGAGGCACCCAACCATCTGAACTCATCCCAGCTTTATTTTCTCTGCAGGTCAGACACACAGGGATGGAACCAAGGTCTCCACGGCAGCGAGTCTGGGATAGAAAAGATCCTCCTGAATCTCCCGTGGCAAAACCAGCCCTGGGCAGGATCCATGGAGCAGGCAGGGACTGACACAGCCTCCCTGGGACACAGGAATCAGCTCCTCCACAGGAATCCCTGTCTGCATTACTGGGAATTTCCCAGACATTTATCACATTTTCCACACCAGCTCCAGCGCGGGAGCAGTGTCTGTAGTGCAACATCTCCAGGTTTGGAGGGACCAAGCTAAGCCTGCAGTAAGATTTTTTTCTAGGAATTCTACTCCTGAGGAACGAAGGGAAAAGGGGAGCAAGGATTTAATCTCAGTGTTCAACAACTCATTTCACTGAATGCTCATTGTGCTCTAGTTAGACACACTGCGCTTCCTAGAAGGAAAAAGGAGATTTTGGGTGATATTTAAACTCTGAGAGGCCCAAGGCAGTGCCTAAACCTCCCAACTATGCAGTCACCAACTGGTTAATGCCAAAATGTTCTATGTATTAAAAAAAAAAAAAAAAAAAAAGAAAAGAAATTTACTATCATCTTTAATTTCTCTGACTCACAGCCCAGTGTCCTGAACCCTCTGCATGCAGACACTCCTGTCTGCACCAACACTTCCCATCACTCCTGTTCAATCTCACTGATTTGACAGAGAAAAAGGATCCTGACATTGCTTTCCAGATGCATTTCCAGGCATTGGTTCTAAAAAAAGGGTTATTTCTCTGAAATCCATCTGAAGCACGACAGGAGGAGGATGAAGCCAAGGCCATCTCGCTGCTTGGTGCCGAGGGTTTTCTGACCCCTTGGAAATGTGAAATATTGTGGTTAACGGGGTTCTTCCAGAGCCCAGGGTGTGGAGACCTGGGCTCTGCTGAGCTCACCTGGGCACAGGAATCCTGTGGGACAGACCAGGCAGGGCAGCAGGAGAGGTGGGATATGGCCAGGGAGGGGAATGAAGATCCCCAGTGCCACAGGGAGGGAAGGAGGGAGAGAAAACCCTGGGCAGAAGCCAGCAGCCTGTGCAGGAGCTTGTTTTACCAGTGAGGTGAAGGGGAGGAGGTGACTGGCTTTTAACCCTGTCCCCAAGAGGGCAATGCCATGGCTCTCCTCTGTGCCAGAGTGCCAGCAGGGCCAGGACAGCCTGGGAGCAGCCCAGTCTCTCCTCTCTCCGGCCTGGGCCAGGGCAGGACTCGCAGCAGCTCAAGGGACCAAAGATGGGAAGCTGCAGAGCCACTTTATGAGTGTCTCAGAAATGGCAGGAAGGATCCACACCTTCCCAAGTCACCCCCTGCAAAAGCTGCCTGCTCCAGGCAAACACCAACTGACAGAAATAAGGCCAGAAAGAGACAAAGCGACCAAAATAAAGAATTTGGCAACAAAGCAAACGTGGCTCTTACACAGAGACTCTGTCCTGGGTCCAAACAACTCCCTAAGAAAGGGCCTGCAAGCAAAGGGAAACTTCCATCCCAGAGGGATTTTGCCAGTGAAGGTTTCCAGAGGATTTAACACATTCCCCCAGTTCCAGAGAGGAACCTGCCCCACCTGAGCACGCTGCTGGGGAGCCTGAGTGCGTGCCAGCTCCTGTCCTCTGGAAACCAAGGAAAACGAAACCTTTCCTGCTCCTGAGAAATTGAGACATGACCCTTCCTGTCCCAAGGCCTGGGTCTGGCAGGAGCCTGGCAGAGGCACAGCTGGCTGAGCCCACTCCTGCTGCTCCAGCCCTCAACCTCCGGCATTCCAAAGCCTTCCTGAGAGCCACAGGGTCCATCTGCTCCTGTGATTCCTTCTCCAAGACACATCCAGGCCCCTGCAGGGGCAGGGACACCTGGAATCCTCCTGTCCTGAGTAAGCAGTGCCTGTCCAGGCACTTCCAACGCCGACATCTCCTCGTGGGCTCTGTCACCCCTCTGCCTTTGTGCAGCTTCCCAGACTCACTTCCAGCCAGCCCAGCTCCTGGGAAAGGAAAAAGCAGCACTCCCATGGCAGCAGCTGCCCAGCCTGCTGGGGGTCTCACTGTCACTAATCTGAGTGGCACTTGGAACGTTCCGTCCGTGCTCCCTGGGGTTTGCTTTTAAGGACCATTTCCGTGGGTGTCAAGTGAAGGGCTTAGGGTCAGGCCCATCCCCTCCTCCAGCCTGGAGCCATGCCTAAGAAAAGCCAGCCCTGAGCCCAGCAGCTCTTCCCTGGATCCCTGTGAACCTCCACTACCAGCTGCCTCTCCCGGCCTCGAGCGAGCAGTCGGCTCCCGCGGAGCTGCTCCGGGCTCCACGCGGGAAGGGCTCCCCTTCCAGCAGCAGCTCCAAGCCCCATCCCGAGTCCAGGCCGTGGCTAGGACAGCTCGAAGCCGGTGTTCATGCTGATGGCGTAGCGCAGCTTCTCCCGCAGGATGCTCTTCTTGCTGTAGTTGGGGAGCTTGAGGAGGTTGAAGCACGTGGAGGAGGTCGGGAGGCGCCCGCCCGGCTCCTTCTTGCGGATGGTGAAGAAGCCGCGCAAAACGCTGCCCAGGGTGTCCCCCGTGTCCTGCAAGGGCACACAGCTGTCACCTCCCTCTGTGATCCTGGCAGAGGTGCCAACACAAAAGCTGGCACTGGGAGCAGGGAGAGCCAAAGCCCAAAGCTCAGTTTCCCACCCCTCTCCAAGGAGCTCCGCGTGTAAGTCAATGCCTGACACGGGCAGGGTGTGCAGGGAGACTGATGGGACACAAGGAGATCCCAAGGAGAAAACACAGCCCTGGAGGAACCCAGGGAATCCAGGCAGGGACAGTCTGGAGCTACTGTGTGTGTGTGCAGCCATGAGCATCCTATTGGGGTAGGGCTCATTTCAGGTATAGAATCCCAGAATGGTTTGGGTTGGAAGGGACCTTAAAGATCATCCCGTTCCATCCCCTTGCGATGGGCAGGAGACACCTCCCACTGCCCCAGCTTGCTCCAAGTCCCATCCAGCCTGGCTTGGGAGCCTTCCAGGGATGGGGCAGCCACAGCTTCTCTGGGCACTGTGTGCCAGGGCCTCACCACCCTCACAGGGAAGAGTTTTCTCCTTGATATCTCATCCTAACATCTCATCCTCCCACGTTAAGGGTTTCCAGGTCAGATGAAGGGGAGGAAGCTGGGCAGGGAACTCCCAAGCCCTGAGAGCAGGAGGCCTACCTGGTCATCAGACACTTCCACGCAGCGGATGGAGAAAGGAGGCTTGAGGTAGGCAAAGCCCAGAAGTGGAGGCCTGGAGCAGCTGGTGACAAACTGGAAAGTGCCACACGGCGATGATGGCAGCAGCAAGGGCAGAACAGCCCCACAGTGACACAGTCCCAGCACTGCTGGGACTGGCACTGAGCACCCCCCAGTGTGTGTCTGACAGCCTTTGGGGAGTGCCACCCCTGCAGGGCCATTCATGGTGACACCACAGCATCCACAGAGCCCTGCTGGGCACTTCCAGGTGTCAGGAATTCTGGTGCCCCCTCAGAGAGCACCCAGGTAACTGGAGAACAGCCCTGACCCCACCAGCCAAGATCCCAGCTAGGCAGGGATGGCTCCTACTCACCTTGAGGAACATGGCTCTCTCCTCAGGGCTGAAGTCATTGGCCAGGATGTCCCAGAGCCAGATGATGACACGGTGACTGCCGTGGAAGCCCCCGTAGTACACTGTGTGTTTCCTGGGGAGGGAGAGGCTCTGACAGGCTGGCACTGCAGCAGGAAGGGCACAAGTGCTGCAAGGATCACTCGGGTGGGATGGTTTGGGTTGGAAGGGACCTTAAAGCTCATCTTGTTGCACCCCCTGCCATGGGCAGGGACAAATTCCAGTAGCCCAGGTTGCTCCAAGCCCTGTCCAACACCTGCCATGGGTCAGGGTTCACTGCTGACACTGAGCCCCCAGCACTTCTGGGCACTTGATCAGGGGAAAGTGAAAAGCAGAGAGGAATTCTGCTCCCAGGAACCAATGGAAGAAAGGACCCATCCCAAATCAGCCTTAAGGAACACGTTCCAAAGCTCTGCTCCTGCCTGCTCCTCACATTCCAAGCAGGAGCAGCAGTTGTGGACAAGTCATTGTCCTGCCACCTCCCAGGAGCTCTGCGGAGCAAGGGCTCAGCTCCCAGGCCAGACCAGGGAGGCCCTGCAGCCCCAGCTGTCACTTACTTCAGGTCCTCGAGGTCGATCTCGGCGTTGTCCCCGGAGACGAGGCGCTGCAGCTCGGGCGCGGAAAACATGCGGATCCACTCGGGCTTGATGATGGACCTGAAGCCGCCGATGAGGGCGGCAGTCTGGCTCTTGATCTGGGTGTGCATCCGGAAATGCGCCATCAGGTGGATGTAGCTGATCCTGTGGGACAGGCAGGTGGCACGGGGGACGTGGAGCTGCCAGGGCTACCCACCACCCTCCACTGAACTGTCCCTGACGTGCTTGTCCAGCCCCAAAAGGACTGGGACGGGGTTGTATTTCCCACTCCAAGCTCTGCTTCTTATTTAAGAAGATGAAGATGTTTTTCTGCTCAGATTTTGCCCCTTTCCCCGCTCTGGGACTCTGCTCATTTCCCTGCCCAGCTCAGGGACTAATTGGCTTTAACAATCCCTTGATGAACCTTGGCTGGACACAGCACCAACTCCTTTTAACAGCTCAGCTCTCCAGGCAGACTCCTCTAGGTCTGACCAACAGCTCACCGGGCTCTGCTGCCCCATGGCTGGAGAAACACCACACCAAAACCATGGAGCAGATTCCCACCTTCCTGCAGGATGTGGCAAAGGTGAACTTTTTGCTAGAGAGAGGCTCTTCCTCTTCTCATCTCCAGGCAAAACACCTGAACTTGCTGATTCTTCTTCAGCAGCTCCCACACAGACCCCACCACAATTCTACTGCCTGTTTTTGGCAAGGTCACCCCAGCATCCCCAGGCAGAGCTGTTTCCAGACTGCTGCCATTCCCAACACTTCTGTTCCCTCCCAACTCCCAATTTGGGTGCAAAAGCTTCAAATTTCTGCTGTAAATTACTAGAGCAGCATCCGGGACATTCAACTTTTTCTCTGAGCTGACTTGTGACAAGCCAGAGGAAGATCCTTTCAAATGCAAACTCCCTGGTCAGAGCTGGAGAATGGAAAAGTCTGGAAACATCAGACTGCAGAGCACAGATCCAGGTGGGATCCAGCCTCCATTTGTCAGGAAAAAGATAACAACCCCCAGATCACCAGTTCAAACACACATTTGCTTAATAGATATTTCATTCTGCTTTTATGAGCACTGAAGGGGGATTGGGAAGGTAAAAAAAAAAAAGGAACAAAAAAGTGGGTTTGGTTTGCAGGCTCCGGAGTTGACATTTCTGATAACGATCTAAAAGCCGGTTATCTGTGAAAACAGCCCCGGGGCTCGGTGTCTCCTCTGATTTCCTGGCTCTAAAGAACGACTGTCGAGTACATTTGAATTCAGCACTGTCTGCTCTGAACACGGTGCTTTATACAACTGCCACATGTTATCATTCTGAGGAGATCTGTCTGCTCCAAGGTGTCTTTGAGCATCTGTGCCCTCTGTGTTCACGACTGTGTGCCTGAATTGCTTTGAATCCATCTGTCTGTATCTATCACCATCATTAAATCCTGCAGAATCTCCCTGACTGGGTGCCTTTGACCTCAGAAGTGCTGTTTCAAGAAGTAAATTGTCAATTTTTATTTTGCAAATCAAATTTAATACAATTTCTGCCGATGAACTGTAACCAGCAAATTCTATTATGATATTTATGTGCTCCTTCTCCTCCAATCTATCTCAATTCATTCCAGATGCAAGCCCAAGGAACCAGAATAAAGTATTGTGCAGTGGTGACCTTAAAAATCTAATTGCTGTACTTACTTATTTTCATTGGTAACGGGAATGGTCTTCCCTCCAGGAACAAGTTCATGGCAAACCAGCTGAGGGAAGAAATGATTGGATTGCTAATTACTGCCTGGAACCACAATGGAAGGAAATGCCATGCTAAGCTGTTACCTCCCCATAAAACATTTATTTTTACAATAAAACAGCAGGATTTAAAGTTTAAGTAATAATCCTGCTTCTGCCTTGAACCAGTTTCACTTAACTATTAACAGAGTAATTGAACAGTAGGAACTCCAGCTCTCCCACCAGTGGAGCCAGCCCTTCTCCAAGGAAGCCTCCTCTGCAGTCTGATCCATCACTGCTGAACCACACACAAATCAATTCCAGGAGCCCTGGGGGACTGTCACAATCCCAGAATCCAGAGGCTGAGCAAGCTCAGAGAGCTCAGCCTAACAGCACAACCCAAAGCTGGCTGAGCCACAGGTCTCATGCAGGAGCTCCTGGAGCTCTGTCCCTCCAGCTGGGCACTCCAGGCAGGAAGGCAGAGAGCCAGGAGGGATCTCCCAGGGCCTGGTGATCTCCTCCAGCTCCGGGCCAGTGCAGGACCCTCCAGGTGAACATTCCTCATTCCCACTTTTCAGAGGCCTCTGTTCCTCAGCTCCAGGTGAATTCCAAGGTCAGACTGAAGCCCAGCACAGGGACTGAGCTCAGCTGTGACATGGCTGTGCCTACAGGGACACAGAGTTCAGCCAGGGTGACCCCACCTGGCTCCTTCAGCACAACCAAAGCACTGGGGAAACAGCAATGCCTGGGTTATTTTTAACCTCAGTGAACCACAGCCCTCAGTGTCTCATTGCTGGGCTCCCTACCCTGCTCCCACCTTCATTTTTCACATGGAAGAACCCTCCAAGCTGAAACCTCAGCAATCCTGAGGCAGCAGCAGGTGTCCTCCATGGCTCCCCATGGAATTTGCAGCACAACACTGCCAGCAAAAGGCATTTTTATCTTATCTCTCCAGATTTTCCAGCTCTGCACACACAACTTCACAGGGCTCCAGTGCAACCAAGTACCTCCCAATCTTCCTAAGGGACTGCCAAACAGCTTTTCATTCTCTAGGCCAAGAGACCTCCTGACACACTGGGAAACAGAAACATCTATGTGGGAAGAAAAGGAATTTCTTCCTATTCACAGGTTCTTCTTTTAAGAGGGGAACACCAGTTATGCAGAGGAAGCATGAAACACTTTTTCAACCCTGGCAGCAGAAAAATTAAGGATGAGAGGGGAACCTTTTCTTGTGGCAAAAGCTGTTCTCTGCCCACAGGTAAATACTGAATCCCATGGCTGAGCTCAGAGAAGCTGGGCCAGCCTTCCAGGGTAACATGAAGAGGACAAAGCAGAGGTAAGGTCCAACAAAACACTGAATAAAGACCTACCTGACCCATCACATCTTCATCATAGGACAGTGTCAAGCCCAGGTCACTGATATCACCATCATAACGCTGGAGAACAGCAGGGAGAAGGAAGAAAAAGGGAAAAAAGGTCAGGGCTCAGCAGCAGAAACACCAGTTGCTCCCAGTTTCTAACAACAGGCAGCAATCAGGGTGGTGAATGACAGGAAAATTATTGCTCCAACCTTAATTGAAGTGAGATTTTTATAGAACTCTGAGTCCAAGGAGGGCAGTTCGTCCACGGAGCTGTAGAAGACACTGTGGTGGTGCCCAAGGAGCTGGCTCAAAAAGAAGGAAGCAAATGGTACATCCACAACTATTCCCTGTGGACAAGAAGAATGCACAGGTGAGGTCCTGCCACACACTTGTGGTTGTGGCATCTTTGGTTACCTGCAAGGTAACACTTTGCAAAGCACCAAAATCAGCTACAAATCCCACATCCTCTTAAAATCCATTAATTACTAAGGCAGGTGCAAAAAGGCACCTGGGGAACTCCATGTGTTCTTTAAAAGAACTGCCTTACATGGTTGGAACTGAAGGAGGGGAAACTTAGTGACATACATGGAAAAATCCTTCTCTGTGAGGTAAGTGAGGGCCTGGCAGAGGTTGCCCAGAGAAGCTGTGGCTGCACCTGGATCCCTGAAAGTGTGCAAGGCCAGGTGGGATGGGGCTGCCCATGGGAAGGGGATTGGACTAGAAAGTTCCCTTTCAACCCAAATCATTCCATTAGAGTCATTCTGTCATTTCATCCTCCTTTTTGCCTCATGTCCCTTTGAGGTATCCACAAATGGATGTTTGCAAGGTGGAACACCAAAAAACCAGGCTGGTGTCCCAGCACCATGAGGAACAATCAAGGCATGACCCAGGTTTTACCTCTGTGATTATTTTTAATACATGCCTGAAGAAATTCCAGCCTGTTCCACTGAGAGGATCTTTATCCAAACTCCACTCTTCAGTAACATCCCCCCAAGCAGGACCAATTCCCTCAAAGGCACCATCACTGACAAGATCCCAACCTGGTGCTTCTGGCTCACCTCATACACAGCCTTCCCAAGCATCTTCCCCACAAACTCAAAGAGCTGCAGGTAGTTCTCATGGATGTAGGATGTTGGGGATGGATACAGCCTCTCATCACCACTGGTGGTCTGCACAAAGAGATCAGAGCCCAGTGAGCCAGAATGGCTCTGCCAGCACCAGGTCACCTCAGGTGGCACCTGTGTCCTACCTTGAACAGGTTCAGTGCAGGGTCAAACACCTTTTTAATGATCTCTTCCAGGAACTCTTTGAAGACTCCATCTTGATCAATACCAGCCTCATCGACGCCCAGGTCATTCACAAACTTCACCCTGATCACTCCCTTCATGGCGTTCTGGGAAAGCTGCCGGAGCTGTTCGTATCCATCCTACACAGACCAGAAAATCCACAGGTGAAACACCCACCCAGAGATGCAGCAGAGACAGGACACAGGCCCTCCACAGAAATCTGCATCTGTCATTGAGCGTTGAGCTCAAAAAACCAGTCAAAATTCCAGGTTTGCAGCAGCCTGAGCTGAAGGAGGGTCCAGCATTCTCCTGGAACGTCAGTTCTGGGAGTGGGTCCCTCAGCAGGCACAGAGAAGGTAAAACACAGCCCCCTGCCCTGTTTCTGTCAGGCCAGGTGGCTGCCCGTGGGCTGGCTCGTGTCCCTCACCTCGAGCATGCGGGAGCGGCGGATGGTGATGTGGGTGACGTGAGGGGACGCCGAGCTCGTCTCCACCAGCCCCAGCTTCTCCTTCTCCTTCGTGACCATGTTCCGGAAAAGCAGCACCCTCTGCAAAAAGAAAACCAATGGAAGTCTCAGTCCATGGGGATGCTCATCCTGCAGAGCAGCAGGGATTTGGGAGGCTCCTAACACACAGAACTGCTGCTGGTTGATCCCAGCTATTTCCAGTGGTGCCACTGTCATCCACTCACTCCATGCAGCTGCACACACAGATCAGCTCTGTCTCAACACAGAGATCATGACATTTGAAGGAAATGCACTAGGAAGGGGTGAGGACCCAGATCAATCCTCTCTCAGTGACAAAAATCAAGACATTTAGAGGAAATCTATTGGGGAAGGTGAGGATGAAGGAGAAGACTTTTATTCAGCTGGCATTTCAAAAGAAGTTCCATGTCACAAAATGCTCTAGACACGTGTCCCTCCCACCCAGGCCACTGATTCCCAGCCTCCACCCTGTCCCCATCCCACTCACGTTCTTGTGGGGAATGACATGTGGGATGTACTGCAGGAGCAGCTGGGCTCGTTTCTTGTCCTTGTCCAGCTCCTGGAAGAGCACGCTGGGTTTGAGGTCCCTTGACAAAGAAAGGCAGAGATTCAGAGATGCCTGACAAATACCCAGATGTGGGAGAGAGGGAACCAGCTGTGATTCCAAAGATGACTGAAGTGCTCAGTGTACACACCAAGAAGGTAAAAAGAGCCAGGGACACCCAAGCTCTTGGGTGCTGAGTCAGTTTTCAAAGCACCACCTAAACCTCCCACCACAGAGAAAACACGAGGGGCGTCCTTAACTGCAAACACAGGCAGCAGCTCCACTTTGATCCCACAGGCAGAATGTCAATAAGGAATCCCAAATCAGGCTCCCCAGAGGATGTGGAGCAGTGGCACAAGCCTGGAGCTGCCCAGGATCCCTGCCCTGTGCCACTCACTTGCGCAGCCAGTGATCCTCGGGAGCGAAGCGCCGGCGGCAATCCCGCTCGTACAGCACCATGAGCCAGCCATGGACAGAGTGGAACAGCTCCAGGGTCTCCCCTCGGGCATTTTCTGCACAAAAGGAACAAGGCAGAAAAGTCCAGGCACCCCTGGCACCAGCAGGAACCACACCTTGATCATCCTCCCCACAGTAACAGCACTGGGGTGTTTTCCTAACCCGCACGGCCTCTGGAGGGAAGGATTTTGTGCCTCTGGGAAGAGAGATGGTCTCTTCTTCAAACAGAGCTAATCAAAGCCATCTCATTTCACATCAGAACTGGACTATCTCAGCTAATTACCAGAGAGCTGAGCTGTACACAAATTATACCAGCAGAGAGATCTACAGCAGATTCTACAGAGACCCAAGCAAGCTGCTCTGCCTGGTCACAGCACTGCCCTGCTCTTGTCCAACACACGGCCCAGCCTTGCTAAACCTCATCTCTGCCAAAAACCAACATGCCCATCATGTCTGTTACACAAATCCTTACTGGAAATAGGGATGTGCTCTGCATTTGGCACAAAGCATGATCGTGGCATCTGGACATCAAAAGACTGGGACATATTCCCAAGCTGAAGTGCTTTTTGTGCCAAGGAATAATTAGCAGAAGCTTCAAATTCCAAAATTAATGCCATTTGTGGTTCTAACAGTAACATCAACTCAAGCTACTAAAAGCACTCACCTACAATTCCATCCCAGATCATCTTAAACACAAAGGAATTCAGGAAAGAGGAGATGGTCACCAGCTCTTCCAGTTTGAATGAAATCTGCTCTTCGTAGACCTCGATGTCATCCAGAATCCTGTCAGAGCAAACAAATGCAAATGCACAAGTGTAAATTTAATTCCCTGCTGAAATTTTCATAAAGGCACATTATCCTTTAGCAGCAGCTCTTATTTCTATGACAACTGACACCCATGAGGATCTAAAGTCATAAACAACCAAACCTTATTTATGGATTTTGATTGATAGCAGATCCTAACAGAAGATGGTATGAGAGGCTGAGATACAAGCAAAGTCAATGTTTCAGGCTTAAAAGGACCTTTTCCATTCCCAAAAAAACTTTTGCCTCATTCAAGAAGAGAGAATTGTCTCTAGTGACCAGCAAGGGCAATTTTCCACCCCCTTTCCCATCTTTTGTGTTGTTTCTTTCCCCTCTCTCGCTCTCTGCTGGAAGCAGCACATGGCTGAGGGGGAAAAAGTCCTTTTGAAGCCCTTTATTTCTCAGGACTCAATCCCAAAAGCTTGCTGCTTTACCCTGCCTACTTATCTTCATGAAAAGACATAAAACCCTAAATGTTTCTCTTGAACCTGAAGGAACACAACAGCTCCATGTCACAAACCCAGGGATCCCCATCCATGCTCTACCTACGTGATGAGGTGACGGGAGCAGTCACAGAAGAGCATCAACATGGCCAGCAGCCTCTTGGATTCCTCTGTGTCGTTGTTCAAACACTCCAAAAAGAGCTTTAACCCCCCCTGTGGTCCCAGCTCACAGATGAAAGCCCATAATTTGGGCAGCAGGTCATCCAGGTAAGTTAGACCTATGAAAATATAAAGTAAAGCTCATTCTGCTGCTTGTGAAAGCTCAGAGAGGTGAGACTTGAAGCTGAAAGAGCCCTTTGCAAAGCAGAAGAAGAATATGAGCATCCCATTTGGCTCCCAGGCCTGTCTGCATTAACAGGAGATGGACAATCACCAGGAAAGCACAAAAAAAAGCTTTTAATGAGGCATTGTTTGCACATCTGGAACCTTCTCCCCCTAATTCTTTTGCAACTTCAGAAAATAACGAATTCCTGTGATCCCACATCCACCTTAGGGATGAGAACACAACAGGGCTGCACCCATGGTCACCACAAGGCACCCAAAGCTCTGGACTCACTCCCTTCTCTACCCACCAGACCAAAACAGTGCTGATCTCCTCCTCCACCCCTTCCCAAGACAGGCAATTTGTCCTCAAGATGTATGAAAGCATTCAATGTTCCCACCACAGAAAGATTAATATTGCCAGGCTCCCCAAAAACCCTGACTCAGGCTGAA
Organism: Promerops cafer; assembly: GCA_013398275.1. NCBI lineage: Eukaryota > Metazoa > Chordata > Aves > Passeriformes > Nectariniidae > Promerops > Promerops cafer. The sequence continues at coordinate 255,896 of VZSE01009793.1, read as the reverse complement.
GGTTGAGAGGGAGTAAGCAAGGTTTCATGAGAGGAAAACTTGCTTTAATTTGTATTCTTGAGAGTTTGTGCTTGATCAAGTGGTGCTGAATGTTATTGATCCCATGGATGATTCAGGATGGAACGAGCCTTCCCCAGCCAGTCAATAACCTGTTGGCAGTGATAAAACTCCCAAGAAATCAACAGGAATAAGAAAATCTCTTTTTTTTCTCTCCACTGGAAAGGATTTGAGCAGCAGGGAGGTGCCCTGACCTGTGAGGATCTGCAGGCGGATCTGGGTGAGGGTGGTCAGGGTGGTTTGGTACAGGACACAGATGCTGCAAACCTTCTGCACCTCGGCAGAGTCCACGCGCTTCCCTCCCACCGGCTTCAGGATGTTCCGCACTGAGGCCGACTTCTGGAAAGCTCTCTTGAACAGGTCTGGGGGCAGAAACACAGGAGGAGTGCCAGAGGGCAGGGTTAGATGGGATTTTGGGAAGGAATCCTTCCCTGTGAGGATGCTGAGGCCCTGGTACAGGCTGCCCAGAGAAGTTGTGGCTGCCCCTGGATCCCTGGAAGTGTCCAAGGCCAGGTGGGATGGGGCTTGGAGCAGCCTGAGACAGTGGAAGGTGTCCCTGCCCACAGCCCCAAGTCCCTTCCAATTCAAATCATTCCACAGTTCTATACATGCTCTACAGGACAAAGGTGAAAGCAGAAGGTGAAAACAGAATGAGCTGTAAGTGCCCTTCCAAGCCAAGCCCCTCGTGATCCGTGGACCTGACTGCAGCAAATAATGACCACACAATCCAGTGTTACTGGCAACAGCTAGAAAATATCAGATTTAAAGTTCTCTTATCCCAAATCCTTTTCTGCAGGACCACCACACCTCACAGGTGCAGGATCCAGCATCACCTTCCTTTCCAAGTGGGAAGCTGAGCTCCCATCTCCCCTTGGAAGTGTTAAGTTTTGCCAAAAGCACTTCAGCTACTTGAGAAAACACTGAAAAGAAACTGCTAAAATAAGCAAATATTTTCCCAGCATCAAAGAAAGAGACTTGCCCCAGGTCACAGAAGCATTCCAAGGAGGAATTACAAATAGGAGGGATCACATCCCCACCTAAGCAGCAGCAGCTGCTGCTGCAAGTAATTATTCAAAGCTTTTGGCACAAGTGGAAAAGTCAAAGCCCTGCGAGTTTGGGAGAGATCCACGTAAGCACACACACAGAGATTAAAAAAACCCAAAACCCTCCAGAACTGACTTTTCATAGGAAGGCTGTTCTGAGGGGAGATTGGCTGTGCTGGCAGCTGAGCTATCTCCTGATTTTCCAGCAGTTTCTTGCTGAGCACATCACTGAAGAGGATCCGGATCATGTGGACTCCCCAGAGGTGCTGCAGCTGCTTGGTCAGCAGGGGCATGGACTCGTTCAGCCTGGAAGACAGAGCAGTGGGACAGGTTAGAAGGCAGCTTGGAATAAAACACCAGGCAGTGATATTGATCCATTTAGCTCATAATCCAAACTGGAATGTGCACCCACCCACGGAATAGTCTGTGCACGAATGCTACAGTTTATTATGCAGCTAGAACCTGAAATATCTGAGAAATTATTCTCACTGTTCATCTCAAAACATAAAACACTTTGCAACGTATAAAAAAATTAAAAAATAAAAGGAGAGGCTTCCTCATCTCTCTCTGTGAGGTCCTTCCCACTCACCCATAATCCACAGTCTGTGAGAACCAGCCCAGCACAGGGTGCCAGTGGGTGAGGTTGGATTTCTTCTGGGACACGTACTTCTGGCAGTAGGAGAGCATGTGGATGAGCACCCCCACAAAATGGGCTGTCTCCTCCTCCAGCACCTGGTCATTCAGGGAGCCCAGGAACACCAGATTGCCTGGAGGAAGGACCAGCACAGCAAGGCTTTAGGAGGAACAGATGCCATGGGACAGGGGTTACAGGTGAAGTGAATCCTCTCCCAATCCCAGGAGAGGATTTGTGTCAACAGTGATCTCAGAGGCCACCCTGCAGGAAGCCATTTCCAGCACACATTAACCCCTGAGGTGACACGTCCCTTTGGCCACCTTCCCATCAACACCTTCTAGAAACTACAAGAAGCTACAATCCACAGTAATCCCAGAGTTCCAACTGGTAGCCTTGTTACTTTTGCAGAAATGTGAATTTAAACATGCAGCAGCATTTAGGGCCATTTAGGAGAGGGAAATCCAAGTCTGCCACACTCCAAGGCTTGCTCAGGGTCCAAGTGAAAAGCTGGCAGAGATGATGCATGACATGGATACAAGAACTAATCTCTGGCCCTTCTTCCCTTTGCAAAGGTCTTAAACCTTGTTTGTAACATCCCAAAATACACCTCAGTTACGATTTAGAGAAAGTTATCAAAATAACAATTAAAAACAATAACTTGGAAGCAGCTCTGCCCCATGGACAAAGAAGATCTGAATCAAGACTCTTTTTCAAACCCAACAGAAGAGCTGGAGGGGCTCACCCAGCAAGCAGAGAGTGTGACTGCCCTCCAGGCACACGCAGACATCGCGGCACTGGGATTCCCGGCTCAGGAACAGGATGAACTTCCGGAAGAGATCGTGGGATTCCAGCACTGCCAGGCGCTGCAAGACAGCATGGAAGTGCCACTGGGGCTGGGAGCAGCACATTCCCACACCTGATCTGCCAGCAGTGCTTGGCACTGGCTTTTCTTCCCAAATACAGCAGCAAGTTGAGGCTGCTGCCCCACAGAGTGCTTGACACGGAGCTGGGCTGGGAAATAAAACCCCCGGCAGGTGAACAGGTCGTGCTGGAGATGGAGCCAGACCTTTGCAATGATCTGTCTGCAAGAACACAGGATTTGCCCATTTGGCACAAAAGCTGCCTGTCTGCACCAAGCTGATTGAATTGGATTAGTGGGCAGCCCACTTGTCACCCCCACAGAGCCTCTGCCACCCAAAAGGGTGATTTAGCCTTTTGGCTCTGTCTGTGGTTACAGAAAAGGAAGAGCAAGGATATGAAAAATTCAGGCTGTGGGTCATATATGCCTTTATTATTTATTTATTTAGGTGTTTTAGGGCAGTTCAGCCCATCATCCCACCGGTGCTAATAACTTCTGCATTAGAAATCCAGAGTATTTGTAAGGCTTTCACAACAAAGAATTGAAACTGGCAAAGAGAAATGCCAAAGCTCTGTTCCAAGAGCTGATAAAATGGAATAACAAGTGGCCTGGTGTGATAATCAGTGCTCTGAGATCACCCACTTACCTCAGGGGTGAGAGTAGCAAGGTGAGTCATTATAGCAGGCACAGACATGACATGGATCAGGAAGGACCTCAGCAGATTGTCTGAGAACTGTGCAGCAACCACAGGGCTACAGAGAGAGAGAGACACTTCAGAGCTCAACCCAACATGGGAAAGCAACACAGCCTCCAACTGAGCCATCCAGAACTGGATCCTGGGAGTTCCCTCAGCAAGAGCCACAGACAGAGGCAACGACTTGGGTTGGAAGGGAACTTAAAGCTCAGCCCATTTCAACCCCCTGCCATGGGCAGGGACACCTTCCACTAGCCCAGGTTGCTCCAAGCCCTGTCCAACCTGGCTTTGAAGCATCCCAGGGAAAAGATCATTCCCTCACACTTCTGTTCTCAGAGCAAGCTCACCCTGAACTGCACCCTCAAGTTTAGGCTCACGCTAAGTCCTGACTTAAAGCCTCTCTAATCTGAAAAAGGGTGACAGCAAAGTGAGCCATTTGCCTAAAGCAACTCCTTTCCTCAGGGTAATATTCTCAGTGGCACAAAACCACTGAAAGAATAAGAAGTCTTTTTTTAAAAAAAGCACTAAAAAAAGACAAGTTTGGCTGCAAATCCCCCCCGGCAGCTCCAGCTGACTCACCGCAAGGCAAGGGAGAAGATGGCAGTTAAGGAACCTTTGGACAGGGAAGGTCTGGATCTTGCCAAGCCATTAGTTAGCAAAATCTGGAATGAAATATAGAAATCAAAATATAAAAACCCTGTAGTACTCAGAAAAAAAAATACTATTACTCCTGAGAGATTAATTTATTTAATGCAGAGCAAAGGAACATCAGAGCAGCCTAAAATCCAGTTCTTACAAGTTATTTGGCAGAACTAGAAGGGCTTCAGCTTAATAATGGCAAGAGATACTGCAATGAAATCAGACACTCTGCAGGACTTATTTCCCTAGAACCTGTGCTCACAGGCTTTAAAAATTAACAGGCAAGGCTCAGAGTTTGGTAATGTAATTCTTATTTAAAAGATTCATTACATCAGTTCCTTTCCTCAGCAGAGCAGCAAACAACCCCAACCAATACAATGTGGCAGCTGCAAAGTTTGGCAAAATTATTCAGGACTTGTCCCTGTCCCTCTCATGATGAGGTGATTAAGCAGGATTTAGGTCCAGCAGCAGTGACAGAAGGGGAAGGGTTTGGTCTCAGGTGGGGACACTCTTCTTTACTTGAGAAACTTGAGAGATTTTTGCTTTGCTTGAGAAAAATATAATCATGCACAAATCACCAGCAGCTCCTCCCTGAGACCCCAGCACAGCTCCAAAGAGCTCCTCAGGAGAGGGGCACAGGCAGGGCTGGGGCTGGTTTGGGTAAAGCTGGGACTGTGGCAGCTCAGACTGACCTGCAGCACGGAGTAGAAACCCTTCTGGTTCAGGTGGCCCATGATGTTGGCACAGATGTGGTTCATGGCAGGCCTCAGGGTCTCACCTTTGGGTTAAAGCACTGATGTCACTCCCACAGCAGCACAGCCCCACTCTGACTCCCCCACACGAAGGTTTGTCACTGCCCAAGCCCTCCTGGCACAAAGTCCTTGTCCTTCTACACAAACCCATCATTCTGGCAGCATTTCACACTGTATTGTTTGGGCTGTGAGAGTCTCATTTCCTCCCATTACTTGTCTGCCTTTCCTACATCTATTTCCTACACAATCCCAGAGCTAAGAGCACATTCCCTTATCCTCTGAACACTTCTTGTGTGGAGGTCTTTGGAATATTATAAAAATGCTGTAACAACTGTTGATGTTGTAAGGGAAAGAGCCTAATCCCAAGGGGAACAGCCTAATCCCAAGGGAATCCTTGTTTTGTGCAAACACAGGAGCAAAATGAATCTTTGTGGCAACCAAGGTGCAGAAACAGAATTCCAGAATGGTTTGGGTTGGAAGGAATGTTAAGGATCATCCCACTCCAAACTCCTGCCAAGGGCAGGGACACCTTCCACCATCCCAGGTTGCTCCAAACCCTCTCCAGCCTGGCCTTGGACACTTCCAGGGATGGGGCAGCCACAGCTGCTCTGGAACATGTGCCAGAGCATTCAGTAGATTTTAACTAGTCCCAAATCAGTGGCTTAAAGACTTGGATGCACCAACCTTTTCCCCGGAGGATTTTCCAGGTGGAAGTGTCAGTGAAGGTGACCAGCATGGTGAGGTGCAAGTTCACCAGTCTGGAGTCCTGCAGGATGTCAGGCTGGGATAACAAACAGCAGAGTTAGCAAATCCACTGAGCCTTGTGCCACCTGCCAAATGCAGAAGGAGAAAACACAAGAACAGTCCTTACCTTGAGCTGCTTGAGGAATTCACAGCAAAACCACAGGATGTCTTTGATCTGTTTGATCCAGAGGAGTGTGAGGTCCTTGGAGAGTGCCAGTGACACGTACCACACCTGAGCAAGGGGGGATGCACAGAGGGATCAGGCTTGGTGCTGCTGCTGGGCAGAGTTTGGGAACTGAACCCAGCAGTGGGACCAAGATGCTCCTCTCCCCAAATTCCCTGGTCAAAGCACATCATCCACCCCAGAATCCCAGTGTCCTTTAACTCCCGTGGCTGCACAGAGTGAAAATACCCCAGGAATACTAAAGGACTTGTCCAGACTTTCCCTGTGGAACCTCCACAGTGCTCAAGGGCTTCTGAAAGCTAAAAATTACATATTACATTTACATTTACAAAGTAAATCCCCACACAGAGAGTTAGAAACAACCACCAAGGCCTCCCCACTCCAAACCAAACCCCGCTGCTGACCTTGGGCTCGTTCTCCACATCCATGCTGTTCAGGATACAACGGCACAGCTTTTCAAACCTCTGGGAAAATCCAAAGGTGGGGTTAGTTCTAACTACAGGAAGGGCTATTCTGGAGCAGAGGGAGGAAGATCTCTCTGTCTCAAATCAGCAAATGTTCCCAGCACATTCCCTACAGGAATCCTGATGGCTCCTTCCCTGGGAGCACACACATCACGCTGCTGCTGCCATTGGAACAGCTTTCCATTTTCCAGCTGCTTTCCTTCCAGTCAGCCCTCACAGCTTCCTGGGATCATCATTTCAGGGCTTCACTCTGAGCCCACAAGATCAGGGTATGGTGAGAAAAGCTGCTGGGGTACAAAAACCTTCCCTGTGCCAGCACAGATCTTTGGGAGCTGTCCCAATGTACCTGCCTGGGGATTGGGGTGTGCCAAAATCCCCAGGTACTGCTCAGCTCCTGCAGCTGGCACAGTCACCAGGAAAAACATCCATTAAAGGATGCCCCAAATACAGAACCACTGCTGAGAAATTCAAGGCTTCTCCTGTTTCAAACCTACAGCCAGATCCCTTCAGGAAGGGCCAGGAGACAGAGAGAACAGGGCTGAAGGCAAAATATACTGCAAAAACCATCCAAGGAATTAAAGATATTTAACCTGTCCCCCAAAGCACAGCAGGATGTCAGGGCAGTGTCCTCACCTCCTTGTCCTCCTTGGGATTGAACACAAACAGCAGCTTCCTGGCAATCCTGAACACAGACAGGGCACTTCTTTTACTGGAGCCACATTCATTTGTCCCAAAGAAATCCTCCACCTCTCCCCTAGGAAAGAGGAAAAAAACGAGGAGCTAAAAAGCAATCATAGAGCAAAGCATTCCTTCCCTGAAGGGGCCCACAAGGAAGATGGAGAGAGACATTTTACAGAAGTCTGGAATGACAGGAAAAGGGGGAATGGACTCAAACTGACACAGGACAGGCTTAGATGGGATACTGGGAAGAAATCCTTCCCTGGGAGGGTGGAAGAAGCTGTGAGAAGCTGTGGCTGCCTCATCCCTGGAAGTGTCCAAGGCCAGGCTGAAGCAACCTGGCCTAGTGGAAAGTGTTTGGAGGGGTTTGGAATGAGATGAGCTTTAAGCTCCCTTCCAAGCCAAGCCATTCCATGAGCCCATGAATCCCACACACCTGATCTCCCTCTGCAGGCGACAACGACACAGAAACCTCCTGACCAGAGCCTGGAGCTGCACTGCAGCTCTCTCCCTCTCCTTCAGCTCCCGCCGCTCCTCCCGCGCCTGCCGGGCCTTGTCCAGGAACTGGGCCCTGGAGGACTGGCTGGCACTGAACATGGCTGGAACCTCTCAGGGAGCAAAGGGTCCTGGCCCCAAACACCTGGAAAACCAGAGCAGAGTGGAAAAAACACCCAGAGAAGGGCAGTTCTCTGCTCCCTGCAGGGGAAGGGAAAATCCAATGGCACAGGGAAAAATGGGAATTAAAAAAACCCCAGTGATTGTCACGGGGCTGCAGCAGGGGCACAAAAACACTGGCAGGGAATCAATCCTTCCAGCACAACCCACAGCCTGCTGCAGGCTGGGAGATTTTAAGTGGAAAAATAAACAAATCAGTGTTTTCGACACTGTGCTCCACTCTCTGCATTCCATCCCCCCTCTCCAGCCTCTGTTCTTTCCTTGGTAACAGATAAGAATGACTCCCGGGCAGGGACAGGAGGCAAAGGGTACAAGGGACACTGATTTATTGTCATTCACCAGATAAAACGCCCAGGGTCAACCAGAGCTTTATAAATAGCAACAAGGAACTCACCTGAGGGGTCACTCCTTCAAAGGAAGCGTGTGATGCTCACTTACACACGCACATGATCCCCATCCAGAGGCTTCGGGCAGCTCCTGCATGGACAAGCACATTCCCTGCGGCTGATTTGGGGACTTCCCCTCTGCAGTTCCGAGTCCTTTAGACCCGATTTACCTCTCGCTGCACCCGCAAGGAAAACAGTAAGTGGGAGGAGAAGCAGCACCGCGGCCCGGCGGCGGTCACCAGCACAGGCAGCTGGGGGGGAGGGATAACTCCATGTGTGACAGCACGGAAGGACAAAGCGACCCGGAGCGCCGGGCACCGGAGCAGGTGCCACCGCCGAGCAGGCCCCGAGAGCCACCCACAGCCCTCGAGCTGGGCTGCAGCTCCCAGGACTCGCCCAGGGCACGAGCAAAGCAGCCACAGAGCCCCCTCAGCCCCTCTCCCAGCTCCCCGTTTCCACCCCCAGCCCCCCGGGCCCAATCTCCCACCGCGCCGCTCACCCCGCCGGGCCCCAGCGCTGCCGGCAGCCTCCCCGCGGCCCC
>VZSE01009793.1:181611-246917 GCA_013398275.1 Promerops cafer | reverse complement strand
AAGGCGGTGCGGGTGTTGAGGAGTCGCAGTCCCCAGGGGCGGTCTGGGGGCGTAGTCCAGCCGCGAGGCTGGAGAGAGGGGTCCCGGGGGGAGTCTGACCTCCGGGAGTCGCGGTGGTCACGGTCCGGTTTGCGCGTGTCCGGTACCCAGCGTGCGCCTTGGCCTGGGGCCGGTGGTTGGGCGAGGGCAGGGCTGCGATTTGGGGTGCGGGGTCGTGGTGCGCTCTAGGATCGATCCCCTCTGGAACCCCGGGCCCATTCCTGCCCAAGCTGGGGTGTTCCGGTACCGGACGGAGCTGGAACGTGATCTGAGGTTGCTGCCTGTGCATCCCAGAGATGATGGGATCATCTCTAGGCTATCCCTGCCCCTCCTGCTCCCTCTCCTGTGCCACACAACTCCGGCTCCATCGGGAGTTTTATGGCAGTGAAGCAAAAATCCTTCAGTTCACCTCATCCCGGAGCCGTGGGAGCAGGGATGGAGGGGGTTAATTATCCCACCCTGTCCCATCCTGAGGGAAAACAAAACCAGGGAGGCTCCGAGTGATTAAGGATTTAGCGGCTCTGGGGGTATTTGTGGTGCTGAGCCACCGTGTGCCTGTGCCAGTGTGACCTCGGTGACAGGAGGTGGCAGGAATGTGGCTGGAGGCTGCTCTGTCCGGCTGGATTTTGGTGCTCTGAGCAGTGTGGGAGGGCAGGGAAGAGCAGGAAAAGCTCATGTGTGCTCTCCCTGTTTGCTCTAAGGAAAAAAGCCTTGAAAACCTGTGGATATTCTGCATTTTAGCACTTGGGAATCTGTTGATTTCTGCATTTGGACTCACAGGAATCATCTGCTCAACTTATGTGTGTTGGGAATTGCCCAATTCCATCCCAGATTATTGACGGAGTAAGAGCTTTAAGCTGTCGGAGTTGTGTAAGAAATGAAAGCAGTAGTTGTGGGAAAGCCTTGGCTTTGCAGTGCAAAACCCGGCTCAGCATTCCCAGGGTTTTTCCCCCGGGAGAAAAATGGGGGCTGTGTCCACGAATGTCCTTCAGTTCCTGACAGTGAAACATTTAAAACACTTGAGAACTTCACACAAAGAGCTGCGGGAGGAGCTGAGCTGTGAAACACCCAGTGGGAACGGGGGTGTCACACTGCCAGGGTGGGAGCTGCTCCCTGGAACTGGGAACTCCTTCCTTGAGCTGGGAACTGCTCCTCTGGGTTGGGAATTGCACTCTTGAAGTGGGAACTCCTTCCTTGAGCTGGGAGCTCCTTTCCTTGCAGGAAGAGATGTCGGGAGAGAGCGTGGTGAGCTCAGCAGTGCCGGCGGCCGCGACGCGCACGACGTCCTTCAAGGGGAGCAGCCCCAGCTCCAAGTACGTGAAGCTGAACGTGGGGGGAGCCCTGTACTACACCACCATGCAGACCCTGACCAAGCAGGACACCATGCTCAAGGCCATGTTCAGCGGGCGCATGGAAGTGCTCACGGACAGTGAAGGTAAGGATCAGGGTGCTCCCGGCGCCCTCCGCGTCCTCCCTGGGTAGGGAAAGTCACCGGGGTCGTGGGAAGGTCAGAGGAACTTGTGGTTGTAGGGTTGGAAGGATGGAGGGTCTCTCCTACAAGGAAAGGTTGGGAGAGTTGGGATTGTTCAGCCTGGACAAAAGGCAGGTTTGGGGTGACCTCATTGTGGCCTTCCAGTGCCTGAAGGAGCCACAAGAACCACAGAGAGAGAATATTTACAAGGCTCTGGAGTGGCAGGACAAGAGAATAGGTTTGGATTAGATATTGAGAAGAAATCTTTTCCTCTGAGGGTGCTGAGGCCCTGGAACAGGTTGCCCAGAGAAGCTGTGGCTGGCCCATCCCTGGAAGAGTCCAAGGCCAGGTTGGAGCAACCTGGGCTAGTGGGAGGTGTCCCTGCCAGAGGCAAGGAGTGGACTAAATAATCTCCAAGGTCCTTCCCAACCCAAACCATGCTGTTGGTCCATGATTCCATGATTGTACAGCTGGGAAAACTGTGGAACAAAAGACAAGGATGACCTGAGTGGTTGCCTGAAGAGCAGAAGGACACTAAGAAGTGCCAAAGCTCCTGTCAGGCCCAGGTGACACCTGGAGCATCTTTTCCTTTAAGAACACTGACACTAAAGCTCTGAAGCCCATGGAAAAAGGTGGGGATAGTGATTAGGAATCCTTGAGTTGGGACTTGTGTGTCCTCTTGGAAGCTCAGAATGCCATTCCCTCTTCTTGTCTTCTTGCTTATAAATAAACTATAAAACATGCTCTGAACATAGGCATAAATGAGTTAAAAGCTGATTTTTTAAAATGAAACAGTTTTCTTGTGGGACTATTGACAGCTGATTTCCCTAATACAGAACCAGTTGCAGAATTTTCAGAAAATTTGGAATTTTATCTCCACGTTCCCACGTTGTGGGTCTGCCAGAGTTGAATTGGAAACTCAGCTTTATTGTCACTCTGGTGTTTTACCCATAACAATATTTAAGGACCTTTGTCTTTAACAACAGCCTCTGCAAAGCTGAGGCTGGAGGTTCAAACACCTCTCTTGGGATTAGTTAATTATTATTTGAAAATTCTGTTGGAATTGGCTGAAAATAGAGAAAATATAGTAGAGGGTGAGGTGGGTTGGACTGAGTTTTGAGTGCTTTAAAGTAGTCTGTTTAGAGGTATATGATAAGCTTTCCTGAGATAAGAGGAAGTGGATTTGAAGAAAAAAATGTAAAAATACAGCCTGATTAGCTGAATATTCCTGGTTTAGCCAGAAGTCTTTATATTTAAGCTGGGAAAAACAAAGCTGTGTTGTTCCAGGTGTAATCCTAGGCCAGGATAAAGCAGGAGTGTGGATGCTGTGATTGGGGCTCTGGATCAAAGGGTCTCTGGGATACTTATCCTGGATACAGACCATGGAGGTTGCATAAAAAAGTCAGTCTGTGGGTCAAATTTGGGAGAAAACTGTCCAATGGGAATCAACACTGGGTCAGATTTGGGAAAAAACCTGTCAAATGGGAATCAACACCTTGACTGGGAACACTGGAGGAGTGGAAATGTTGTGAAACCTCTCCCTTTGCTAATCTTGGGGTGGATCTTCCTGTCTCTCCCTGAAGCTGCTTCGCTGAATTTGATAATTCCAGACTTCCTGTGGTTGGAAATGGATTGGAAATTCCAAATTCATTTTGGAGACTCACCCTGGCATGATCCCAGTATCCTGGGCAGGTACAGGAGGTTTGGGACATCCCATTCCCAGGGCTCAGAGGCCTGGTGCTGTTTGCACCCCAAATCTGAGGATAACTGGACTCTCTCCCACTAAAATATCAGGTTTGGGATGTAAAATCCCAAGTTTGTTTTGCTGTGACTCCCACAGTGTCTGTGTGGGATTGTTCCATGGAACCAGTTTGTGTTTTAAGAGGAATTTGATACTTCCTGTATGTTGTAACACAGACACTCCCACTGCAGCAGTTCTTGCTTTATCTCCCCTTGCCTGGAAACTGGGACAATAGCACTGGTGCTGCTAAAGGAAACACTTTTTATCTGGAATTCTTCAAAATCCTCCTAGTTGGTCACACCCAAAACCTGGCACCAAACAAAATGTTTCTTAGGAAAAGAAGCCAGGCTTGGGGAGCAACTGGAAGGAGTTGGGTTTAACCAGTCTGGAATGTGGCACACGGGGTCCTGCTCTGTGTCTGGGATTCAGATCCCAGCTCCTCCTCCCAGCTGAACAATTCCAACCTCCTGCTCCTCAGGCTGGAGGAGAAAAGTCTGGGCTTCTCTGGCTGTGTGGCAGATGATTGTTTTCAGCTTAGAAATTATTGATGAACTGTAGCAACTCAGCACATTTGGAACATTTTCTTTGGATGGCAATGAGCAGGGAGAAGGATGTGCATTTTCCAGGTGCATCCACCTGTTTCCTATTCTCTTTTTTTCCCCTGACTCCCTGCTGGTGTTGATGGGGAAGCTGTTCCTGGTCCAGCTGCTGATAAGAGAGTGGAGCCTCAGGCAGTGTCCAGTGTCAGGCTCCTGTTTCACCTGCCAGGGCTTGGTTGGAAAATGTCTGGTTTTAGCTGGAGTGTTTGGATCCTGTCCCTGAGAATTCCTGTAAGACAAAGATGAATTTCCTAAAGGTGTGATGTGTCCATGGACAAAGGCAGTGAGAGGAGGGGGGGCCCTGCCCCTCTGCCCAGGTGAGACCCCACCTGCAGAGCTGCCCCAGCCCTGGGGCCAAGCACAGGAAAGACCTGGAGCTGCTGGAGAGAGTCCAGAGGAGACACCAGGATGATCAGAGGGATGGAGCAACTCTGCTGGGAGGAAAGGCTGGGAGAGCTGGCATTGTTCAGCCTGGAGAAGGGAAGGCTCTGGAGTGACCTAAGTGTGGCTTCCAGGGCCTGAAGGAACTGACAGAAAGATGGGAAAAGACTCTTTGCAAGGGCCTGGAGTGACAGGACCAGTGGGGATGGCTTCAAATTGCCAGAGGGCAGGAATAGATGGGATACTGGGAAGCAATCCACCCCGTGAGGGTGGTGAGGGTCTGGGATGGAATTCCCAGAGAAGCTGTGGCTGCCCCATCCTTGGAAGTGTCCAAGGCCAGGTTGGACAGGGCTTGGAGCAACCTGGGATGGTGGAAGGTGTCCCTGCCCATGGCAGGGGGTTGGAACTGGATAAAGTTTAAGTTCCCTTCCAGCCCAAACCATTCCATTATTCCCTGTTCCATACTGCCCGTGGATTCCATGTCCCTAAATGGATCACAGGATGTTTTTGGAACACCACAATTAAAAAATAACTCTAAAAGACTTCAGCCCACTTGTTGGCTCTGCTGTGGCCGAGTGGCAGCGGGGTCACTTCCCTGTGACTCATGTCCTTTGGGCTGGTTGGGGGAAACAGAAGGGTTTTTAAAGCTCTTTTAGTGGTCACTCAGATTTTGCAACGCTACTGAAGTGTTTTCTCATCCCCACATGAAAATGAGCAATTCTGCTTCAGTTTCACCATCTGTAAACATGAAGTTGCAGCAGATTTTTGCAGCCTACGAGGAATCACAGAGGAGTTTGGGGATGGTAATTCTGCTCTCAGCTGGCCCTTTACCTTCCTGTGTGCTCCAGTGAGCTTGGGAAGCAGCTGCATTTGTCAAATATGGATGTCCTGGTTTATTACCATGGCTTGTGCTTCCTCTTTATCACAGAATCCCAGAATGGTTTGGGTCAGAAAGGACTTTAAAGTTCACCTTGCTCCACCCCTGCCACGGGCAGACACACCTTCCACTAAATCTCCCACTAAAATGGGATTTCTTGCTTTCCATACTCTGCACTGCCAAATGGGCTTTTTTTCTGCTCTAGTTGGATTAGCCATTAGCCTGGATCAGTCCTTTGTTCCATCATTTCTGTCTCCAGTTTGTTGTTCCAGCCTGTAAAATCACACTTGGAGCACACTTTGTGTTGTCTGTGGCCAGCAGGAATGAGGGAGCTGGGAAGCCTGGAGTGAGCTGCTGCAGAGTGTCTCCTTTTCCCTCAGAAAGGACCATGTTCCCTTTCCAGATTGAACCAAATGTTCAGACTTTTCCTCGTAATTCCATTCATGCAGAACACACAGGGGCTGCTTTAACCTACTTTCCTTATTTGTCCAAAATATGACTCCTTCCCCACAAGCGTTTCCTCGCTGCATTCCTGAGCCTCAGCCTGTGAGAGTGGCCATCTGTTCACTCAGGGAAACTCCAGCCTTGCCACTGCCTGGCTTTTCCAGGGTCCACCCTGGTCCCAGCAGCGAGAGGTGAAATGTGGATCCTGCACCCACAGCTTTGGCTGTAGCTCTTTTCCTCCCCGGAGAAGAGAAGGCTCCAGAGAGACCTTGGAGCACTGTGCAGTGCCTAGAGGGACTCCAGGAGAGCTGGAAGAGGGACTTTGGACGAGGGGCATGGAGGAGCAAGACAAGGGGGAATGGATTCCCACTGCCAGGGCAGGGTTAGATGGGATATTGAGAAGAAATTCCTCCCTGTGAGGGTGGGGAGGCCCTGGCTCAGGCTGCCCAGAGAAGCTGTGGCTGCCCCTGGATCTCTGGAAGTGTCCAAGGCCAGGTTGGACAGGGCTTGGAGCACCCTGGGCTAGTGGAAGGTGTCCCTGCCCATGGCAGGGGTGGGACTGGATGATGTTGAAGTTCCCTTCCAACCCAAACCATTCCATGATTTTCTTCCCACCATGGTCCCAAGCTCCAGCTGTGCCGCACTCTCTGCTCACATTCCCCGTTCCATCCTCACACTCCCAGTTCCATCATGTCCTTCACCAGTTTGCTCTGCCAAGGCCTTTTGCCACATTCATCTCAGCTTGTCCTTACTGTGGCCTTCCTGTGTCCCCAGGCTGGATCCTGATCGACCGCTGTGGGAAGCACTTTGGGACAATCCTGAACTACCTGCGGGACGGGGCCGTGCCGCTCCCGGAGAGCCGCCGGGAGATCGAGGAGCTGCTGGCTGAGGCCAAGTACTACCTGGTGCAGGGGCTGGTGGATGAATGCCAGGCAGCCCTGCAGGTGGGCACGGGGCTCAGGGGCCACCAGGGGCAGCTGGGGGTGGGCAGCAGCATCTGGGCAGAGCAGGATTTTCTCCTGGTCTTCATGTGGTGATTTTGGAGGCTGGGATGGAAATGGGGATCGTTCGTGTTGCTATCTGCTGGAGTCTGGTCACATCTAGGAAAACCAGCTTCTTCCCAGAGCTGCTGGGAGTCCTGTTCTGTTCTTTGGTATGCTCTGAGGTTCCCATCTTGGGTTTGATGCCACTGTCACTGATGTCCTGTCTGAGAGAAGCTCCATTCCAGATCCTGCTGTTTAACTAGGCACAGGACATTCAGTGGTGGAGCACAGGAATGGACACCCCAGGTGCCCCCAGAAGAATGGTGCCTGGCCAGCCACAGCCCAGAAACCACCACAGGGACAGGCTGGACACTGACCCCTCAGCAGAGATCATTCCCAGGAAATGTGGGTGTGCCCTGGGATCTGTTGTCACTCAGCTGCTGTTTGGTTCTTGCTCCCACAGAACAAGGACGCGTACGAGCCCTTCTGCAAGGTCCCGGTGATCACCTCCTCCAAGGAGGAGCAGAAGCTGATTGCAACGTCCAACAAGGTGAGAGAGACTGGGATGTGCCATGGGGAGAGCTGGGGGTGTCCAGCCTTTAGAGAAGAAGGCTTTGGGGAGACCTCAGAGCTCCTTGCAGTGCCTAAAGGGGCTCCAAGAGAGCTGGAGAAGGGATGGAGTGACAGGATAAGGGGTGATGCCTTTAAGCTGAAGGAGGGCAGGGTTAGATGGGATATTAGGAAAAAATTCTTCCCTGTGAGGGTGGTGAGGCCCTGACCCAGGCTGTCCAGAGAAGCTGTGGCTGCCCCATCCCTGGAAGTGTCCAAGGCCAGGTTGGACAGGGCTTGGAGCAACCTGGGATAGAGGAAGATGTCCCTGCCCATGGCAGGGGGAACTGATAAGACAGAGGGAAGATAAGAAAAGATGAGGATCCAGTCCCAGAAGGGGTCAGGAGGGATTGCAGCCCCATTGCCAACCTGTGCATCACAGGTTTGCAGCAATAGCAGTAACACCTCCGAAATCCCACTGGGAATTTGTCATGGCAGCTTCTCTGTGGGGCCTTGGGCTGAGCTGAGGTTCCAGCTCTGGAACTCATCTGTGCTTTGTTTCTTACAGCCAGCAGTGAAGCTGCTCTATAACAGAAGCAACAACAAATATTCCTACACCAGGTAAGTGACTTCAGCTGGAATTGTTGGAAGTTTTTCATAGACTGAAATCCACTATAAAAGTTTCCTTTTAATTCCCCAGACCCGATGACAGATTGGTGTTGGCAGGCACTCCATTTTTTCCCAATTAATTTCAAACTGGAGTCAGAAGGGAGTCTGCTGCCATCCATGGAAGGCTGAGCCTGTGCTATTTCTGTGCCAGAGGAGTTCCTCTAATCCTTAGGTGCAGCTGGCAGAGGCTCCTGGCCAAGTGCTGTCTGCATTCCCATGGATTGCAGTGTGGTAGTTGAACACAGGGAGCTCAGTGAGGGGGGAAATCATCAAACTGGGGGCCTTGTCCTCTTTCCCTTATTCCCTTATAAGTTTCATGACATAACAGTGCCCATCCAGGGTGCTGAGCTCAGGAGTTATTTGATTTGGCTGATAGGATTTTGCACCTCAGTGAAATGGACTTGGACAGTTGTTCATGGGGCTGTTGCTGTTGTATTGCTGCTGCTTCAAGTTTTCCTGCCTGTAGTAGTGAAATAATAAGAATTAATTTCTTGGGTTTGCCCCATCCCTGGAAGTGTCCAAGGCCAGGTTGGACGGGGCTTGGAGCAACCTGGGATAGTGGAAGGTGCCCCTGCCCATGGCACAGGGTGGTACTGGATAGGCTTTAAGGTCACTGCAACCCAAACCATCCTGGGATTCTGTGACACAGAATCTGGGATCTCAGGGCTGTCAGTGCTCACTGCTCCCACTCTTTCCATGTGCTCTGTAAATTCCTGCTGCTGCCTCCATTCCCACAGCAACTCCGATGACAACATGCTGAAGAACATTGAGCTCTTTGACAAGCTGTCCCTGAGGTTCAACGGGAGGGTGCTCTTCATCAAGGATGTCATTGGGGATGAGATCTGCTGCTGGTCCTTCTACGGGCAGGGCCGCAAGCTGGCCGAGGTCTGCTGCACCTCCATCGTTTACGCCACCGAGAAAAAGCAGACCAAGGTACAGGAAAACTGGGAATGCTCCAGCCTGGTGCCCTGACAGCTGAACAGGCTGGCACTCTGTCACTGTTCAGCACCTCTGGAGGATAATCAGTGCATTGAGAGTGGGGCAGCAGCTGGAGCTCGTCCTGGGGGTACAGCAGGAGCTGCCTGCTCAGGCAGGTAGCACTGGGCAGTTGGGATATTCCATAAAGCCCTGTGGTATTCCATAATGCATTGTGATGTTCCATAACGTTCATCCAGCTCTATCTTCAGACAAACTCGTGCATTTAACCACGTTTGGGTTTGGGAGTTGCAAGTAGATGATCTAGGGTTGGAACTAAATGATTTTTAAGGTCCCTCCCAATCCAAACCAAACCATTCCCTGGCTCTACACCCCTGTGTAAGGAGGGATCCAGCAATGGCACACCTTCCCTGTATTCTTCCCTTTCCCAGGAGAGATCTGCCTGGTTCTGGTAAAAACCCAACTGCTTGTTGGACTCAAAAGCTGGAAGCAAGAAAGGGAATAGAAAGGATTGTGCCTGAAGGGATTTCTGTGGCTGGGGTGCAGTTAAGGAATTGTAACACCGGGTGTCAGGAATCCAAACCGAGGTAACCCGGTGCCTGCAGTGAGTGACCTTCTCTTCCTGCCTGCCAGGTGGAGTTCCCAGAAGCCCGAATTTACGAGGAGACCCTGAACATTCTGCTGTACGAATCCCAGGATGGGAGGGGGCCAGACAATGCCCTCCTGGAAGCCACGGGAGGGGCTGCAGGGCGCTCCCACCACCTGGAGGAGGACGAGGAGCGGGAGCGCATCGAGCGCGTGCGGAGGATCCACATCAAGCGCCCGGATGACAGGGCCCACCTGCACCAGTGAGCCTGGGGACCCCTGCAGCTCTGAGCAAGGGGCTGCCCTGCAGCAGGACCAGGCAGTGCAACTCCTGTCCAGCACAGTCTGTAAATTGGGATTTGTAACAAACTCTAGGTTATTTGGGGTATTTAAATGCGGTAGTTGTAGGGCGAGGATCCATGAGGTTACTGGGCAGCCTGGAAGGGCCTGTTGAGCAGCTGGAGAAATGCCCAGAATTTTTAGCACTCTTGTCGTTGCTGTTTTGTGCTGGAGAGGAGGAGGACTGGCTTCCTGTGGCTTTGGTAATGATCCTGCACTTTAAAACCAAAACAACAAACAAAAGGTCAGCCAGCCACCCTCCTTCCCTCCTGGCACTCCCTGACCCTCCTGGGCTGGGGGGAAAGGCAGGGACCTAGACCCAGGGCTGCTGCACAGCTCCCTGCCTCCTGGGAGAGAGCTTGGGAGTGCCTTGGGTGACTCCCCAAAGAACAAATGGCACAGGCTGATGAGATTCCTGGAGTGCTGGGGGCAGAGAGACCCCTCAGAGCAGTGGGAGGGAGCAGGGGCTGCTCCCTCAGGTTCCCCACAGCTCTCAGGATCTGCTTCTCCAAGGGTTCAGTGGAGCTTCTGCAGCACTGAGCTAGGGACACCCATCCCTGTTTTATCCCTACGGTTCAAGGTTAAAATTCCTCCCACAGGAGGAGAATCAGGAGCAAATTGTCCACGGTTGCTTTCCCTAGGAGTGGTGTTGGTACTGGTCAGTGCTTACAGCTTCTGCCCTAGCCTGAATCTCAGCTGAGGGGTTGGTTTCCAGCAGCTCCCAGGTACCAGGAGTCACAGCAGGTTCAATCCCCCATGCTGGGGGTTGTTGGTGGATGGTAGCAGCCCTGGTTCCCTCCTGGAACTGATGCAGGAGCGTTGCCTTGCTCTGAGCAAGGGGAAACAGAAGCAGGCAGTGACCCAGAGGCAGATATTCCCTGTTTGACTTCATCCTGAGGGTGTTCCAAGTCTTCCCAGCCATGGCAGCTGCGTGTGGAAGGGCAGGGCATGGAGAAGGCCACTGCACTGTGGTTCTCTATGAGTGCTTTTCTCTTGTCAATGAATATTTTATCTACCTCCTTGTCTCCTGTTGCCTGTTGTGGAGTCAAGTGACAGCGATGGTGGGAGGTGGGGTGTCATTCCATAGGGCTGGCAGCAGAGCCACAGCTGTGACAGTTCAGGTCACCAGTCCTGGGAGGGAGAGAAACCTGAGGTAGGAAGTGTTAAACTTGCACTGCAGCAGCACCTGTGGGTGACACCAGAGCACTCTGCCCTGGGCTAGAGTTTCTTCTGACCCTTTCTCTGGAATATTTAGCACTGGCTTTAACAGCCACACTCTGGAGCAGCAGCTCTGTGTTCCTGCTCCAAGGATCCCTGCTCCTGGCTCGGGGCTGTTAAGGACATGGGAACAGTGTAAAAACCAAAGGTGCTGCAGCAGCACCAGCCACGTTCTTCTGTTCCCCAGAGCTCGTTGGTAGGGGCTGAAACACACCATCAAGTGGCTGTACAATTTTGGGTCATCAAGTAAAGCTCAAAGATTTCCAATTTAATCTGAGGCCATCTTTCTAGTAACCAAAGACTTCTCCACATTGCAGGCAGCTGCTGGCTGTGGGAGCTGGGGGTGTTGTACCTGTCTCCTCTGTCTCCTGCAGCTGCTCGTTGTTCACTGAGAGCTCCACAGTCTCCATGGGGTTCAGCAGCTTCAGCTGTGTCCTCACACCTCAGGGCTTCCAGTTTGAGTTGTACCTAAACCTGTTTGCAGCACACTCTAGGGCTGGAGCAGTGCAGAGGGGGAAGGAGCCAGTGCCTCTGCCCTCAGGGCTGGGGTAAGCTGCAGGTGAGGCAGGGAAGTCCTGGATTGCTGTTTCTCCAGCACGGTGTACTCTGACACTTACTGGTGGTTCCTGGGCTGTTACTGGGGCATCTCAGCATCTGGAACAGCCCTGCTGCCCTTGGGGGTGGAGGCTGTGTCTCAGCAGAGGCTGAACAGGGACCAGCACCAGTCCTGCAGCAAACCCTGCTCGCTCCAGCTGGGAGCTGCTCTCCAGCAGGCTCAGGGCAGCTCATCCCCGGCTGTGCTGACCTGCAGACCCCAGACCAAATCCAGTCCTGTGGGGCAGAGCAGCTTCAGCCCCAGGAGGTGACACCAGTACTAAGCACCTGACAGGTCACAGCTACGTGATTAACTTCTCTGTAAATAGATCCTTAACTGGCTTCAGGCTTTTCCCCTTCAGGTTATGCAAACTAAGTTCTTAAAAACCAGGGGAGGGCTGTTTTTAATCTTTGTACAGTGCTTTGTAGAGCTGGTGGTTTAGCAAAGTCACTCCAGGAGAGTTAAAGTTTCAGTTTTGTTACTGCATTTGTGGGCAGACTCTGCCTTAACTCACTCCTCAGCTCACCCTCGGGGTGCTGGAGTGGTGCAGCCAAGCTGTGCTGTCCTGGGGACTGTCCTTTACCTGCTGCCCCTGTCCTTGCTCTGGGCACACCCTGGTCATGCCCTTGCACAAATGCTCTCAGTCCTGAGCCTCCTTACTCTAAGTGGTTTTACTCTGAGCTCTCAGGTGCAGCTGGGCCTCAGGGCAGGTGTCCTGGGCACAAGCAGCTCTTCAGATTATCCTTCCCTGCCTCCCAGTGCCAGGGAGAGCAGAGCTGGCTGTTTCCATTCCCCAGCACCAGCAGTGACAGCACAGCCCAGGGGAGCTGAGGAAAGTCCCCCTGGGGAAGGGATTTTGTCCCCTCCCAGCTCCTGACACAGGTGGGGCTGCACGAGGAGGGGACGGGGACCAGCCCTGGTGCCCCCTTCCCACTCCTCTCCCTGTAGCACCAAAGCAGCTGCTCCTGCACTTCCCCAAGGCAGGTTTGGATCCCCTGAGCACCTGGGCAAGGCTCCAAGCTCCCATCCCACCTTAGAGCAAAGCGTAGGTAGAACCTTTCAGTCTTAATGGAATTGTTTCATGGACAACAGCAAATTCCTGTTCTGTACAATCATTCCCACCTGTCCAGACTTCTGCACAGAACAAGCTTCAGCTGGATTTCAGTGTATGGTTGATGTTTGCAATATGTACTTTTGTTTTTTTAATATAACACAATAAATTAGAAGATATTTCATATTTACATGCGAGTCACTTTATTACGTGCTTGGAGCTCTATGTCTTCATGGGCCGTGTGGCTGGAGGAACTTTTGGGATGAAATAATCAGATGTCCATCCTAATTAATGTCAGTTTGACCTCCCAGCCCTCCCTGTAGGAGAGGCCCCAGCTGTTGGGATTCTCTCTGGTCAGTCTGCCTTGAGAAAAGTTGTTTTTAGACCAGGGTTAACACTGCTCTGCACTTCTTGCAGTGCTCCTGAGTAGTGACTCAAAGTACAGCCAGAGAAGCCTTTTGGCTTCTGTTCTAATCCTTCCTGACCTCTCAGAGAGGGAGATTTTACCTTGGAACTTTGGGGATAAATTTCCCTGTGACCACGTAATGAGCGTCTCCTTCTGGGAACATTACAGCAACATCAGGGATTTTATTTATCTATAGTTGAATAGTTTTAAGTTGTAAAAAAAAGAGCCTAAAAGATGCAAACAAACTCTCAAATCACAGCAGCCCTGTGGCATCAAAGGTTCCAGGGGAGATGTGAGGGCTGGTCTCATCCTGCAGGCTCCTTTCTGTTCCCAGCCAAGGGAACAGGAACTGGTTCTCATCAAGACTTTCTCGGGGTTGACACCTGGGAGGAGAAGAGGAAGGAGCCATTAACTCAGGAATCCTCAAGGTGCCTGGGAAGAGAGGTGGTGGTGGAGTTTCTATTTGCCCATTGGTACACAGAAACACAATTCCCTCCATCTCGTCTGCAGGATGGAGAACTCCACTTGGAATTCTTCCTTGGAGCTGTCAGTTCCTCAGAGGACCTGCCTGGGTGACAAGAAGTGCCTTCCCTCCATCCCCCAGCCCATTTCAGGCATAACGTGGCTGAGGGAGGCAACAAGAGGTGGAAAACATCCCCTGAGGCCTCATTTTGCTGGTGCACATTGAGTTTGGATCAGACTAAATTCTCTAAGTGCCCACACCAGGAACCAGCCTTGCTCCCCCATCCCTGGGCCAGTTCCTGCACAATCCCAGGAGCTGCAGCTCCCAGCCCTGTCGTGGATCACCTCATGCAGGTGACACTGACGGGAGGGGACTCCCAGCAAGGGGGGCCTGTGCCCTCTGCAGGTGGAGATCCAAAGGAGGAAGCACCAGGTGCCTCCCTGTGCTCAGCTGAGGCCTTACCACTGTGAGCTGTCCAGTTTTGTCCTTGAAGACCTGAGGCTCTGGCCCCACAGTGAACACCATGGTCCCCTCCTTCCCCGAGCCGACGCGGAACCGGAGGCTGGAAGCACAGAATGCCCCTGGAGAACTCTCCCCACAAGAGGCTTTGCTCTAAACTCCCTTTATTTCTGTTCCCTGGGCAAATCTCGTTAGAGGAGCAGATCAGAGCCTCCAGCTTAGGTGAATTTCCTAAACAATTGCATTATCCCAGCGAGCCCAAGGGGTTGATGAATGGAACAAGGCTGCCCAGCCCGGGTTTTTGAGTGTTCCTGGTGCAATTAAGCACTGGAAGCTAAGCAGATCTGACCTGGAGGAAAGCACTGAGCACACCAAATCTAATTAGAGCTGAAACGCAAAGGCCAGGCTGAAAAGCTGGAGCAGAAGTGCAGGTTTCACCTGCCAGCTCCAATTCCCAGAGAGGTTGGAGACATGGACTGCATCCACCTGCCAGGAGCTCAGGCTGGGACTGGAAGGAATCACATTTTGGGCCTCCTCAGTCCCTCTGGGAGAGGAGCATTTGTCCTGAGGTGACCCACAGCTTCCCAGCTGAGGCCAATGGGATCCCCTGAGGAACCACTAAAGCCACGACCTCATGTCCAGGCCACATCAGAAAACTGAAAAAAAAGTGGGTTTAAAGTACAATCACCTAGAAATAAGTCAGGTTTAGGCAGGTGGGGCATGGGCAGTTCTCAGAGCAGAGCAGCACCCCTAGCAAGGTACAAGGACTCACTAGCCTGGGAAAAGCCTGGATAAAGCCTGGGATGATTTTTAATACATTTTCTCTCAGCGCATCCCATCTCATCTCCCTGTGCCTCTGGAAGTCACAAAACCAGAGATGCTGCTGCAGCAGACCTGTCCAGCTTTGGGCACTGTCTGCTGGGGTGATGTCAACTGTCTTGACCTAGTCCAGGCCTAAAAGGTTTTGCCATCAAATTGAGCCTGCCCAGTGCTACCCATCCACCTTCCTGCCTTCCTTACCTTCCCTTCACCACCTTAACGAGGCTTTGCTTGTTGGCCAATATGCAGAGCTTGGTCACTGTCTCAAAGATGTGCTCACACTGCAGTATCACATCTCCCTGGAAACAAAAAAAGAGGGATAAAGTCACCTGGAGTCACCCCAGCATGTGATGGTGCAGAGAAACTCCTTTGGAATGCCAGAGCAGTGACTACCAGGCAGAAGTGACCAATTTAAACACCCTCTCCAGGGATTACTTAGGTTTTATTTGGTATAAAAAAAGGCAGGAGCGTGTCCAGAGAAAGGGATGGAGCTGGGAAGGGTGTGGAGAATCAGCCACACCAGGAGGGGCTGAGGGAGCTGTGGGGGGCTCAGCCTGGAGAAAAGGAGGCTCAGGGGGGATCTTATTCTCCAACACTCCCTGGCAGGTTGGGATTCCAAGTGAAAGTTTTCACGTTGAGACAGCAAGAATGTAAAGGCCTGGCTGATTACACACTGAATAAACACCAGGAGTTGTGTCATTCCAGGAGTTTATAGGATGGTTTTGGAAGAATCAGCCCCATGACCTCACTTTAACCACCACCCTGATTTCCTACCTTCTGCTTGTTGTCCTCGGGAACATGAATGACCACGATCCCATCACTCAGGTTACTGGTGGAGATCCCTTCAAAAGAACCCCAAAGTCAGAGGAGAACCTACCAAACCCAGCTCCACACCACCCTCAGCTCCTTCCCCCAGGAGAAGGAACTCCAGCCCCACGTGGCTACAGGGGAAATCACATTTCTGAAGGATGGCTCTGCCCTTCCCAAGAGTGAAGAGTATTCCTGTTCTTAGAGCAAAACACAAAGCTCCTACTTTGATTAATTAATCTGAATTTTCAAAATATCTTCTGAAGGTGCCTTTATGTCACCCATTGTCCATAGCACAATTCCAACAGTGGTGATTTAAACCCCTGCACGAGCTGTTTGCTGCAAACCTTTCCCTGGTGCCTTGGTTTTGGTAACAGAAGAGGGGGAAGGACCCATTCTACTCCTGAACTGTAGTTCCAGCAGTGCCAGGATTAAAAAAATACCCACAAACCAGGGTAGGAAAGGTTTAGGTTACTTTTTCTCCCCTCTATGTCAGCAGAAAGTGATGTCCTCCTGCATTTAAACATCTCAAGGAACTCTTACTCATAAAATCATCCTTCAAGGCTTTGTCCAGCCCCCAGGAAAAGAGGGATAGATCATTCAAATATCTTTGCAAGACAAAGTTTCAGAATCATCCTTCCTAAAGGATGCCTGGCAGGACAGGAAACCCCACAACAACTCACAGACTCATCAGGGAATGGTTTGGGTTGGAAGGAACGTTAAGGATCATCCATTCCACCCGTCCCATGGGCAGGGACACCTTCCACCAGTCCAGGTTGCTCCTAGTCCCATCCAGCCTCGGGCAATGACTCCCACTGGTACCTTTCAGCGTGGAATACTCAATTTTCTGTTTGATCTTGGCCATCTCCACCACGTAGGCTGAGCTCTGGGTGAGCACCAGGAGCCGCTCCCGCGCCTTGAACCCGTTCCTGTCGTATTTTATCACGGGGGTCACATACTGAAAACAACGAGCTGGAATCAGCACTTCCACTGCTGCAAGCTCCTGCTCCAGGGGTTTGGGTTTTCCTGACTGGAAGCAGCTCTGCCTGTGGAGCTGCAGGTCCCAGCTCACAGGGATCTGGATTCCCTACACGGGGAAAGTCAGGAGGCAGAATCCTGGGAATGATGGGGCCCCTGTGGCCTCTATGCCATAACCATGGGAAGTGCAGGGACACTCCAGCTCCTGCCCTGGACAGGGCTAGGAATGTTCTTTAAGCTTTCATTAAAAGGAATCTTAAATAACTTTTAATTAGGTGTATTTTGAGACCTGTCTCCAATTTAAAAGCAAGGAAATGGTGGCTCTGCTGCTCTTCATCAGCCCCTGTGCGAGCAACCAGCTCCAGGACTCCAGTGGAGGTAATTCCAAGAGTTCTTCCCTTACCTTGATGTTCTCCCCACGGATGAGCTGCAGCACTTTGGGGTTTAGGTCGTTCTCCTCTGAGGAGCAAACCAGAAAGAGAAACTGGGCGTGGGTGCCAGAGCCACAGCCCCAGACAGACACTCCCCACCCCCCAGCAAACACCAGAGAGCTGGTTTAGCTCTCTCTATCCCAGCTGGCCTTTTCCCCTTGGAATGCTCCCCTCCAGACTGAGGGTGGTCACCTCCAGCTGCTCCCAAACCCATTTTGGTGACTCTTCCTGCCTGACAAGTAAATTCACACCAGGAGTTTCTGCCTGTTCTTGAGTCTGCTGTTGGTTCAGACCCTGTTCCCTCCCAGCCCCCGGGGAATTCTGCCCAGGTTTATGGCTTTCTGTCCCAGAGGGATCCCAGTATCCCCAGTTTGAGAATAATCCAGCAGTGAGGTCACGTCACCCGATGTGACAGGGAGGAACTCCAATGGCAGGTGATGCTGCCCCTGCCAGGAGGGAATTTCTCTTGAAAAAGAATCTGTTTGGCCAAGCAGGAATTTACAGAGCCAGGAGCACGTGGCTGAGGCCTCCAGGGGTTTGCTGAACTCACTCAGGCGGGTCTCCAGGAAGGGCTGGCTGAGGCTCTCCAGGTACCCCTCCTTTTTCCCACTGAAAACAGCGCTGGTCACCACCTTCTGCTGCAGCTGAGGGGAGAAGGAACAGCCTTTACCCTTGGAATTCCTCCACTGGGAGCATCAGCAGGGACAGTGCAAACACTGCTGCTCCACAGCATCCTTCTGCTCACGCGCTGCCCACCTGACCCACGGAATCTTGGAATTGTGCTGCTTTTCTTCTGGCGGCTTTGGGTTATTCTGGTGTTACCCCACATGAAGGGGCAGCAGGGAAAATCCTACAGATTTTTGGTATTTATGGATCTCTTCCAATTATATGGAGAGCAGATTTCATGCCATAAATTAAGCCCCACCCGTCTGCTCTGTCCATTATGAGGGATGCTGGAGGAAATCCCTGGCTCCAGGAGTTTGCTCTCCTATGATGAGGGACTGATTGGAGCAGCAGGATCAGAAGGTGCTGCCTGTGTCCTAGGTGACCCTCAGGGATCACACCTGTTTGAACTCCCACATTTGCATTCCAGGGGTTGGTTACCTGCACTTTCCTCTCGGCAGCGAGCCCTCGGCAGTATTTCCTCACCAGATTCCTCATGCAGATTTTCTGGAGCATCTCGGATGTCTGCATGAAAAAAAAACAGGAAGAAGTCAAGTAGGGAAGTTGTACAAACATCTCTGTCTGTGCCATGAGCCTAAAACCCCGTGGGATTAATTTTGTCTTTATTAGGGCTCGTGAGTTCACTCTTCTGTCAGTGCATTTTCCCTTTTTATTGCTTAAACCAACAGGGAATTTCCTCATTTCTCTTGGAAAGACCAACCACCGTGCCATTCCTCCCATTCCCACCCAAACACAGCAGATCCTGGGGTTTTCCAAAGGCTCTGAACAGAGGATGAGCCAGCAGCAGATCATTTTCTCCCACCCGGAATGTGCACATGGTCACCAAACAGGGGCCATCTCTCCCAAAGCCTCCAGAAACCCTCACCTCTTCCAGGATGGAGGGAGGCTGGAGCCAGCTCTTGTCCAAGACGTTTTTTGGGAGGTGGTCTCGGAGCTTCATCAGGTAGTGGTACTGTGAAAGCCTCACAAAGTCCCTGTTCTCCGGGCAAAGGGGTTTCTTCCGATTGATGAAGCCATTTATGAACCTACAGAAAATATCCTGTGACCTCCAGAAGTCCATGGAAACGAGGGCAGGGACAGATGAACACAACAGGCTAAGGATCACTGGTGTCAGCTCAGGTGCACTGAGGGTCAGCCATGGAAATCTCCAGATTTAGATTATTCTAAATATTAACAGGTTTTTACCAAGCTCTGTTGGCCAAACCACAGCGCTTTGGAGGTCAGAAGGAATCAGCTCTGCTTCAGGAGGTGGGCTTGGGGGAGTGAAGAGAGAGGATGAAGGGAATGGAGGGGCATGAGAAAAATTAGGAGGAAATTCTTCCCTGTGAGGGTGGCGTGGCCCTGGCACAGGGTGCCCAGAGCAGCTGTGGTTGCCCCATCCCTGGAAGTGTCCAAGGCCAGGTTGGACAGGGTTTGGAGCAACCTGGGATAGTCTGAGGTGTTCCCTTGGCAGGGGATGGGACTGGATGGGCTTTAAGATCCCTTCCAACCCAAACCATTCTGGGATTCTGTGGCTGGGCAATATGGTTGGGACAGTTACTTCCTGATGGTCTGCACTGCCCACGTCCTCTTCTTGGCCGCCCTCCGTGCCAGGGCTCCTCTCCAACAGGCCTCCAGCTTGATTGCTGCAAGAGGGAATCAGTCCTGGGCCTTGGCCTTCACATTCACCCAGCTGAAGTTAAAACTGGTTATTTTGCAGCTCTAAAAATCAGCTGGTGGGAACAGCAAGTTTGGAACGTTTTCTTCTCCGTGGTGGATCGAGTTCCACCTGTGCTGTGGGGCTCAGCATCAAGGCCAGGCCTTGTCCCTGCCCTGCCTCCTGCTGTCCCTGCCCACAGCCCAGAAGGCTGCTTTGAGCCTGCACTTTATATCAGCCTGCTGTGATAAGAGGGGGTTTTTCCCCCAGCAGCTGAGGATCAACCCCCAGGTAGCCCAGAATGTCCCCTGTGTGTGACAGAAGGTGCTGCTGCTGCTCAGAGCTGCTCCCACAGCTGAGGCCAAGAGCAGCTCGTGGTGTTAGGGTCCCAACAGAACTAAAGGAACCTCTGTAAAAGCTCTGGGAATGCTCTGGGTGCAGCTGCCACCTCCTCTGACCCCAACAGCCCCAAGTGCTGCCCACAGCACCACGGATTTGGGACCTCCCAAGGCTCCAGGCCCTGTGGAAAGCCCAGCCCTAAGAGAATCCCCCCATTCCAGAGCCTGTACCTGCTTTCCTCTTCTTCTGGTACGCTCTCTTCCCGAGGAATCCTTTATATTTGGCCTGGAGTCTTGAAACTGGAAAGAAGGCAGAGACATCACTGGCCCCTGCAGGGTCAGGGCGGCGAGGAGCCGAGTTCCTGCACGCCGTGGCACAGGGGACAGAGGGGCCACAACGGGACCACCAACGGGGCCACCAACGGGACCAGCAGCAGCCCCTGTAGGAACCACGCCCTTCAGCTGTGCTTTTCAAGGAACAGGTACAGGATGAGACAGAAGAGATCCCAATCCCAAGGGAAAGGCCATGGACAGGGAGGTACTCATAGGACCGAGGAGCTCCAAAGGAGCCACATACCCACGACCCAAGCAGGGATTTTCCCCCAGCCTGGAGCAACTTTACTGAGTTTTCCATGGATTCTGGGAGCAGACCAGGGCTGGGAGAGACCCTAAAGCCCATCCCATTCCACCCCCTGCCATGGGCTGGGACAACTTCCACCATCCCAGGTTGCTCCAAGCCCCATCCAACCCAGAGCCAGGAGGAAGGTCCCGGACCAAGGGAACTGGAACCTTACTCAGCAGGTGCTTTCTGTACTCAAAGGCATCTTCTGTGGCAAACAGGGTCTTTGGGAAGCGGATGAATATTTTGGTTCTGAAAAGGAGACCAGGAGCAGGTTAGCCATGGTGAGCCACCCTTCCAGCTGGCCTGAGCAGGCTCAGAGCCCCCCTCAGAGCTCAGACAGCTGTAATGCCACCCAAGCCTCAGCTGCCTTGGGCTGCCCAGGGAAGCAGGAGAAGCTGGAACCCTAACCCAGAAATGGAAGGAATGAGCTTGGATTCAAGCTCCTGTGGAAACAGGTAAAAATAATGAGGAAATTTGTGCACCTGGGGGTTTTATCTCTCTCCTTGCTCCTGCCACAGACAGGACAGAGGATCCAGGACAGCAAATACTGAGCAGCCAGAGCAAGGAATTTACCTTCCTAACTTGTATTCCTCAGGCTTGTAACCAATGTGTTTGATGAGTCTCTCCACACCCTCTGCTGCTGGCCCATGCCAGTGTGGCCAGGTAGCTGGACAGAGACATTTGTACCTGAAAGTTCAGCAGGACATCAATGCAAACAACCTGAAGTTTGAGGAACCCCTTCCTGAAGCTACCCCTCAAATTCCTTCTGCTTTACTCAAGGCAGAAGATGCCAGCACAGATCAAAAGGATGCAGACAGGACACAGGATGAAGGTGGTTTTGAAGCAGAAGGGGTTCTGCTGACAACTCTCACTGCTGGAACTCAAGTTTTTCTTGCTCTGCAGCCCTCAGGAGGGCAGGATTACCCAGCCAGAGGGGAAGCAGCTCCCTCACCTCTGCAGGAAGAGCTCGTACTTGCGCCGGTACGCGAAGCCGGCCCGTCTCACCCGCAGGTGCTCCATCAGCCCCAGGTACTTCACCTGGTGTCGGATCAGGAAATCATCAAACTTCCCTGGAGCAAGAGCACACCTTCACTGGTCAGTTCTGTCTGGGGAAGCTCACCCACGTGCCCATGTGTCGGGGGAAATCGGCATGGAACCAAATCCCCAGTCACCCACAGGGACAGATTTGCTGCCAGCTTAACCAAGCTATTTATACAGAAACACAAACACGTATACACGAGGTGCACACGCTGCACCCTGCTCCAAACAAACCCCTCTGTCCATTCCTTGGACCCAGCAGAGCCTTCAGCCCCAGCCTTACCAGGCTCCTTGTTCTCATTGGGTTTGATGCAGCGGATGTACGAGGGCTCCTTGGACATCAGGATTTCGATCAGGCTCGTCAGACTGTTCTTGAACTGGGTTGCAACCTAGGACAGCATCAAAAGGATTTGCTGAGCTCTGGAACTCCTCCCTGCAGGAAGTGAAACCGACTCCCTGCATCCAGCTTTAACCTGGAAGCAAAAGCTGATGGTGCATTGGTAGCCTGGAGTTTTTGGAGCGTGGTCAGTCGTGTCAGTGCTGAGCTGGAGCATTTGAGCCCTGGCCATGCAGCTGGACACACCAGGCAGCCCTTCAGAGCTCCCTGCTCCTTGGGGGATGTGTTATGGGATGTCACTTTGCTGGCTGCTGTCTCAGCAGCACCACTGTTCCTCTGCCAGGGAGCTCTCAGGGGTGGACAGCAGCAAAAACATCCACCAAGTGCAGGAATCCCAGAATCCCACAATTTATAGGGTGGGATCAGTGGGATCAGCCTCTGGAGATCACCGAGTCCAACCCCCTACCAAGGCAGGTGACACAGGAATGTGTCCAGGTGGATTTGGAATGACTCCAGGCCCTCCCTGGGCATATCCACGGAAAGCTCTTCCTCAGGCTGAGGCAGAACTTGTGTTTTGGTTTATGGCCATCAGGACTGAGGAAGGGATCAGTGATTAAACCAAGGCCTGAGTTGATATTCAGAATTAAGACTAAAGACAGAGCTCACAGTCTCTGGTCTCCTCCTGTTGTCCAGTTCTGACAGGAGGAAACAATCCCTCATGATGCTGTTCTTGGAGTTGCACAGCACCTGAAACAGGAGGAGATAAAAGTTGCCCTGTTGAGCAGCCCTTGTACTCCTCCTGGGAGCAGCACAGCCCTGAGAACATGCACAGAGATGCCTAAAGGTCAGTGCTAAAGAGAAAAGGATGGTTTTGTTTGCTACAGAGAATAAATAAATCTTCTGCACCAAGCAGGTGATGTAAAAGAAGAGCATCCCTTTTTTTGTGCTTACCTCCTTCAGGTTTCTGTACAGTAGATCATTATTCTTCTCCAGAAATCCTGAAAAAAAAATTGAATTAAAAGAAAATCAAAGAAGAAAATCGGAACATTCACATCCTCAAAATTGTCACCGCAGCCACATTTAAGACTTCCAGGTCAGTGCATGCAGAGGGCAGGTATTTTGTAATTCCTCTTCCCATCAAGTCACCATCACCCAGAGCAGTTTAGGAGCTCAGGAGCTCCGACCTGGCCATTCTCACTCACCCACAGCACAGTAGGTGACCTCTCCTGCGTAGTGGAGGAGGCGGAAATCCACCCAGTCGATGGATTTCCGCGTTTTCTGATCCGCCAGCTTGCGCCTGCCGGGGGAAAATCCAACCAAACACCAGGAGAAAGAGCAGCAAAGAGATTCCCTCAGCCTGGGGAGAGCTGGAAACGTGGTGTTTGATCCCACTGATGTGGCCCTGACTGCAGAGCTGTGGGCCATGAGCAAACCATCATCTCTCCCTGCTGGCAGCTCCCATAAACTCCTCAGGATACCTGGGATCTACTCATTGCCGCTTGGCAGCGAGCACCCATCTCAGAAATACTAAGATTTCTTCCCATAACATCCATTTAAATACATTTTTTACTGCCTATGTGGGGAAAAAATCCCCACCAGCTCCCTCAAC
This sequence comes from Promerops cafer, assembly GCA_013398275.1. Taxonomy (NCBI): domain Eukaryota; kingdom Metazoa; phylum Chordata; class Aves; order Passeriformes; family Nectariniidae; genus Promerops; species Promerops cafer. The sequence goes on along the minus strand of VZSE01009793.1, from coordinate 223,813 downwards.
CCCAAAGCAAACCCAGGGGGGAAAGGATTTCAGACACTTTGCCCTAGAGCAAGAACCCAAACACAAAGGAGGAATCCAAATGTTCGAGAGTAGCAGGAATATTTTAGAAAGCAAGGATTCCTGGGGGGGAAAAAAAGAGCCAAACAAGAAAAAAAGAGCAACTTCACAGTTGAAGTTTCAGCTTTGTAAGCAGTCACAAACAGCAGAGCTGAGTGTCACAACAGCACGTTCGTGTACCAAAGCTCCTTCCAAGAGCAGATCCCGTGGAAGTAGCTCCAGCACTTCTATTTAAAGCTTTTAATCAGGCAGAACAGCATTAAGGCACATTGTGGTGACAAGGAAGTTGGCTACAAATTTTCCACTTGGCTGTGGTGGAGTTCAGAGCTGCGGGAACAGTGACAGCTCAGCACTGTGACTCTCAATTGATGACTTGTCACAGCCCTTCAGCAGCTTCTGCAGGGAAGTGCCAGCGCAGCCCGGCGCCAACGCGCTCAGCTGCCACCAAAATGGGATCCAAAACCCCTCCAAATGGAGTATGAACCAAAATGTCACTCATCTGGGGGAGAGGAGCACCAGCATTTTCTCTCCTCTTCATACTCCAAGCTCACACAGAACGAGATGGGTGTAAATATTTACATATCCCCCCTCAGCCTCAGGCATTTGGCTCCTTGTCACAACATCTTCAGCTTTCTCTGGAGTCCATGGGGACCAAAGCCATCTATGGGCAAAGCCATTTAAGCTTCCTGGGCTAAAATCCTGGGCCAAATCCCAGGAGCCCCAAATTTTGGTGTGGAACGAGAGACTCAAAGCTCAGCATCAAAGCAGTGAGGAGACAGAGCCCTGCTCACACCTCCCAGTACCCCGGATCCACCAGCGGAGTTTTCCAGCATCAGACACTGGATGGGCTGTTTGATTCCCTCTGGGACAAGGCAAAGATTGTTCCCTCCCCAGCCCTGTCATGGATATGGGATGGGAAGGGTCTGGGGTAGGATACAGAGGGTAAATGCATACGTCACGAAGTGGGCATGATCTCCTACTTTCTCCTCCAGCTTTTCCAAGAAGCTCAAATCAGTCGCTTCCCCAGGCCGTAAACACTCCTCATCCTGGAACAGCAGGCACAGGATCAGAGCTGCTCTGAGCTCATATTCCCTCCTCAACAACATTTAGGACAACTTTGTCCCACAAACCCAAAGCTCCATTGCAGGGGAAGAAGAACATCCCCCACCTTAACTCCCTCTGAAACCTCTGCCTCATCCTCTGGACGTTTGTTACAGGAATCTGTGTTTATGTTCTGGATAACACAGATCCATCCCATAATTAGAGGGGGAAATGTGATTAAGAACCATTAGAGCAAGGCGCAGGCCTGCATTTTAATTTAGTACAAACTCTGTTCTTACCAGGATGGAGATTATTCCTTTGTGCTTCTGCTCAACCAAGTCACAGATGATTTTGTTGTTAAAATATGGGATTGGTTCCCACTGGAAAAGGGAAAAAGGAAGAACAGTTTTAGATTAAGACCTTTTCTTTGCAATTTTTAAAGTTCTTTGGAACTTAAATAAGATACAGCCTCAGATCCTACTGAAAAGAGTGGTGTGAATTAGGATCAAGTGAGGGAAAAGCTGACAGCACATTGATCCATTGCCCCACTCCAGAGTTCTCCTGCTTCCAGCAGCCCACACCATCCTCTTGTTCTCTACATAAATCCTCTCCATCTTCCCGTGTTTTACACTGCTGGAATTCCTCATTCTCCAGGGACACTGTCACTGCTGAGCATCTGAGTTTTGGGCACTGTCCTACATCTTCCTGAAATGTCAATTAAGTCTGGGCTAAATTGCACTTCAGAAGGGCTGCAGAAAGAGACCCCTGCAAATCCTACACTTCCCATGGGGACAATAACAAACTGAAAAAGCAGGATGACTTTCCCACTGGTGATCAAAAGCATTCAGTGTGATGGCAGTTCAAAGGGGAAAGGGAGGGGGAAATATAATTTACCTCAATGCCTTCCAGTTCATATTCCTCCTGCTCTGCTTTCAGGGTCATCTCAATCAGCAGCTGCTGCAGCTTCTCATTGCAGTAATTAATGCAGAACTGCTCAAAACTTCAGGGAGGTTAAATGAGCAGCAGGTTTGATGTGTTCCAGGGGCAGTTTTGCTTCTTCCTCCAGGGACTAAACCACCCATTCCCATAGAGACCAAACCCCCATTTCCACAGGGACCAAATTATTCATTTTTACATGGACCAAACCCCCCATTCCCACACAAACAAACCCACCCCTTGCTCCCACACTGTTGCACCACAGCCCAAACCAGACCTGCAGCCCAAGGTAAATCTTTTGCTGGGGTCCAGCAAACCCCTGCACCCAGGTTTTAGTGCCCTGTACCTTACCCTGCTGGGCTGAGGGCACACTCAAAAACTCATGCAGGAATGTCCTGTACCCCCAGGTCACCCCAAATCCCAGGAACAGCCCGTACCTGTTTGTGTCCAGCACTTCAAAGCCATAAATATCCAGCAGGCCAATAACTGTTTTCTGAGTCGAGTCCTGTCAAAAACACCCCTGCTCTGCCATTGCTCCCTCCCTGCAGGTGGCTGCCTTCACCTGAATTTCAAACCTTCTCTTTGAGAGAAATGTCAGTGGAGAAGCCACTTTGAAGCAGGTAATGAACTGCTAAAACTCCTTAACAGAGAGTAACTAAAGGGTTTTCCAGCTCAGGGCTGGGGGATGTCCCAGCAGCAATTATCCAACATCCCAGATGTTTGGTGATGAGGGTTGTGGGGCCTCTCTGGAGAAACTTCTCAGCATTTTAGGAGCATTCAGGACCCCAGACAAGAAACCAACCTTGTTGGCAAGAGAGCCATTGATTTTGTTGACGAGCCAAGTGAAAGTCCTTCCATAAATTGCCTTTGCTACGGCGTCCCGGGCGTAGAATGCCAGATCCACGTTCAGCGGGCTGAGCACCTGGAAATAAAGATATCCCAGAGAGGAAAAGCACCACGGGGCATCAGAGCAAACTTCTGCACAGCCAGGTCACGTCTGTGGCTTGGAGAAGCAGCCACATTGTCCTACAGCACAGCACAGCCACTCCTGGACTGCAGCTACTCCTGCAGGGGGTTAGGATGGGATCATCTTTAAGGTCCCTTCCAACCCAAATCACTCTGGAATTCCCTGATTTTCCCCACAGCTTTATTTTCCATCAGTGTTCCTTCAGTCTGGTGCATCCCCACCTGCCAGAAGGTTTGGGGCACTACGTGTTGGTGAGTATTAATTTAGACAAAGTGGGAAAATAGTCTGACCTCATTTTACTTCTATATTATTAAAATAAAAATATAAAATGTTCAAGGAGTGGTTTTTTACCAGTGGTTTTCTCTGTTTGTGCAGCCCAGTTTCCCAGGAAGCATCTTGGACTGGGCAAGGGGAAATTGTTTGGCTCAAATACAAGTCCCTGTTCCAGCTTTTAACAGCTCCTGCCTTGTTCAGCAATAAAACTCCAATATATTTTAGTTTAACCTCTCAGGCTGGAAAAAAGGGACGTGGAGGAGGAGAGGGACAGTCACATGGATCTGGTTTACACTCAGAACTGGCTCCTCATCCACCCCCCAGCTGGGGGTCTCCCAGATTAATCTGGGACTACACAGAACTCCCTGGTACCTCCTCGGATCTGGCTTCGATCTTCCTGTGGGTGAGAGCTTCCTGCAGGATGGACAGGTGAGCACCCAGGAGCTGCAGGGAGAGAAATATCTGCACTCAGAGCCCAGCCACAGGTCCCTGTTCAAAGAAGCAGCACTGTGTGATCAGCAGGGCACAACCCCCAGCCCCTCCCCAGTCACCCTCATTTGCAGCCACAGGAAATAAGGAAATTTCAGGGAGGAGACTCCCTGATGGGAGATGGTTTCCAACAAGAGCTGGGTATTTTTAGAGCTATCCTTGTGCTTTTGGGAATAAAGACTTTGTACCAATAAGAAAATCACAGCAAGGTTAAGGTTTTCCTCCTAGCACTGGGAATTCTGACCCGATCTGGGCAGAGGCACCTTGGAAATCCACTTGATCTGGGACCCGTCACGGATGATGGCGTGGCCATTGCTGTCCTCCTCAAACTGGATGTTCCCAAGGTGCAGGACACTGGCAACGATTCCAAAGAGATGCTGATAATGGGAGATACTCCATTAGAACACGGGTGCTGATCTTTCCTATCATTAATTAACAGAATTTTGGCCGGGCTGAACCAGAGAATCCAGTACCACCGCTGGCACCGTGCTCTCCACCACCTGCTCCCTCGATCCCGCAGCATCATGGAATCCCAGAGTGGTTTGGGGTGGAAAGGAACTTGGAGATCATTTATCTCCACCCCTGCCAGGGCAGGGACACCTTCCACTATCCCAGGTTGCTCCAAGCCCCATCCATCCTTGGACACTTCCAGGGATGGCGTAGCTGCAGCTTCTCTGGGCAACCTCTGCCACGGACCCAATTTCTTCCTGATGCCTAATCCAAACCTACTCTCTGGCAGTGGGAAGCCATTCCCCTCTGTCCTGCCACTCCAGGCCCTTGTCCAAAGTCCCTCTCCATGTTTCTTGTTGGCCCCTTCAGGTCCTGACCACCCAGAGGGTGTCCTATTCCACCCTTCAACCCCTCTCCCAGGCACAGCTGCTCCCATCACTTCAGGAAAAGATCCCTGAGCACCTGAAATCCCTTTACTCAGTCCCTTTTAACAAGCAGTACCTCGATATCTTTTTCAGTGAAGTCAATGATGGAAAAAGCTTTCCGGACTATTTTCCAGTCATTCTTGTCATTGATAGAAAACACTTTGGCACATCGACCCTAGGCAGTAAAAGAAAGATGAATTAATATGATTAATTGGTAAAGAACTTTTATTATCAGCAAACACAGATACTTCTGGGCACACTGCTTTCATTTCCAGTTCCCTCAGTGAGTTTTTTCACTGTTATTAATCCTGAGCATGGCTTCTTTGATCAAATCTTTCAGTTTGTTCTGGAAACCCCAAATAAATCAAACCCCTGAGCGTGGAGAGCGTCACCATAAATTGGCTGAAGCTGTGCAGAGCTTGATCTTCCAGCCATCCTTTGTTTTTAGGGTCAGAATATCTTCTGCCCAAGCTGCATTTTCCATCCCTACAATTCCTGATGGAGCCACAGAGCAGCTCCAGCTCCCACTGACCTGGATGAGGTACGTGTACTTCTGGGGGTTGCGCTCCAGCCCGAGCCAGCAGAGCAGATCCTTGTCTCCCCCCTCCAGCAGCTGGTAGAAAATATGGAAATTCCTCTCTCCGTGGTTTTGGTGGACAACTCGGGATTTCTCAATCAGGTAGCTGAGGATGTGCCCTCCCACTGGAGCTCCCTGGCAGAGCAAAGCAGGCAGATTAACACCAAAAATACCAATAATCCCTGTGATTGCTGTTTCTTTACTCCCAGGAATGAGGAACAGGCTCAGGAAAAACCAAATTCTGCTGTCATTTATCTGCCACCTTTTGTCCAGCAACACTACAAGGATTTGCTGTCCTGTAAAAGTAACTTGAGCTTTAAAAATCTCTATCAGCTTTCCACGGAGCACTTCCAGGATTGCCAGCAATGCTGGAAGTTTCCAGGATGGATAACCAGTGACTTCACCTGCAAAATGCAAGGTCTGCAAAAACAGGGTCAGAAATGTGCAGGGTAAGAATTAATAAATCCTGGGCTGCCTGCTCAGCATCCAGGAGGTTTCTCAGACACAGCTCCTTTTCCCAGCGCTCCACTGAGTTTGTTCTCACCTTAAAATCAAACTGGATATCCATGTACTTCCCAAATCTGCTGGAGTTGTCATTGCGCAGGGTTTTTGCATTCCCAAAAGCCTGGGGGTAAAGAGAGAGGGAAATTCACTTCTCACCTCACTGGGAGCCTCACACCCAGTTCCAGTAACCAAGATCTGCTGCTTCAGCCAAGTCCCATTGAATTTAGTGGGATTAAAGAAACACAAACTAATGCATTTCCATAGCTTTAAAGTGAATTCAGCTAAACCAAGTACTGATTAATCTATAACTGAGGCCCCAATGAACTGCTGCACAGTGCAGTTTTCTTGTATTTTCTCATATTTCTTTCAGCCATCCTCACATCCAAATGCCAAATTTGAATTTTCGAACATTAAATGCTATTAAATCCCAAATATTCTTTCAGAGGCTGTGCCAATATTGGGCATTCCTGCTCAGGGCTGCAGATTTGCAGGGAATCCTCAAGCAGTGAGACCACCAACCCCAACCCCTCTGCATTTTGGGCCTTCCTTTAGTTCCTCACCTCGAGGACAGGGTTGGAGAGCAGGAGCCGGTCCCGGACAGTCTGGAGCTGCTCCGTGGTGGGACAGGTGACTGCGTAGTACTGCAGGATCTTCTTGGATGCCTCTGTCTTGCCAGCCCCACTCTCCCCAGAGATGAGGATGAAGTGGTTGTTGTACTCACTGCACATCACCCTGTAGGCGTTGTCAGCTATGGCATAGCTGGGACCAGCACAGGAGGCATCCGGAGGGGAAACATCCATTAGGAGTGGCACAGGAGGAGGAATAGCAAAGGCTTCCAGGAGTTTTTACTCCTGGTTTAGTTTTAGTTAGTTTAGTTTTACTCCTGGTTTTTAGGTTTTTTTGGACGAGGTCGTGGGATCCCAAAATGGGTTGGAAGGGATCGTAGAGATCGTCTCATTCCAACCCCCTGCCATGGGCAGGGACACCCAGTGTGAAAGCTGGGCTCAAAACCTGAGCCTGACTCAAGGCCTGACAATAAAAACCAGGCCTAGTGACTGTGGACACTCCCCGTGGTGCCAGTACAGCCTTGCAGGGATGTCCCAAATGAGGAATACCCACAGAGATCCCATGGGAACACTCACAGGTGTGGGGGCAGCTCAAAGAAGTTGACGCCCCGATAAAGCTGCATCTGCGTCACTGTGTAAATGTCCAGCTCCTGGTAGGGGTTCACAGACACCAGCAGAGAACCAATGTAGGTCTGCAGGGAGACAGAGCCTGGTGGGACACCTGCTGCACCCCAAAATCCCAAAGGAGGAGCTAAGTACCTCAGGACATTATCCACAAACTAATGCCAAAGCTGGTACAGAGCTTGTTAGGAGAGAACCAAACCAATCAACCAGAACTCTTCCCAAACTTCTTCCAAAATCCCCTTGGTCACGAGTAAAGCTGAACCATGAGAGCAAGCTCAGAGCCTGACAATTTAAATGCAAGGATTTGGGATCTCTTGGTGCTTCCAGGACCCTTTTCCTACTAAAGTTAACACAACACAACACAGCACCCTTAGCTCTTTCCAGGCAAACCTTGTCCTGCCTTCCTTCCATCACAGTGTTCCCTGCTCCATTCCCTTCCTATTTACTGTACCTCCTTTAAAGCTTTGCAAGGCAACTCAGAGCAAGCTGAGTTTTATTTTCATGAGTTAAAGTAGATAAATTACTCCTGGGTGATTGCTCTGCTGGGCACTACCAACACCTTGTTAGATACACAGAGGATACTCAGCTGGAGGATAGATACCATTAGATACACAGGGGACGCTCCTGGACATGACCAGCAAGGCCACCTTGGGGACATTTCGGCAGCCACAAGGCCACCTCGGGGACACTTCAGCAGCCACAAACCCAGAGCAGCAGCACTTACGTAGATGAGGTTCTCCTGGTAGCGCTTCCGAAGGTTGTTGAGGAAAGCAGCCTCGCTGGTGTGGGAATCCAGAAGGACAAAATCCTGCACCCCGACCTTGTCCCGGGCTATCAGAGCCCCTTCCATGTTGGCGTCGCCGTTCTCGTCCACTTCTTCCTTCTACAACACAAAAGGTTGAGGGGTGCAGAGTTAGGAGGGGGCAGAGAGGGCCCTTCCCCAGGGACAGAAATCAGCCTGGCACAGGGAATGCCAAGGGATCATTACTCCAGCTTGCCCAAGGATGGCAATTCCACCCAAGCTCCTCACACTCCAGACGTCCCCGACTCGCTGCTGTGAGCAGGAAGGAAGATCCTGGTTTCCATGAAAGCTGAGACAAACCCAGCCCTGGAGATGCAGTCGGGATCTGAACACTCAATAACTCAGTCTAGACAGAATTTTCCAGGCACAAAGTTGGAATAAACAGTGGAAGGCACCAGAAAAATCCTTAATTTTTGCCCTTTATACAGATCTAGGCATGAAAACGGAGAATCCCTGGAAAAGGTTGCAAGGGGCTGGACTTGGAGGCAAAAAAAGATGAATCCCACAGCACCACTCTGCACAAGAATGTTATTCCCAGTGCCCAGCAGCAGGAGCTCCAAGTCAGCTTTCAGTGCTGGCAGCAGATGTCCCCACACGCCAGCGAGACACACGGCCACTGCTGATAAAACTGAGCAGAGAGCAACTTGGGGAGGGTTAAACCCTGCCCAGCATCCCCCATCCTTCTCCAAAGGCTGAGAGATGCAAAAAAAGGCTGCCCCTGACAAAACCAAATCCTCTTGCACCCTCCACTTCTGGTTCTTTACGGTAGAAAACCCCTTTATCTGGGAAATTCTCACTGCTGAGGGTCAAGCTCGATTGCCAGGCTATAAGAATAAACTGTGCTTTTTATTTACTTAAAACAAGCTGCTGATTTCATGCTAGCAAATTAAAAAAAACCAAATTGCCTACATACTTCATATGGATTTGTCTACATCACACACATTTTATGGTTATACTGAGCTAAAGTTGGGTTTTCAGGGTTTCCTTTTGCTTTGCTATTACAGCCACCAGGATTTCCCAGTTCAGAGACAAATTCCTATCCTAAGGCACGAGCGGACAGAAATGAGTTCAGTACAGTTGGAGCAGCTTACCTTGGAGTGAACTGCCTTGGGGTGAGCTCCCTTGGAGGGTTCCAGGCTTGGAGAATTAGGGGAGGAACGTGGCCGAGCAGCCGGAGCAGCTCTGGAGGCTCCGGGCTGTGCTCACCAGCCCAGCACCTTTGCTGTTCTCCTCCTGCCCTTGGGGACACTGGCTTGTCCCATTTTGCTGCTCCACTGCTCAAGGGGACGTTGTGGTTGTGTGCAGGGTTTTCACCAGGCACTAAAAGCACGGCGATGCTCTGTTTGTGTAGGGCCACGTCAGGTTCTGCCCCCCTTTTTTTTTTTAAATTTAATTGTGATTTTTCGAAAGCAGAAGCTTTGCAAATTGGAAGTAGGCACAAAATAGAATGTTCCTGCTGAGCTCTGGCAAACCCTGACTCTGGAGGGAGGTTTTTGGGATGAGCCTGCAGGCACTGCTGGATATTTGGGCTCGGTGGATTTGGGAGCAGAGATGCATAAAATGAAGAGCAAAGGACCCAACCACACAATATCCTTTATGACTGAGGCAGACTCAGAAAAATCAGCTCTTAAACAGGAATTGTAAGATTATTCTCATTTCAGTCCAGCCTGTTTTTTGCATTTATCTCTTTTAGAGTAAGCTCAGTTTTGAGGTTTAGGTTCAGCAGCACCAGGACCACAACACTCCAGAGAGAAAGATCCCCTGAAAGCAGGTTATTTAAATAAAAAGTAAATAAATCAGACCTGCACTCACTTCACACAAGTGAATTTTTTGCTTGCTGACTGTCCCCAGCCCCAGGATACAGAATTCCTCATTTTTCCTTAGTGACTTGATTGTGATCACTTCTCTTTTCTGTCAGAAAGTTCCCTGCTTTTTCCTTTTAATATTAATATCCATTTTCCCCTCCTCTGCACATGACCACTCTCATCCATTTATTGTGCCTGTCCTTAGTTCAGTTTCCATTGGCTTGGAAGACAAAATAAAGGATGATTTTTATTTCTCAAACCAACACCTGGACAGACCCCACTGCCAGTGCAGGGACAAACATGGAAGGGGGAGAGAGAAAAAAGAGGAAAGAGAGGAAAGAGAGGAAAGAGAGGAAAGAGAGGAAAGAGAGGAAAGAGAGGAAAGAGAGGAAAGAGAGGAAAGAGAGGAAAGAGAGGAAAGAGTAGCAGTAATACTAATATTAATACTAATACTAATAGGATTTTGCTTCTGACAGAGCTCTCAGGACAAGCCACTTTTCCTTTCTCTCCCAGCTGGGAAGCAGGAAAGGATCAGCCTGACTCCCCCTCAGCATCCTCCTGCTCAGGTTTCCTTAACCCACTTCTCTCACGTGTGTGTTAATGAGTAAATGACACTGCTCCCCACCAGACAAAACTCCTGAACTCTTTTCTGGGCTATTTTGTGCCCAGATTTTCTTGGTATTTTGCTGGTGCTGATAATTTTATAATCCCAGCACCCTTTAGTGCCCTGTTCCACCCCATTTCTAGAAGCTCACTGCAAGTTTTGTGCTTCCCTGAATAAGAGATGCCCCAGGACTCATCAGTGCACGTGACCCCAGCAAGACACTGCTCTTTTAAAGGATTATTTCCCTTCCCTCATCACTCAGGAGCCAGGAGATTTCTGACACGAGCTTTATCAGAAAACCTCTCCCTCACTACAATGAAGGGTTTTGCTTTTCCCACAGGGATTTGTCTGTCAACGGGGAAACTGCAAGGAACTCTGTGGGATCACAGCACAAATTCCTGAGCTCTGCAGCTCCTGAGAAAGTCAGACAGAACAGGCCAGTTTCTTTGATAAAGTTTGCAGCAGTTTGAAGCAAGATCTGCCAAGAAAACAACTTTAAAAAACAGAAAGAAAGAAACTTTGCAAAATCATTACTTATCTTCACCGGAGGATCAAAACTTCATTTTTCAATTGATGCTCCATTGATGTTTCTTTGGTTTAATGTCATAGAACAGAAGAGATGAAGGTACAGGGGGGAGGAGGATCACTCATGAGGCCATAGCTATTTTGGAAGAACTGGAAAAGCCCAACCATGCAGCTGAGAGCCTCAGGTGGGCTCACCCCGTGGACCTTTGAAAGCCTCATAGCTCCCACTCACACAGGAAACTGCCCCAAAAGGTTCATCCCAGCAAACCCAGATTTATTGGGGCCGCCAATTTCACCCACAACAGCAGAAAATCTCCTCAATGATCCTCCACACCCCAAACCACCCTGGAGCAGCCGGGTTTCCCTTCCACCGCCCTGCAAATCCCGAGGTGGTTTTGATGTCACACCTGAGCCCTGCTTTACCTGCACCCTCCCCTCACCTCCTTGTCCAGCCCGTGCTGCTCCACAGAGCTCCCGGGGCTGGAATTGAAGCCCACGGACACCCGGGATCGTGTGTCGGGCTGTTTGCTGCTCCCTCCTTGGGCAGGGATGCGCCATCCTCCCGCTCCAATGAATTATCCAAGACCCGTCAGCACCCGAGCCCCGGGAGCTGCCGACAGCAGCCCCAGGAGGTTCTGCCCCTCACCAAAACACCCACGGGCTCTGACCTTCCTGATGGGCAATTTGGGCAAATCCGGGCACAAAATACGTCCCATCGCTCCTGGCCAGGCTCCTCAGCCCCTTCCCACAGCTCCCGGCGTGGTTCCCACTAGAGGTCACTGCAAAACCCAGTTTGAGCCGCAGTTTCCATGGATTTTCCTTTTTCTTTTTTTTTTCATATGCAACAGGCAGTTCTCCCCCCTCAAAAATTATTTTCCTGCTGGACACCAACTCCCACTTGGTGCCAGCTCTTCCTGCCTCTGCCCAGCTGCCAAAGACAGCACCAGCAGAGATTTCCCCAAACAATTCCCAGCAGGATAGAACCCATCCATTTGGGAAACCAGAGATCCACGAGCAGCACCAAGCAGCCTCTCCATTCTCCAGATGATCCTTCCATTAATTAAGAGCTCTGTGTTTAAGGAGCTTCCCACCCAAGTCCCACCTCACTGGATGACGAGCTCCTAAAGGGACTCGTGGCAGGATCAGGTTCTCCAGAAATGGAAGAGCCCTTCCTGTGCCACAGGATACCTTGGTCTTACAGCAGCACTCAGGAATTGGATCTCTTCCCTCGTGCCTCAGAGCATGAGCCAGGCAAAGGCATTTCTGACTTATCCTCAGCTAATGAATACTGGTGATGAACAAAACCATTTAAAACTTAAAATGAAAAAAAACCTCAATAATTCACATTTTCACAGAGAAGTGGAAAAAGCACCTGTTTATCAGCCAGGTTGTTTAGACCCCTCTGTTTCCCAACAGAATCAGGGTTTGGTATCAGAAACAGATTTTGGTGACAGAAAGTTAATTCTTCCCACCCAGAGCACATTTCTGTTCTGATCTCTGCAAAAAACTTCTCCTTCCCATCCCCTTCAACATTTCAAGCCTTATCTAAGGCTGGACACAGAAATCCTAAAGCCCAGTTTGGCCTGTTTGTTCAGCTCAATCTCCACCTGGCACCACAGAATCATGGAATATCCTGAGCTGGAGGGGACCACAGGGATCATCATCCAACTCTGGCCCTGCACAGACACCCCAACAATCCCAGCCTGGCCCTGAGAGCAGTGTCCAACCCCTCCTGGAGCTCTGGCAGCCTCGGAGCTGGGACCATTCCCTGGGGAGCCTGGGCAGTGCCCAGCACCTTTCCCTGATCTCCAGCCTAAACCTCTCTGACACAGCTCCAGCATTCTGGAAATGTCTGGGACACCAAACTTTTTATTTTTGCCTGTTCTCTGTAGCTACAGCCCTGAGATAAAAGCACATAAAAGTGGTGCCACAGGAAGGTGCAGTAAGTGAACATCCCTGGAGTCATCTGGTTCAAAAGAGACATGAGATAAAAAATAGACACGAGATTTAAAATAGACACGAGATTTAAAATAGACACGAGATTTAATAGAGAGTGTCAGGCTTGCCCAGCACAGCTGAGCTCAGAGCTGCACTGTTAACACACATTCCCTCAGGAACGTGGGAGCTCTGTTTTGGAAACACTCGTTTACTGCGAGAGGCAGCAGCTCCCTGACCCATCCTGCTCCCCTCGTGTGCTCCAGGAATTCGCTCATTAAGAGTCCTGGGCTGCAGGGATCACAACAAGGAACCCCTCGGGCTCTGCTCCACCCTCAGCTCTCTGGAGGAACTGGCCCAAGGGGCCGTGACCACGGAGAATGGAAAAGGAAGATGTTCTGCCAGAGGCACTTGGCAGGGTCAGCGGGGGAGCACGGCCACGTCCCAGCAATCCTGGATCTTCCTACGGCCGTGACCTCGAGGTCAGGACTCCAGGGCTCCGTAGGGATGGCCCGTGTCTGCTCCAGGAGCAGTCAGGACTCATCCAGTTGTCCCCAGAGGAGATTCAGAGTGTCAGATCTTGGCAGCAGGACTTGGGGTGACACATCCCCACCCAGGATGCCCAGGGCAATGGGAGCACTTTCCCGCTCCTGAGGAAACCTTGCTGTGGCTCCTGAGAATTCATCTGCTGGGCTTAGTTTTCAGATGAACGAGAACCCCATAAAAAAGGGATTAAAGCAGAGCAGATTCCACCACAGGGCCACGTTACGCTCGTCCCGTCTCAGCAAAGCCAACAAAACAAGGTGATTTTTAGATATTTCACTGAGACTTTTCCCAGATCTCTGGAAACCTCGCTCAGATTTCTAACAGAACTGGAATGCTGGACATGGACCATGCTTGGGAATGCAGCAGCCATGGAAAAGGGATATTTTGTGTGTGCAGGGAGGCACTTGGACTGTCTGGCACTACTGTACACGCTCCTCGAGGCAGGAGAATTCATAAATACAATTATACTGTGGAAAAATTTACACATTGTAACCTAATTTCTTTTCAAAAGAATACAGAATAAGAGGGTTTTAAGGTTAATCAACAGCCCAGGGAAACGCCAAGAGTTCTTAAGGCCTCTTGTCTGTCTCCAGGGCATGGTCTGCTATAGACTTGTTAAAGGGTGACTGTCTGTCTTTCTCAATAGAGGAGAGGTCGAGGTGAACCACTTCACTTTCATAAATCAAAAGAAAGGAAAAAAGTGAGAAAATCTCCCGAGTTCAAACATTTCTTTAAACCCCAAACTTTAAATACTAAATGGGCTTCATGGCTGCCATTTTGAAAAACATTAGTTTGCCAAAGGACCCTTTTGATTCCTATTGGAAAAGCGAGCGCTCACAGATAATCCATTGAGAATCCAAACCCCCACAAAAGGCTCCCTGAAACAATCGCGGCGCTGCTGAAGGACAACATTTTTGTGCCCAAAAGAAAACATTTTAACGCGCTACAATCCATGACACATATATTCCTCCATTTCCTTTCAGTAATTATTCATTAGAAAACATTTAACGTCACTGCGGATTTCACACTGGGCAGTCTGCACACAAAGGAGAAGAGTTGGCCCATTTAGAAGGGGCTGAGGCCGCCTTTTCTCATCCCAGGAGCTCCAAGGCGGAGGGGGCTGCCGGACACAAGGGGCCGGCTAAATTGTGCGGTTAACGGTCAAAGCCCCCCTGCCTACTTTGACACTCATTTAAAGATGACGGGGAACAATAGAGATTTGTTCTTAGCAACTCTTTCTTGTGCCACGGGGTCCCCGTCGGCCGCGCCGGGCCCTCCGAGGCCTGCGAGCGGGGCCGGGGCCTGGGCCCACCTGCCCCCAGCGCTCCCCACTTTAACACAACGAGACAGGTAAAGAATATCGGCAAAAAGAGCCCCATTCACCACGTCAGCTTGAATAAAACAATGGCCTGTCAGGTTAATGGGAGCAGCTCGGATTTTGGGTCGGTGCCAGCAAGCCTGGCCCAGGTTAGGCAAACGCTTCCCACCCCACAATTCCCAGTCAGCACCAGTGCTCCCAGGTTACAGCAGGCACCCAAGCGTTCGGGCACCTGACTTAGAGCATAAAACACTTCTTTGTAGCTTTTTTACTCATAGGAAGGGCCCTTTTGCTGTCTCAGCTTGTTTCACACACACAGGGATGCTGCCCAAAACTCTGTGCTCATCCCTGCACCCCAGGCACGCTGGATGAGCGAGGAAAGCAGCAGCAGTTCCACCTCCCTCGGGGAATTTAGGACCAGGTAAAACCCAGCTCAGATCCTGTCAGGCCAGAGCACAGACACTGAAGTGCTCTTTCTCTCAGATCTAAATTTCAGAGTTTTCTTCATGCTTAGATTTACTGCCACTGTTGGACCAGAGACAGCTCCTTAATGAATCCTGAATCCTTATTAATTGCAGAACAGGATGGTTTATTAGAAAACATCAATTACTGATAAACTCCATAGCTAACCTCTGCTCCAGAGCATTCCCCAGCTGACAGAGCCCAGGATTTCCAGCTGAAAAACTGAAATTCAGAGTTAAAAATCCTGGGAATATGACAAGGCAGATTTATTCAATTTCTAGGAAAGAGAAGGATGGTCCTGGAGTATCTGATGGTCCCTGAGGTATAGGGAGAGGAGCATTTAACCACAGTAAATTCATGTATTTCAAGTTGAACACACCTCCAGTGTGTTTACAAGCCTTGAAGACAGAACAGAGAACCAGAGGAAAACAGCCCCAAAATCACATTTACGGACACAGCAAGAAGGCCACTGATAAAGCAGGGATTGGGGTCACATCTCCCATAGGAGTGTTCCAACACCCCCCAAAGACCAAACCCTTTGGGCACCAGGCAGCAGAAAGGAGCTGCCTGTGTGAGCCAGCATCAGAAGTGAGGGCAGATGAGACAAATGACACCTGGGACAACAAATCCCAGTCCAAACCAAGATTACAACTCCAGTTCCCACAGCAAAAGCCAGTTTTTATCACTCCCTAAGAGCCCCCCAAAAATCAGGGGCTGTTTCCATAACATCTACACACCAGAGACTTGCAGAGGTTGCAACACAAGGTCTGATCCAGGAACTGCAGCCGAGGTCACCCAAAGCTCTCTGTGATTTAGGACAGGCCTTGCTCTGGCTCTGCTCCGTCAGGGTTGAGGGGACAGCAGTGCCAGGGCTGCAGTTTTGGGTGGGAGGAGCTGGAGGGGCAGCAAAGAGGCTGGGTGGGCTCATGGTCTGGCTGAGGATTTACTGACAGGGCAGGATTTCAGCCGAGCCTGGAAATGCAGCCATGATGGGAATAAAGATCAAAAACCTCCTCCAAACTCCTCCAGAAAACATCTTCATCCACCTTTCCCTGGTTCAGGTTTCCTGGACCCCTCGCACACAAAGCACTTCAGTAACGAGCTTTTAAATTTAGGAGTCAGGCATGGAGATTATCAGAGGCCACATCAGCGTTTCATTCTGGGAACTGCCACCTGAAGCCACACGAGAGCCCCTGGTCCCCACCTGGGAGAGGAGAGGGGCACCAGACCAGACCTGCAGCTTCAACCAGCAAAGAGTCTCAATACAGGAGTGTCTGTAAAGGAAATCATTTCTCTTCTCTTCAAAAACATCCCTTTCCTACCCCCAAGGTACCTTGCAGTGCACCAGAAGTATTTTTGAGAGTGGGAAGGGCCTGGGTGTTGGCTCTGTGATCGTCCATCACTGTCTGCAGCTCTGAAGCCACGGGAAGGGAAAGGGAACACTCTGCTCTTGGCTTGTTACAGCCACAGGGACAGAGAAGGGAAATGAAGAGGCACAGTGACCCCCTCTGAGAGCACCCAGGTTGGTTCTACTCCATAGCAGGAATAGAGGGTGGGGGGCATCTCCAGCATTCCAAGTGTAGCAGGACTCACCCATCAGGGCCACCTAAGGGCAGCTCCTCTGGGTTTGGGTTTAAGTAAGGATCAAGATTCCTCAGGCAGTCACAGGTTCCCAGGCTCTGGTGTTGCCAGCCCCTTTCTCCACTGATCAGGAAAAAAATTCCCTTTTATTCATGTGGGTGAAAGTCAGCTCCTTCCCTCCTGCTTTGGTCCCACCATTCTTTCCAAAATACCCCAGAACTTCTTCTGCCTCTGTTCCTTGGAGAAGGACAACAACCACTGCTCCCAGTCAGGTCCCAGCTTGCCATTACCCAGAAATTCCCAGTTTAAAGTGCTCATTAGCATAAAACCTTAGGAAGAGCTCTGAACTTACCCCACTTTTCCACATTGCTACAAAAAGGCAGGCCAAGAAGGAAAGAGGGAAAAATAAATCCTCCCCACACCTTCTGAAGCACAAAACCATGTGGGATCGAGGGCAGGGCAGAGCAGGGGGAGGCAGAGGGGACTCAGCTGATTCCTAAATGGCTTCTGAATGGCTGACAGAGGGAAAGGTCATCCTCTGAAACAGGGAAAACCTGTTAAAATGGGTCAAAATAGCCAGATTTTATTGGATTTAGGTGCATGTTTGAATCAGAAAGTGTTGCTATTCCTCGTCTTGAAATTTAAATGAACCTAAAATTAACAAGTTTCTTTTAAAGAGTCTCATAATTCTTTATGAATTATTTTTTTAATATATACTTACAGCTAAATGCTATTTGAGGAAATAGAGATAACTGCAGTGATTTAGATGGAAATGTTGTACATATTAAAAATAACACGGGAGCGCTTTGGAGGAAAGGGATGTGTTGTCTTTATGACACTTCCCTGGAAGAATTCCTCACTGAGGGCTGTTTACAGGGAATGGAAATCATCCCAGCAGCCAGATTGAGAATTTCCCTGCTGCTGCGTGAGGAGCAAAGAGAGGATGTGGGAGAAAAGCAGGGAAGTGGGGAGAAAGGAGAAGGCAGATCCTGCAGCCAGTGCTCTGTCCACATCCCGGCTCCGCAGTGGAACAATTATCCCAGTAATTACCCCAGTAATTATCCCAGTAATGAACGTGCTCATCCTGTTTGCTGGAATTCTGCCTCATGTCATTAATACAGTAAATAGCCCAGGGAGTCTCATCTGAGGGGGGAAAAGGCCCCTAAAAACCCAAGCCTTCCGGAGGAGGAATTATTTTTGAGCCTCCTGCAACCGTCAGTGAAAAGAAATTCCCTCGTTCCCCTCTCAGCTCCAAGCCTCAGTGGCAAAGTCCTTACCCCAATGGAGGGACCATTCTGCTGCTGAATTTTGGATCACTGAGCAGGGGGATCCAGCACCCCTGACTCAGCCAGACCATGCACGGAGCAGCACCACACACAGAGCAAAAATCCCATCTGTGCTGCAATAAGGAAAACTCCAGGGATTTCCCAGGATTGTCCCACAGCCAGACACCCCCAGCAGCTCCCAGTTCAGCCCTCAGGACTTCAGCTCCCTGAGAGACCCCTTTGCCTCCCTCTCTGACAGGACCACCAAAGCAAACCCACCGTTACCTCCTTTCACTCCGTGCTCTCACCAGACTTCAGATGTGGAAGGAATTCATTGTGGCTAATTAAAAATTAAATCCTCCCTTGCCTTCGGTCACTGTATTTCTCTCTCTGCCTCAGCCTGTCATGCTCTGCCTCTGCCACCTTCTCTCTGGGAACAATTTCCTTCCTTCTCCTTGGCCTCTGCATCCAGCTCTGCCATCCACCCTGAGGAGCCCGGCTCTCTCTCTGCTCCCAGCTGACCACCTTGGCTGCAGCTCCTCTCCCAGTGCCTCAGAGTCACTCCTTCCTCCCCTCCTCCTGCCTCTCTCCAGCCCAGTCCCCCCAGGGAGCTCCCGGGAAGCTTTTCCAGCGCACTCGGAGCCCCCGGCGCCGCTGCAGGACTGACCTTCCTGGGGTGAGCGTGGGCTCCGTGTCCCTCCCCAGCCCTGAGCACGCTTTGCCACGGGAAGAGGAGGGCAGGAGATGCCCAGGGAGCCTCTTGCCTCTGAGCAGGTCCCACCACACCGATGCTCAGTAAATAAACCAAGGATTAACCAGGTTATTTCGCGGCAGGTGGAACGTTTGCCGAGGAGACCGCAGGAATTTCACCCTCATCCAGTTCCTTAAGGAGGCAGCTCTGCACAGAGAATGTCAAGGTTACCTGGATGTTTGTCCTGCAAAAGCCATGCCCAGGTTTTGTGAGGGGATTTGATGTGGATTGCAGAGCACCACACCAAGACTGTGGCCTCTGTCCGAAGAGCCCAGCTCCAGAACCTCGGGGGCATTTAGGAAAACTAAACTGGGCTGTTTAAGCAACCAGACTGCCCCGTGTTAGTGGTGCAGTACTGCAGAATTTTCCCTGGAAGTTTTCCCAAAGTCTACGATGAGACAAACTCATCAGCAGACACCAAGAAACCTGCACCTTAATAATAATTTGTTACAAAGCTTCCCATTTTAGTATCTTCTTGGAAAAAAATAAAAAAGGAGCTGGATTGATCCTGGAGTTCCATCTGTCATCTCCTCTGTCAAGACTTCATCACCATGCAAGTGAGATGTCATCCCAGTCCCAGCTTCCAAGATATTTCTGTGTTGAAGTCCAAAAATGCCATTAGCCAGCAGAGAAGGAAAGGGAGCCTTTAGGAGCACACAGGAATCGAGGAGAAAAGTCGCTCTTACCCCACATTGTCCAGGATAAATGGAATATATATTTCTGCACCAGGAAGTTTGGGAAATGAGTCCTGATATTTGTGACTGAATTGCATCAGTTGTGTGCTTTATAAAAATATAATTTTCAGATCATTATCCCATCATTTAACCTACAGAAATGCACCACTTGAATATATAGCAATACAGATAAGAGAAATCTTAAAATCCCAGAGTGATTGGGTTGGAAGGGACCTTGAAAACCCTCCAGTTCCAGCCCCCTGCAGGAAATGCCCCATGGAATAAATCTGTTAATGCATCTCCCACTAGAGCCACGAGAATTTAAGTTACCTGGCTGTCCATCCTGGCTGCTGTTACCAATTATTCCAGGGAAACCATTCACCAGGGGCTTTGAACCTGGGTAAGGTCTCTCAGAACTCTGGGCAGCCGGGCAGGGACGACGTCCTCACCCGAATTGAGCACCTTTAATAATTTACTGGGACCAGGGACTTGGGCCTATGGCACTTGCATCCACTTATTGGCCACTTTTCCAAGATAAGAACTAGAAACTGTATCTTCCTCGAGATTAGGTTGCACCTGGGATCCTTGAGGAGTCGTCGTGAGCGTTCTGTGTTAATTACAAACCACCCAAATTAGGGAGGGCAGCCTTTGGGTGTATTCAGCCCAGTTTGGTGCCACCACGGAGCAGGTGGTGGGTGCTCAGCTGCTCCTTCAGAACCCAGAGTGGCTGCAGGAGCTGCCTGGAGTTGGGAGCTTTAAGGTTAATAATGTATATTCCCTTGGTTATAGGATCTCCCTTCCCCAGGCTAAGACGTGCTTAAAAATTAACAGTGCAGATATCCCACAAAGGAGGAGCAGGTGCTAAGACTCCACATGAATCTTTCATGTGATTCCAACTCACAGAGGGAATTTTAGCAGCTTCCCTGCGTTGCTGCAGCCTTTGGGATCTCTCCACTTCACTGGGACAGGGCCCAGGGTGGGCACAGACTTACCCTGAAGAAGTTGTAGTAAAACTCTTGTGGAGGATGAGGGCCCCACTCTCACATGCACATATTGAATTCTGCCTTTTTCCTCCCCGGGGTCCTGACGTGGTGTAACCAGATCTGGGGAGAGGCTGCTCCACCTGCACCTCGCCAGCCTCACTCAGCATCAGCTGGTGAAAAACTACACCCCGAGCTCCCAGCGATTCCTCCAGCTGCTTCAACAGGGAAAATATTCATTCCATTCACTCTGGATTTATCCCATTCATTCCCTGGTGCCTCTGAAGTGTGGGAGCACAGTGCTGTGGGTGTTTGAACTCGGAACAGAGGGCAGGGAGCACTTACAGGACTGAGCAGCACCAAAACTTTAGGGTAAAAATCCCAGGGATGAACTTCTGGGAAATGCAGGTCAACAGTGCCAAGCCACTCAGTTTAGATCCTGGGCACCTTCCAGGAAAGGGAGGGGGAAAAAAGGAAATTAATATAATATGAGTGGTGTAATACAGAGATGAAAAGCATATAAATGTGTGTTATTGACTTTGGGGCAGAAACACTGAGGAAAACTCATTAATTAATTTAGGGGTGTATTGGAGCAGAGCTGAGGCTGTCACTGAGAGTTACAAGAGATGGAAAACAAAAGGTGCTCATGGCCACTCTGACTCTCCAGGTAGGTCCAATTTATCCCTCCCAATCCCTTCTTTTGCTGAGAGAAAATTCCAAAGACAAGGAGGATCTTTTCAGTGAGCTGGCCTGGATGTGCCACGGGCATCCCTTGTCCACCTGGACTGTTGGACGTGCCAAGAAGGTGTCACCCTGTCCACCAGAACAGCTCTGTTCTCTCGCACACAATTACAACTGGAAGTTGCCACCAGCTAAAATAAAACCCCAAAGAGATTTTTTCCATGCCATCAGTGGAAAGGGGTTACTCAGGGAATGCTGAGGAATTGCTTTGCACAGAGTGGGAATTGTAGGATCATTTGGGCTGGGAAAGACGTCCAAGATTGAGTCCAGCCTGATCCTGACCTTGTCCCCAGCCCAGAGCACTGAGTGCCATGTCCAGTCCTCCCTTGGACACCTCCAGGGATGGGGACTCCAAACCTCCCTGGGCAGCCCCTGCCAGTCCCTGCCCCCCCTTTCCATGAAGAAAGCACAGAAAAACCAAGCACGGAATTAAAAGAGAGACAGAAATGTTGTTCTTTGCTGACAAATGCAAAATGACAACGTCGTAGCTGGAGCCAGGGCGTTGTGATGGACACATGGAGCTCTTCAAACACTCCTTGCAACTCAGGCTTGAGGCTTGAAGCCAGAATCCTGCTTTCCTCCAGCAAAATCAGGGGGCTCATTTCTGTGGACAGCTGATGGGATGGCTCCCAGGAAATCATTTCCCTGAGTGCTGTTCTCCCTGGCCTTCACTCCAGCACAGCCCCAGCTCCTGGCCTGCTGTCAGAGGGACATTTCAGCAGCTGGCAGTGGCTCCCTGTCCCAGCTCCTTTGTGTACAGAGATCACCTTCAGCGATTATTTATTGCAGGAGTTCAGATTCCTGCCTTCCTGTGACATGATGAATGACTTTTAAGTAACATAATATCTGGTTTCCTCCTCTTTCACACACCCATTTCATTGCCAGGTGTCTTCAGTGACCAGATCCAAAGGGATTGGTTGCAGTCAAAAGGGAAAGAGAAATCCTTTACCACGTGTCCAGCCTCTTCTTGTTCATATTTAATGGAATTCTTGCTTGGGTTAAAATGATTATCAATTATTCACCCCCGATCTCAGTAATTCCAAACATCCCAAGTAATAAATAGCACTCCTCTATTGCTGTTAAAAATCCCCAAATATTATTGTTTTCAGTTTTTAAGCTCTTCTCCAGGTAACTGCAAGCTGGCCAGTGAATTATAGACTATAAATGTATATATTAATTAAAGAATAAAGCAGGTTAGCAGGCCAGGAGTGTCAGGAGGCAGCACAGGGCAGATCCATCAGCTCAGGATCCGAGTGTCTCCCATCACTGCTGGGAACAGCACTGGGAACAAAGTCCTGTCCTTTCAAACCAGCCCTCAGACCTCTCTTTCAGCCTGTTTTAACATTTGAAAAGAGTATTTTTTGTCTGGCTAAATTAAATCCTCGACATCTTTTGTTTCTAACCCACATTCTTTCTCAAGCTGGTTGAGAGGAAACAAAAACCAAGCAGACACAAAAAAAAAAAAAAAACCAAAAAACAACCCAAAAAACAAAACCACCCCAAAACAACACAGAGGGAACAGGAGATAATTTGATCCTGGTAAAATACAGGAAAAGCACAACCTGCTCTCCATGAGCCTCTCCAAACCCTGCTGCACCTCTGGAACAGAACAGTCCCACATGAGGACATTCTGCCACTGTAAGGTTGGAATTTGAGATTTTTACGTTGCATTTAAAGCCCAAAGAAGGTGGGGATTGGTCACAGGTTGGACTAGATGGTCTGGGAGGTCTTTTCCACCCTCAGTGACTCTGGGATTCTGGGATGAACCCAGCACAGCCATCATAATCCGTGAGCTGCATGTAGCAGGTGGTGTTGCACAGGCCACCAGATCATGAATTTATCCCACTAAAAGTTCATATTCACAAGGCAAACGAGGAATCAGGGAAATGTGAACTTCTCTTAAAATGAGCAAATCCTCCTGTCTGCGCTTGAAATTGGGGTGAATTTCTCAGGACGAGGATTTAAAGTTTCTTCCTAACAGGAAAACATCCAGACAGAAGTTCACAGAGCCAGCAATGCTGACTGGGTAGCTGGAACTTACAGAAGTTAATTACAACAAATATGGCAGTAATCTTTTTGTTAACTCTGTTCTTCTGCCAGCTACAGAAGGGGGGGCACTGAAACCCTTTAGTTCTGGTGTGAATTTTCCCAAAAAATGCTGTACAGACCAAGTACATTCATAAACCCCAGCATCCAAACTGCTCCAGTCTCCCTCAGCACAATCTTCCCACAAAAACACACCCCAAAACTTCAGCTCCACATCCACAACGTGGCTGACACCTTGAAGAATGACAATCCTTCCTCTCCCTTGCGTGGCTGCAGGGAATATTCCCAGCAAGGCCTAAATGCTGATGAACAAGAGCCCTAAAAATCCCAAATTTAGACACATGGGATCGTGGGAAGCTGTCATAAACCCCAAATACTGATATACAGAGGTGTGGAAAGCTGTAATAAATCCCTTTCAGTCTCACTCCTCACACAGGTCACTAAATCTGGGCTATAATTTTGGGAGTGTGCTGCTCAGTGGCCACAGGCTGGACAAAGGCCTTTTCTCTCCAAGTTCAGTCAAAAGGACAACAGCACATGACAGAGCCCTTGTATCTCCTGGGATTTTAGGCTGTCACAGCAGGGACCTCCTGCAGGGCCAGGGAAGGAGCGGGGTTCTGCCAGCCAGGACAAAGCCAACAAAAACCCCTAATGAGTGGAAAAGCTGGAAGTTCATGCAGTTGGTGCTGTCCAGCTGGAGCAGCATTTCCAAGCTGGCTGTGGGCATGGAAAATCATCCCAGAGGTGCCATCACATCAGCTTCCAAGTGAGTGGTTGGGTTGAAAAAAAAAAAAAGGACTGTTTTGGTGCTATTTTTGGAGCTATTTTTGGAGCTGTGTTTGCTCTCCCACCAGAAGTGATAGCCTCTGGGATCAGCAAAAGCAATGCCAGGAGAAAAGCTGGAGATCCAGCATGAACAGGCAGCAAAGGGCTCATCCAGGAGCTTCTCCAGGCTGCAGGAATTCCCTGCTCCAGAAGAGATGCCAGAGGCAGCAGGAGAAGTGAGGCACGACTGACCTTGGGATGGGAAGGGTGGCTGACACCAAGGAGAGCAGTTAGGAAGGAGCAGGGATTGTACAAATATTGGGTAATCCTTGGGATTACTCATTTTCTCCAGGAATTGGGATCCTCATTTTCTCCAGGACAATCCCAGCCTCCGGGCCTGATGTCATAGAATTTCCATGATTAAGTGTCTGCTAATTAAACACACAGTATATAATTACTAATGCAAGGTGCCTGAACTCTTAAGAAGAGTAGAGATCCTGCTGCTCCAAACTGAGGGATCCTTGTCTTGGATTCCTCAAGACACATTGGATGTGTTCCTTCTCATGGGAGAAGTGCTGTAGTTTGTTTACTTGATCTTCAAGCAAAGCTGAAGAGGAAAGTACAGAAAATATAAATATATCAAAGGAAATGTCCTTTGAAACGAGTGTTTAACCTCACCTGTGCAAAGGAAAATCCAATATTTAATCAAAGCCTTCTGTAATTAGGAATCTGGGTTCCATGAGTAATCCAAAGAGTTTTGTGATGGATTAACTGCTTTGAGAACTCTGGCAAAGTTAAAGCTTCAATAACAAATGACTTGGTCTTGCAGCCCACAGCTGACTCAAAGAAAGAGCACGGGGAATGATTTACCAAACTGATTTTCCAGCTCCTGTGTGGCTGAAAACCACCAGAAGGGTGAGACAACTCCTTCCTCAGCACGGACTGGAATGTTCCTTCCCTAAGAAAATCCAAGACATGAACATTTAAAATATTTACAGCAACAGGAGGGTTCAATTCCTTCTTTATGCAGAGGTGCCTTCACAGAAAAGCCCCACCTGATAGTGATAATAATGTTCCTTCGTGGCAGAAAAAAGCCCTGAATGGAGCAGTAAAAATGCCCATGTTGAGGTATTGAGAGGTATCTTCCCTTTAAATTCTGAATAAAACTTCCCACAGGATTTTGGGGGAAACTTTCAGCACTTTCTCTGTTTGCAGAACACCCCTGCAAATCTGTTTAAAACTACCTGAACCATACGAAGCTCTCACAGGCAGTCTGGGCTGATTAAAGAGTTTTTCATCACCACCCTGGGCCCACGTTTGGATTTTTGGTATAAAAGTGTAGAGAAAAGGTCCAACAGGTGCAGGGCCAGGTCAGGTTCTAATTAACAGACGTGTCCTCACACCCCAGGCAGGTTTTACACAACACAGAGCTCAAAGCAGCAACACTCTGCAAAAGCAAAGCCTGCAAACAAACCCTGTTGTTCCCTGGAACTCAAAATACAATTTGACTCTGTCATAGCGATGTAGATGAGCTATCTGCATTAAATTGTGTTTAATTTAACTCTAGAACTATAGGGCCCAATTAAAAATAATGAGGCCTGTCTCCAACTGTCAGGCTCAATTAGAGATAATGGGAAGTGATAGCTCCTGGAATAGATTCATTTTTGTCTGATAGACGAACTGGGGCAGGGGTCTTGGCAGGGGTCAGTGGAATAGACCTGCCAACAAAACACGGGTCAGTCAAGCTTAAGGAGTCTTAAGGAACCTGGTTATTAAATAAGGAAGTAGGAAGTAAATCAAATCCAAAAGCACATGAATAACCCCAACAGATTCTTTTTTGTTGTTGTTGTTGTCGTTTTTCTTGTTACATCCCTGTATATGGAAATTCATCTGAGCATTAAACTGCCCATTCTGAACCCAAATATGGAACAAATAAAGGTTAAACCTGTTTGGCAGGGCTAAAGGGGAACTGGAAAAAGAAGGGCCCTTCTTCATATTCCAAGGAGTTCAGCAGGATCAATATTCTCCTGAGGCAAAAAAAGTGTAGCAAAACCACTGAGCTTTTATCTATAAAAAACAACCATCAGCAATGATGATTTGAATGTAGAAAGAAACCAAGGTGTTGAAGTAAGAATGTAATAAGAAACCAAGCAAGGCTTTCTGCGTGATGAATTGATTGCTCCGGGCAATAAAAACTGGGAAAAAATTGCCAACTTTTCCTTCCAGAAACGCAGCAGAGCAGTGAGGCCAGCTCACAAGCAAAACCATTGGCCCTTGAGGAGGCTCAAGTGGGCGACAACTCTTGGCCACCAGACAGTGGCTGTCATTTTGGATGAGTAATTGATCCTGAGTGCGGAGGGGGACGCAGAGCCCGTGTGGGACATTCCGTGTGTGTCCCCACTCCGGGCATGCAGGAACAGGACCCTGGCCTTGCCCGCCCAGCTGCTGCCCCAGCAGTGCCTCTGGAGCTCGTGTTGGGCAATCCCACCCGGCCTCTCCTTTTGTTTGTGTGGGAAGACACTTTTTTAATCTAATGATATCTCTCTCTCCATGTCCAACGCCGCTCGTGCACCGTGCCCGCGGCTCCTCATCCCCGCTCCCCTCCCCCTTGTGCAGCCCAGCCTGCAAAGTCATGCTTTGAATTTAAATCTCTGCTCTGGGGCTTCTGAGGAGGGAAAGAACGGGTCAAGGTCTGAGCTTGTCCCCAGCTGTTCTGAAAAAAAATGGGCAGATTTCCAATTAGAGCCGTTGTTTCTCCTCGTCCTTCCCTTCTCGCTCACCAAGAACCTCATGAGGGGACACAGAATGACAAATGTGTCACTGCTAAAATACAGCAAAGGGTCACTGGCAATACACAGGATCAATGTTATTCCCTTCCTGCAGGGTTTTATCAGGTTTGAAGGCTCTGACAGACCCTCACCCCAGGCCTGGGGGAAATCCTCCCTGACTTGCCCCGGTGGATGTGCTCAGATGGGAATCACCACAGGCAGGAGGAGCTTTGGAGCCTGAGCCACGACTCTGCAGCTGTGTAAAACTCAGAAAAAAACAGGTTAAGCTTCAATTACCACCCTTAGGTCTGATCTAGTTTTAAAAAATCCCTATAAAGATGTCCCCATTTCCTCTGAAGGATATCCAGCTCCTGTCATGCAGCACTTGGGATTTGGAGAATTCTGATATTTGAACTGAGTACAAAACTGCTCCAAGGATTCACAGTTCCTGGGGGGAATTCAGGTGTGTGAGTACAATGCCCCACCCCTGGAAGTGTCCAAGGCCAGGTTGGACAAGGCTTGGACCAACCTGAGACAGTGGAAAGTGTGGAAAGGGTGGAACTGGGTGAGATTTAAGATCCCTTCCAACCCAAACCATTCCGGGATTCTCTAAGTACAAGGACGTGTGTCCTTAAGAAAACCCTCCTGATTACTTCATATCTTAAAATCTTAAGTCTGGAGCACTACATAGAAATGTTTTAAATTGTACTAGAGACAGTCCAGTTCCAGTCATGGAGCAACGACCCTGACCTGGTGTGTCATGGGTGTGGCAAAATGAGAAAAGCCAGGAAAATAAGATTTAATGTAGGGATTTGTAAGGTTGGCCAGGGAAAATGTTTTGATGATGAGTGGAAGAAAATAAAATCAATTTTTCCGTGCAGCTTCTGAAATGGTAGTAAACCCCTGTGTTTGCAGAGCACTGAAGTAAAAGCAAAGCCAAGATTGGAATTTCCACGTATCAAATCCTACATAGAAGATAATTTTATTTATGGCTAATTCTGCCTCCCTCATGAATCCAGAGATTGCTTTACCTTCAATGGCCAGGAGCAGACTCTTGTTTCCTTTGGAATCTGACAACAAAATCAACTTCATGGAGGAAGGCTCAGAACGGGTTCCTCCAGCAGGTGCATCCCCAAATCAATCCCCAGTGCTCCACAGAAATCCCTTAATTTGTTACAAAGACCGAGATGTTGCTATCACTTAAATCTGAAGACTGTCACCACCACAATAATCAGGCATTTATCTTACACTGCCCTTTGCAGAGAATTCCAAATACAAAGAAACCCAGCAGGCAGCCGAGGAATCCCCGCCCCGGGGGCTCCTCTGATTAAAAAAGAACCTTATGGGAGGAAGAGAAAGAGACACATAATTCATCCTGAAGATACCAGGGGGTTTTTCCTGCTGAGTGGCCCTGGTTTTGCCCAGGAGCCCAGGGAAGCACCAGGGTCGTCCAGTCGCCCCTTGGTCACTTGTTACTGTAGCAGAAAAATCAGTTTATTCTCTTGTGACAGTAACCCAGGGAACAAATCCATGATGACACCGTTCCATGCATTCGTGAACTTCGTGGCCTTGTAGGTCACTGGACAAATCTCTCTAAACTGAACTGTTGACAGTTCTTTGCAGGGTTCCCCCCAGGAAACTGAAGGTTAATTGACCATTCTTTCAAACCATGAAATGCTTTTGAAAATGTTAGTTTTAAGTCTCGTAGCCTAAAAGCTGATGAAGCAGCGTGTTCTGTACTGGGGTGTCTTCTAATTACTGGAATGAAGAGTTATGGCCAGGGAAGGTGCAGAAATGGTTTAATTAGACTTGTGTGTCATGGAAGCAGGAAACAATATTCACTGAATCATGGGGTTGGTGAGGGCAGAGCTGCTGAGGGAGCAGGAGAAGCTGCTCATAACGGAGCTGACAATTTCCAAATTATGTTAAAGTTCTCTTACTAAGAGAAGGGATCTTAACTTTTCACTCTTAAAAACATCACAAAAATACTCACAGGCTTCTCTTTGCTGGCTGGCTCCAGAGGAATGGTCACTGCTGGATTCTGATGGATGCTTCCACCCAGGAATAGTTACAGTCACACAGATCCTCAGAACCAGGAATCCCAACCCTCTGGAACACCTGGCAGGAAAGCAGGGGTGATATCCCTCTTTCATGAGGGATGATGTGTGGGTACAACCAATATTCACCAAAGATTTACAGAAACCAGGAAGAAAATGGAAATCAAACCTCCTGTCCCTTCTGAAAGGATTTATCAGACTGAATTTGGGCTGTACACTTTTGGATGTTATTCTGACATCCTGTGGGTGCTACTTGTTATTTCAGATAAAACGTTGTCTGTGATACACTGAAAATACTGCAGAAATAAAAACCAATTAAAAAACGGTGTGTTTTTAACACTTTTCTCCACAAACCTTGAAGGATGTTCTGCTTGAGCATCCCCAGTCGTGGTTGATAACCCCGATGTCACCAGGAGTTTTGAGCTCTGCAACGTTTCCAGTCCCAAACCAGACTTTGGCATTCTCTGTCGTCTCTGTGGTTTTGTGTAAGAAATATCAATTTAAGCACAGGCCAGGCTGGGATCCTCAGACCATCCCTGTCCCTGTGCCAATGGAATTCCCTTGCTGGGAAGCAGGATGGGCTCTCTGAAAGTTGGGCTCCAGCTCTGGGTGCAGCAGCTGATTGGGTTTTTCATGAGCTGTGCCTCCAGCTGAGGCCACCTGAGCCCTCAGGGATGAATTTCCCAAAATATTTCCTTGTTCCTACAACAAAAAGTTGTGCATTTGCCCGAAGATGGAAGCAAAGAGCTCCAAAATCTCATTTTTCTCTTCTTTTCACCTACAAAGAGAAAAAGCTTCACGTGAGCACAGAGCCAGAAAAAGCACTGATTGCCATTATCTGCATGACACAACCCACGGGGATTTGCTGAAACAATGAGGGATATTAATTAAGGAAAAGCTCATTACTGTGATGAAGGAATAGGTGAGACCTACACAGGATTCTCTGCATGGTTCCTCAGCTGTAAATAAACCACAGGCTACAAAAGAGCAATAAAGAGACCTGAAGTGACAATTTTGTGTGCTCTGGGGCTGAAGTTGTCTCTTCCAATGACAAACTAAATTAGAAATTACATCCATCAGCCAACAGCATATTGATAGCCTTCTGTTTTTGGGGAAAAAAATATAATTTCAGAAGTATTTATTTCATCCTCTGAATGCAAAATAAAAGTATTAATTCTATGCTGACATAATACATGGATTTGTTCTAATTTTATTGCTTCAAATTATTGTACACAATTCTAGCACCTATAAACTCATTTTGCCCCAGGCTAGACATAAATCAGAGCAAAATATTCTTGTAGTGCACTCACAGAGGTAAAATTTGTGCTAAGCTTAGGTTTAACTGGCTAAATAATAAATATATTGTCTGGCTTTGTGTGTCTTTGTGGGTTGGGTTTGGGGTTCTGCCAGCTCTTAAAGCACAAACCATCCTGGCTCTGCAGGATTTCTGTTTCAGGGGCATTTAGAAGCCCCCAGGCCCATTTTTCCAGGCAAATCATGGAATCCCAGAGTGGTTTGGGTTGGAAGAGACTTAAATCTCCTCTTGCTCCACTCCTGCCACGGGCAGGGACACCTTCCACTGTCCCAGGCTGCTCAGAGCCCCATCCAGCCTGGCCTTGGACACTGCCAGGGGTGGGGCACTGCACTCACACACTGAACTCCCAGCAGGAACAAGCAGCACGGTGGATTCTGCTCCTAAGTAAGACCAATTTCACATTAAACTCAGAGAGCAGCTCAGCTGGCAGTTGGAATTTCAGGGCTGTGCAGGGCAGCAATGTCATTTCACAAGGATAAAGATTAATTTCTTCCATCACTTCACGAGCGAGACAACATTTTCCCCGTGGGATAGACACAATTAATTTTGGGAACAAGAAGCTGCCAGACTCAGAAAGGAATCCCCATTTGTTGGTGTTTGCCACCTAAAGATGCAATAAAACAAAACAACAAGAAAAAAGGAAGTAATAACGAATGTGGTAACAGGAAGCAAAAATCGGATTTTAAAGGGACTCAGAGCAGGTTTCCCTTTGTGTGGGAGACACTGCAGAAGTTTTCCAGAGCAGATTTTCCAGGAGAGCTCTCCCAGCAGGAGCCAGGCTCTAGGACCTCCGGTGTTTTCCTCACCTTGGCCATGAGGAAAAGCTTTCTGTCCGTTACATCCATGCATCTAATCAGGGATTGTGCCTTTTGTCACACTCCCAGCCACCATCTGTGTGCTCCCGAGTGGCCAGACGAGGGCTAAGCCCCCACCCCGGTGGGATTAATCTGCAATTTCACACCAAATGATTTTTAAGGATAATTTGTTAGGATACAGTATCCCGAAATAAAACAAACGGTCGGTGCTTTTGCAGGGGGATAAAAGGAGGGAGCTTGCAGAGTTTCCTGTTTCCAGTGGCTTGGACAGAATCCATTTGCACATTTTCATTCCCATATGAATGCACAAATCCTGGGAAAAAAGCCTGTGGGTAATGGGAAGAGCTGCTTTTTATTTCTGGGGGGTGAGGATGCAACCCCAAATCTGGGCACTGGAAGGGGATGAAGTGCAACCAAATTCCCATCTTCATCAGGGACTGAGAATCTGAGTGATGAAGTTGCAGTTTAAAATGTGAATAGAATATTTCACTTCTGCAGGGAGGGGACTGGAGGGGTAAATTAAGCTGGGTAAATAAAGGAGGAGCTCAAAAATCCAATTTTTCCCATAAAACAAAGCTGGCCTGAAGTGTGCAAGGAAATTATTCCTCTCTAAGAAGCACTAAATGCTTTCAGAGCTGAATTCACATCAGTATTTTCCCCACATGGTTTAGGTACTCAGGAGGAGAGGGATGAAAACCATAACCAGAAAAAAAAAAAAAAGCCAAGTGAGGAGTAGGAAGATGCAGGGTCAGGGAACACCGATGTTCTTTCACAAAAAAAAGATGATGAATAAACATGAGGCTGCTTTTCAGCCATTCTGGGTTCACCACAAAAACCACAGGTCCCAGTCCAAACTGCCTGAGGTGGGGGAAATATTTTGATTTTCCAGCCTGACACAGAGGTCACCAAAATCTTCACAGAGTTCTCATCAACCTCTGCTTTTGAAGGTTTCTCAACTCTCTCTTGCTTTTTCCCCCCCTACTTTTCTCCTAAAGCAGTGGAGAATGTGGAAAATAAACCAAACTTGTTTTATGATGACCTCAGCTGGTAGCAAAATGAATTCAGTTTGTCATCCAAAAGAAAATCTACCAGTTTAAAAGAAAATCTATAGAAATTAAAGCTATTTCAGGAGAAATTCATACACAAGAAAGTGAATGCCTTTGAAAACCAAATCCCTATTTTACCTCTATTGTTGTATTGCATTATTTGTTCACTACAAAGTTGTTAGTCCAAAGAAAGGAAGAAGTTAATTGCAGAACAATGTTAATTTAAAGGCTATATGTGATTTTCCATGCCACCAAATAAATCAGACAGAAAATTGGATCAATAGAAAAACATAATGCACATTTCTCTGCTAATATTCTCTGTAAAAATAACTTCAGTTGTGACAGATGAATTTGATCTATTCCTTAACTGAGATAAGGATAAATACAAATACAACCAGAAATTGTCCATATCTTGTGGTCTTGTATTTTAAATCACAGAAAGAAACAGAGCTGATGGATACCAGGAGAAAACACACCCCAATATTCCTTCCCGTGCCATTCTCATGGACAGCATCATTTCTCCAGCCTGACAGGAACTGGTGAGAAAACACCGAAAACAAGGGGAAAAAACCCAATTTTTTGGAAGTCCAACCATCAGCCTTGCAGTTCTCCTGCAACTCCACCGTGGAGATGACCTGATGGAACATGGAACAGCTGGAGCTCCCTGGGCTGTGGAAGGGGCTGAAGCAAGATGAGCTTTCAGGTCCCTTCCCACCCAAACCGTTCTGTGACTCCCTGAACTCCTCAGAGCCCCGTCCTGAGGGATTCCAGCACCTCCAAGGGCAGGGACTCAAAACCTCCCAAGGGTGCCCACTGCAGTGCTGGCCTCCCCCTGTTGTGAAAACGCTCCCTGCACCAGTTAGCTGGAATTTTCCTTGTTGGAACTTGCTCCTGCAGGTTTTGGAGAACCAAGCCCTTTATCCCTCCCCGTTGCAGGTTAAGCTCCCCCGGGGCAGGAGCCACCCTTTGCTCCTCACCTGGGGCAATCCTGCCCTTCCAAGGTTTGCAACTCACCTGAGAGGGGAAACCTGCCCGTGCATGGAATGTGTTCCTGCAAGGAAAGCAGCCAGGGGGAAAGCTCAGCACAATGTCTTGAACGGGCTCCAAGGAGACCTGGAAGGAAGGCTGTGTTTTATCCTCACCCCTCCTGCAAATATTCAGCCACAGGAGTGCATCTTTTAAAGTGTTTTTTAAGTTGCCAGGTAAGGATGTGACGACTCTGAGCTGACCTTTTAATAAGTTACAGCCCAGCGTTGATTAATGCAGCCTGTAATTAAGGGAACACTTGCGACTGTGTGGACTCCATGCCTGAGGCTCTGCCAGTACTGTGACTTTTCCTCTTATTTCAGTTCTCCAGAGGTGACTGATAAAGGCATTGATTCATAGAAGTATTGATTAATCTCCACTTCTATCGACAGCAATTAACAGAGAGAGATTTGACGCTCATCAAAGTGAACAGATTCTCATTAAGAGCAGAAAAAAAAAGATCTGTCTTCACATTTCGTCCCCTCCATATTCTGTGGTAAACTGGCAAGCACAAGGAAATACATTTATCATGGATCTTGTGGGTTTTTGTTGTGCAAGGATATTGGGAGTATTTCCACATTTCAGCTTTGCTGTGCAGAGCCCAAAGGACCCAGTGTCATCACAGGCTTCAAACTGCCTCTACTTAAAAGCCATTTTCCTGACAGAGAACGTTGGTCCCTGTTTGGATGATGGGCTTACAGGAAATAAAATCTGGTCTCAAGAAAAGACCTGGACAGTCCAAGCCAATATTCTCTGGGGCTGGATCTCTGCTGATGTGGGATTTGACCTTGGCTCAGATGTTTGATCCATGTCTCTCTGATACTTGGAGGTAACACTGTCCCAAATTCTTGTCATTATCATCAGACTTCACTCTCTGATGGCTGAACCACGCTTTAAACGCCCCTGGTGAAAGAGAAGGCAGAATTATGGTGCTCAGAATGAGTGATTCTCTTTCCAAATTGCTCCAAGCCCTGTCCAACCTGGCCTTGGACACTTCCGGGGATCCAGGGGCAGCCCCAGCTTCTCTGGGCACCCTGTGCCAGGCCCTCAGCACCCTCCCATCCTCATCGCTCCCATCCTCACCCCTCACCTCCCGCAGCGCTGAGGCTCAGAACGGGCGCTGCCTGCCCGGGGCCGTCCCGGCTCCGTTCCCGCTCCCGCGCCCCTTCCCGCGGCCATCCCGGCACCGGCGGCGGGGACAGGCAAGGACAAGCGGGGACAGGCGGGGACAGGCGGCTCCGGCCGCTGCCTCCGCTCCCCTCCCGCAGCGCCGAGCGGGGCACCGGGCACCGGGTACCGGGGACTGAGCACCGGGCACCGACCGCTGAGCATCGGGCACTCAGCACCGGTTCCGGGCATCGGGTACCGGGCATTGAGCACCGGTACCGGGCACGGGGCGTTGGGCACCGGCTCCCCCGAGCCGCGCCCCCGCTCCGCTCTCCTCCCGCCGGTGCCCGTTTGAACGGGCGGATCTCTCCCCCTCCTCCCTCCGGAAAGTTGCACAAAGTTGGGTTAATCTGGGCTTTTTCCCCTCTCTTCTCGCTGCTCTCCGCTGGGNCGGGAATGGGGACCCCCGGGCTCTCTGCATCCGTCCATCCCCGGGGCAGCGAATCCCAGGGCTCGCTCCTTCCTGAGGCACCGGGGCTGGGGACCCCCGGGCTCTTCCATCCCCGGGGCAGCGGGTTTGGGGAGCCGGTCTCCCCGTGAACCCCCGAGGCAGCGGGTCTGGGGTTTTTCCAGGCTCGCTTCAACCCCGCGGGTGCAGGGCTGGGGTTCTCCCTGGCTCCCTCCATCCCTGGGGCAGCGGTCTGGGGATTCTCCCCGACTCCCCTTCCATCCGCGGGGCTGGGAACCACCAGGCTCCCTCCATCCCTGGGGCAGCGGCTCTGGGATTCCCCCGGGCTCCTTTTCCATCTCTGGGCGTCCAGGGCTGGGGTCTCCCGCTTCCCCTCATCCCCGGGCAGCCCGGGCGCGCTTGGACCGCTGCAGCTCCTGCAGCTCTTTCATCCAAAATGCGACGGATGCAGTTTGGGGGATAAGAGCAGCCCAAGGAGGGAGCGCTCCCGGCTGGCTCGGTGCTCCCGGTGCCCCCAGCCCCTGTCCGTAGCTGTCCCTCGCTCAGGGGTCCCTCTCTGGGATGGGCTTATCCCCCGTGAAGTGTTTTCCTGCCTTTCCCAGTGGCACCAGCACACCTGGGGGTGCCGGGGCCGGGCTGTGCCGTGCCCCGGTGCCCGGGCTCGGGCGGGGTCGGTGGCTCCCGCCGCTGCTGAAGTGCTGGATAGCTACTGCTGCTGACCGCTGCCTTCTGCTGCTTCCCCAGGAGATGATAGAGAGCGATATCCCGTCCATAATGTCAGGAATCATTAGGAATTCAGGGCAAAACCACCACCCCTCGCAGGAGTACAGGTGAGGTTTTATCTGTTTCAAAAACGTGCACAGCTGCCAGCTCCTGTTGCTTTCTCCTTGTTTCCTAAAAAATCATTTTAGCATGTAGAAATCCACTTTTCTTCCTTTTCTTTATTTTTTTTAAGCTGTCTGAATTATTTCTCTGCTCTAAATAAGATTTCTAAGGCTGATGACCAGCTACAATGCATTCCTTATTTAGAAACATTCCTGTTTAAAGTATTCACAATGGTGGCATTTGGATGAAGGCTGGACTTGATAATCTTGGAGGTCTTTTACATCCATAATCATTCTATAATTCTGTGATTCCCTGATTTTGATACTAACCTATATTTGATAAATACATCTCTGAAACCTTGGGCTGACCTCTCTCTAAACTCTGTCCTGTGAGAGTGTTGCCACAGAAGGATATTCTCATTAAAATACAATAATTTAAAAGTTCCCTTGCAGATCACTTTTTGCATTGTTATGGAGCAGTCATGGAGAGACTAAACAAGTGCAAGAGACACTGGAGGAGTTTTTAATTAAAACAAGCACTTGTGTAGCCCTCCAAAGCACTCACACGTCAAAGGGCTTTTAATATGGGTGGGAACAAACCTGGCTTTGCTAAGAGCTTTTCATAATTTAATTTACCTGCACCACCGTGCTTCCATTCATCATTTCAAAGCATTGTTAGAGGTTACAGGAGGGTTCTGCATGAGTTACAGAGGCCTGGGTTATGTTAGGTTACATTTTGTCACATGATGCAAAGCTCCAAGAAATACAGAACACACACAACACGTCCCAGTTCTCACAACAAAACATAAAGCAAACCAGAAGAAAATTAATTTTTTTTTTTTTTTTTTAAATAAAATGAGCATTGAGAGACTCCTTCCTCCCAGCCTGGGGGGTTTGCAACCTTTCCTGGGGCTGCTGCAGGTATTCTTCTCCCTGCCTCTCTCTATTCAAAATGCAAACGCTGCAGCTCAGCCTCTTGCAGCTCAACAAGGGATTTGTTTTAGTCTCTGCAGCCTCTGGGGAAAAGGTTTGTGGCTCTGTTTTTGCTCTTTACCGAGGCACTGTTTGCTCTGGGCATTTCTCTCAGCTACGTAAATATTGGTGAAGAAATTATTGGGGATTTAAGTAAGGGTGTGGGTGAGAGGGACTTCTGGGGACGTGGATTTAAGGCTGGATCTTAGTGCCCTGCAGAACTCACCACCTTAACAAAGCCCCTTTTTAGGGAGAGAACTATTCTTTAACTCAGAGCTGCAGGGAAAAAGTGGCTTTTTTGGGGAGAAAGATAGGATTTTTCTCACTGCAGTAAAGAAAAAAATTATAACTTTCTTCTTTCCCTCTTTTTAAAAATCAGCTTTGGGTCCTCTGTGAAACGTTTTGAACTCAGTTCTCTAAAGTTTTTCACCCACTTGCGATTTCTTTACCGCGGCTTTAAAACAAATTATTTGACCTCGTTTAACAGTGGCAAATTCTGATAAAAATGCATAAAATCTGAACTGCACCATAAATGCAGAGCAGTATTTGTCCTACTTCATGAGAAAACACTTTGGATTATGTAAAAGAAAATCTTTTAGACTGAATGATTTTAAGAAAAGAATAGACCTGTCAAATTCTATCAGCTCTGTTTACTCTCCTGCTGTCACCACAGTCCAAGACTGGAACCCACAGTCCTGAGTTCTCCATGGGGGAGCATCAAGGCTCCACAAAATGGGGAATGGCCTCCAATTAGCGAGTGGGAGGCTGGGGCTGTGCTGAGAATACTCTTCTGTCTCATTTGGAATCTTTCAATGGGACAGTTGGACTTGGAGGAGCCCCGGCTTTGCTGCGAGGAGGAAAGGCTGGGGAGGGAGGGGATCAAACCCCCGGGCACCCAT
The DNA here is from genome assembly GCA_013398275.1 of Promerops cafer. Taxonomy (NCBI): domain Eukaryota; kingdom Metazoa; phylum Chordata; class Aves; order Passeriformes; family Nectariniidae; genus Promerops; species Promerops cafer. The sequence continues at coordinate 186,806 of VZSE01009793.1, read as the reverse complement.
CAGTTTGCAGGCAGATTATGCTTACAGCTGGAAAACTTGGGATTTTGGATTTTAAATTTTTTTTTTTTTTGCCCCCTTGTAAAAGGAATGTGGGGAAAAAAATCTGATTTTAGCAGATCTTTGAATTGTGCAGCTCCAAAGCGTCTGCAGTAAATCTGCTGTGACTCGGGGTGGGGATGAGGCTTGGGCTGCTTTTGGCTGCTGTGTGAAATCCCAGGACTTTTTGCACCCCAGCAAAACTGTTTTAGGCAAATATCTCTCCCACCAGAGCAGCTGTGGGATATAAAACAGCACAGGGATGATTAAGGGCCATCAGATCCCCTCCACTGCCCATTTTTATGGCACTGTCAGTGCCTGGCTGCAATGTAAAGTAATTCTTTATTTTAGCAGCTGCCTCTCTTAGTTTCCTACAGAAAATACCACCATAGTCAATATATTCATCCTCGGAGGGCTGACAAATATTTCTAATGATTCCATATTGCATTTAAAGGAATGAAAGCAGAGAATTGTAACACACCAGGATTTTTGAACCCTTAGCACTTCATCCTTGTTAATCACAATTAATAATTCAACGTTTTAGTGCCAGTATTTTGATTTTAAATCACAGCACAGGAAGACCACAAGTCTTCTATGCAGTGGTGGCTCGTGGTGGCTTCAGCACAGAGCTGTGCAAATTATAGGAGCCAGCTCCAGGCTTTTCCCATGGAATTTATGGGCTGATTCCTGGGAATCCAGGTTCTTCAGCTCCTGGGCACTGTAGCCTTCAAACAATATTTAGAATTGAAATATGGAATCTGTCATTCTGATTTTAAGATCTGATTCAACAATACTTGGTGTAAGGACCATATTTCTATTTTTTGGTGTCATTATGCATTTCCAGTTGACAGAAGCCTTGTGGAGCATTTTGAAGGCCTTGCAATGCATTTTCTGTATGTTAAAAAGGAATTAAGTTTTAAATAGACCTTTTTTTGATCAAAAGGTGTTAATCATTAATAATTCAATATATTAGTGGATTATATTGTCCTTTGTGGAAACCTCATTTTAATTATCTCTTTGATTCTTAAAAATTTGTCTATATTCATTAGCTCATTAGTCTGATCAATTTTTTTGCCGTAATTACTTCACGTTGCCATAGTTTAGTGTAAAATCAGATTAAGAAGCACAGGACTGCTGTACTCCATAAATTCCAGACGTGACAGCATTCCAGTGGGGAAAAACATGACAAATCTCTAATTTGAGCAGGTTTTAGCTCTAAGTTGTGCTCTCATATCTGGGTTTTTTTGCACTGGGGTTTCTGGAGAGGAAGTGACACCTCTGTCCCCTGGGATGGATGGATGGATGGATGGATGGATGGATGGATGGATGGATGGATGGATGGATGGGAGTGTGCACACAAAAGGTTACAAATGCATCACTAACAACACCCTAATTGTTCCTGGAGAAAATGCCAGTGTCCATTCCCGTGACATTCCCGTGCGTGTCTGACAGGCAGTGAGATAATGACCCCGAGGGCCGCAGGAATTCCAGCACGGGAGTTGCTTCATTCTTTCAAGGGAAAAAAAAAAGTGAGAAACCTCCAAGGAATCAGTCAAACTGGATTGATTTAAGTGGATTAGCACAACTGTTTCCTCGGCGCTCCTGAAATGTGCTGATCTGGAGGAATAAAAATTTGTGGCCTTTTGCTTCTCCCAAAGTCCCGCGGTGACGGCGGAGCCGGGAGGGGCTGGTTTGGGGCAGCACCTCGGGGTCCTGTGAGACCAGAAGGGGCTCATCCCTTACCTCAGAAAGGGTGCTTGGCCAAAACAGGGAAAGAAAAAGGGAATTGGGACTTTTCCAGCGTTCCTGGGGGATCTCAGAGGCTCATTGCACCCATTGACAAGCGCAGGAAGCAGAGCTGCTGCAGGCCCAGCCACTCAGGGGGCTCTGAACCCTGCCCAGGGACAGGTTGTAGAGCTGATATTCCCTTTACACTGCACTGACACCTACACAAGGCTCCAGTGCTAATGAACAGCAATCTCCAAGGAAAAAGTAGCTTCCCAGTCAGACCATGGTCCTGGTTTTAATGTAAAACATTCCGGTACTGCCTGGTGCTTCAACACGTTCTGACATGGGTCAAAGGTCTGATTTTTGAGTTGTTTGGTTTGGGATTTTTTACCAAACAGGTTCCAGAGTCAGATCCCAGCTGCATTTGGCAAATCCCAGCCTAGGGATGGCTAGAGCAGAGCAGGGAATGAGTGGCTGGGGGTGCAGTGCTGCCATCACCTCTCGTCTCCTCTCGGGTTTAAGCATTACACATTTCACTGTAATCCAGTTTCCACTGATCCCTCAGCAAACTGGTGTAATGGGGGTTGTGAAATGTGGAGCTGGGATGGATAAAAGGCTCCAGGAGTGCAGCTGCAGCCTGTTCTTAGTGCCAAGTACCTTTGCAGGAGATTTTCGGAGAGTCCAGCATGGTGCAAGGAAAGGAGACCCTCACCACCTGCCAGGTTAATGATGTTATTTGCTTTTTCCTCACTAGTTTTGGTTCTGATAATGCAATGTTTCTTGAGTTATAGAGAAGGAGGGACCCTCTTTATCCCTGGAAAGCTGCTTAATTTCTGTTCTGATTTCCAGCAAGGCCAGAAATAACTCAGAGACCTTGAGGACAGGGAGAGGGGTGGGATGGTGGTTTGGGACTGGGTGTGTGTTGTGCCTTCAGGGTGGAATCACAGACCAAAAACCCTGGGAGTTGTTGGGTAAAGCAGGAGAGGAGCTGGGGCAGAAACAGGTTGAAAGGGGCAGCTGGTTTGTGAGTGTGGAAACCAGAAAATAGTGGGGGGAAAAGCACCTGGGAGGCAGGAAAATGGGAGGGGAAGGAGCAGAGCAGCTGGAATGAGGAGCTAAAGGAGATGGGGAAGTTGAATCCTTCAGTAAAACACAGGACACTTCTCACCACGGACACAGCTGGAGAGTCACAATACAAATCTCCTCCTTGTCTTGCACCTAAGAACTCTCTGTGCTTGTGCTGAGGTTTTTGTGTAGTCCCAGACAAAGGAAAACACCACTTCTAGGTGAGGTTTTCTTCGGACTCTCGAGCAGTTGTGTCACATAAGCCTGGGCTGAAAACTCAGATGGCAGTGCTAGAAATGGGAAAAAAACCTTTCCATTGAGTGAGACTTACAACTGTGGAACATCCCAAATGCAGCTGCAGGGTTTTGGCCTGGCTTTGTTTCAGATGGAGGTGATGNAAACACCACTTCTAGGTGAGGTTTTCTTTGGACTCTTCCTGTCCAGTTGTCTCTCACTGGATAAACCATTGCAAAGAGCTAATTAAGAACCTATCACCCAATTGCTCTTGCCTGTCGAGCAGTTGTGTCACCTAAGCCTGGGCTGAAAACTCAGATGGCAGTGCTAGAAATGGGAAAAAAACCTTTCCATTGAGTGAGACTTACAACTGTGGAACATCCCAAATGCAGCTGCAGGGTTTTGGCCTGGCTTTGTTTCAGATGGAGGTGATGGGTTGTTGAGGAGATGGTCCTTACAGTCTCCAGGCATGGGCTCACCATCCCATGCAATGTGGAGGTGGATAATTCATGGATAGTTCCCCTGGCAGTGGTTCCCGAGGTGAGGAACCACCTTAGATCCAGCTCCCTCCAACAGCTCAGCCTGAGGGGACTCAGATCCAGCTCTGGTGTTAAATTCCTGCAAGGTCAGGCCAGGGATGACTCCAGTTCCATGTTGTGCCAGCAGGATGCTCTTGACAGGGGGGAGAAAAAGCTAAAGATACCTTTAGGTAGCTGGGAGTGAGGATTTTGTGCTGCTGGCAGGCTCTGGTGAACTTTGCCAGGTGAGCCCAGCGTCAGATCTGGAAAGGGGCCTCACTCCAAGGTGTTCCTGATCCAACATTGCCCTGCTGGGATAAATACTTTGGGCAGGTAACTCCAGAGCAGGTTGTAAGGAGCCATGGAGCATTTCTGGAGCACATCCAGTTTTCCAGGCACTTTTCACAGGAGGATCTATGGATCAGCATCCTGGGATGCACAGGAGAACTGGGGCTTAAATCCTCAGCACCCTCTGGATTCTCATCCTTGCAGGTGCCTTTCTAGGAGAGAAACACAGAGGCAGGGGGTGTTTTCCTGCAGAGAGCTGAAAGCAGAGGGGTAAAAAGTGGAGTTGCATCATTTCACCACACCTTGAAAAATAACACCACGTTTGCAACACGTTTGGTGGGATTGCACCCTCCCCTTCCCGGGGTTCAGTGGCTGTTCCAGGAGCCCTGGGAATGAGCAGGGCAGGCTCAGCAGTGCATTAATTACAGCCTATCACTATTTATCTCATTTACATGCACTGAAAGGCTGCTTTTACCACAGTGCCCCATTGTGCCAGGGGCTGTGGCAGGAGCTCTGACTCCTGGAGTTTATCCTCCAGGGTGAGATGAGCAGGGTGGTGGTGGGGAGCAGAATCCAATCCCACCTGGGGATTCCAAGATGTACTTAGGGATCTGTAGCTGTCTTGGCACAGGCAATTTTCAGGTCAGGAGGACTGAACCCCAGGAGATGACAATGTTGGTTATTCCTGTGCTTGGCTCTCCCTTTTTCTGCAGTTATATTAGAATTTCTTTGCTGAAAGCAGGGCATACTTGGAGCCTGTGGCCTGGGAGATGAGCTGGGTCTATGCTACAGAATATCCCCAGGCTTTTAAAACTCCTCAGCCAGGCAGCAATGGGAATTTTTTAAAATTTCACCTTCTTTAAGACATGAGAGATCTCAACACTGGTTTTGAAGGCAGCCTGAAGAATAATCCTTAAACTTGAAATCATGGAATCATAGAATTATCAAATCATGGAATCACAGAACCCCAGAATGGTTTGGGTTGGAAGGGACCTTAAATATCTTGTTTCAACCCTCTGCCATGGGCAGGGATGTAATTCTGATTGAATTTGCTCTTTCCCTCATTTTTAACAGAATGTTAATCTGATAACTAGCAAATCTATAAAAAAAACATAGTGAATGGGCTGAGATGGTTTTAAAAGAACTGTAAATTCAAATTCAAACTGTAAAAGAACTGTAAAGAAGGGAAGGGAAGGGAAGGGAAGGGAAGGGAAGGGAAAACACCATATATGCAGGAACTTGACACAATTGTAAGTGGGGAATTTACAAAGAATTTCCATGGTATTAAGAGCATCTGCCTCTGACAAGGCTGTTGTCCTGGAAGAT
>VZSE01009793.1:151384-181532 GCA_013398275.1 Promerops cafer | reverse complement strand
GGGTGAGGGGGAGGAAGGAGCCGCCGCTGGCCGGGAACGCGGCCCGGGAGGGCAGCGCCGGGCGCTGACCCCGCCGGGCGCTGACCCCGGGAGCGCCGCCCGCGCCGGCAGCGCTGGCAGGGCGCGGGGTGCCAGATGGCGAGGGGACGTGTGTTGTGTGTCGCCTGTCACTCGGGCAGATTAATGGGAGGTTTGTAAAAGGGAGCGGGGGGGCAGGACAATTAAGCGGGGTCCCCAAAGACAATGGGGGCCACGTGCCGCGGGCGGCGGGCGTTGGGCGCACAAAGGGCCGGCGGCTCCCCCTCAATGGAGCCAACTGTTGCAAACGACCCCGAGCCTGCCCAGTTTTCAAATCGTTTCATGCCCCTGTTTTCTTCCAATCCAGCCAATCTCCGCGCCGGGAGAGCCGTCACCTGATGGGCTTTTTTTATGGATTGAAGTCCCCAGGCCTCGCGAAATAACTGAACGGCGTAACCATGGCAATGCTAATTATTGCCCTATAACTACAGTAGGAGAGAGAGCACGGGGTAGGCTGCGAGGGAGATTTGAAGAGGGTTTTTTGGTTTTTTTTTTTTTTGGCCAGGGTTTGAGCTTTTGGCTCTTGGTCCTGTGTTGATTTTCCCCCCTTTTTTTCCCTTTACAAAATCTTTTTGCAAACAAATTGCATTTTGCTTTAAAGGTCTCCCCGACAGTGGTTCAGGGAGCCTTGATAGGTGTCTCTGGAATTCCTGAATAGAGGAGCTGAAAGCTCCAGGGCAGGCAGGCACTGGAGTTCTGCCTCATTCTTTTAAGCTGATTTAGAGTCGTGTAAAACATAAAAGATGCTTCAGCGAGAGACCAGATTTATTTAAGGTTTCTGCAGCATCAGTTGGCAGCAAACACACATCAGCAGCAGACACCACTTTAACACATCTCTGAGAGCTCTCGAAAGCAAAAGGGTTTGAAAGCAAAATCAACTGCATCCAACTAAATTACGTTCTTCTGAGAGATAAAGATGTTTTCCGGGATCTGAATCCCTTGAGGTTTACCCTGGGTGTTGAGTGACAATTTCTTGACATGTCCTAATTAGTGCTTTACTCCTCGAGGTACCAGTGACTCCTGTTATACTGTTTTCACATAAATTAATTAATTTAGCCTTTCATTTGCAAGAGTTCTTTTATTGACTTTAACGGGGAGTTTGGACCACACAGGAATTTTTGAGTACTGTAAATATATTCCACTGTTCCCGTTTTGTACCACATGCTCTATCAGAAGCAAAGCAAAACAGGTGATCTGGAGCATATAAAAGGTGTCAAAAGCAGAGTTTTAAACCAAAAGCAGCCTGTCACAGCTGTGCCTGCTGTTGTTGCTGGTGCCTGGCAGATACAGTGCCTCCAGTCCCAAACCTTTCATTCAGGTCCTTTACTCTGTCAAAAAATGCCTAAAAGTTGTTTTTTTAAGTATCAGTAACTTCATGTATCTGAATGGAAGATATCAGCAGTTCAGTCTGTGAAGTTCTTTTTATGCAGCTGCTGATCTGTCAGCACTGACAGGATCCAGTGGCTGGCAAAAGCTTTTCCAGGTGTTCCAGCAGCAGCACACACATTCCCCAGGAGCTGGGCACAGAGCTCCCTCCAAGGCTCTGGATTGCAGGGTTAATACAGAAGGATCAGGTTCAAAGTCCTGGTTTCTCCCCCATCAAAGCCAAACAAGTGCAAATTTCTGACAGCTGTGAAAATAAGGAATCAGTTTGGGTTCGTTTCCAGGCAGTTTCTCTGCTGGGTTCCTGGGCCTTCTTCCCCTACAAATGCTCCACAAGAGGTTTTCTTAACCAAAACATTTCAAACTGGACAAAGGAACACAAGACCAGGTAAAGGGTGTCAGTAACCAGCTGTGGAACTGCAGGGCACATCTGGATTTGGATACAGCATTCCAGCCTGGTGGTTCTTCCCACTGGCCTACAGGAGCTTTGGCATGCCAGCCATCTCTTCCCAGGCATGATGCAGCCCCATCCCTGCTCCCTGTTAACCTTCCCTGCTGCTTTGCAGGCTCCTGGCTTCAGACCCGTCCCAGCTGAGTGAGGATGAGCTCCCAGGGGATTTGCAGTCCCTGTCCTGGCTGACATCCGTGGATGTGCCTCGGCTCCAACAGATGGCCAGTGGGAGGATGGATTTCAGCCTGGGGGCCCAGAATGCCATGCTCCAGCAGACAGGTACTGCTGGGATGGGAAATGGGAATAGGGAATAACTGCTCCTTAAACAGCACAACCCGCCCCTGCCACTCCCCCTCAGGCTCCCTTTTCTTATTCTTTTACATTTTGCTTCCTGACCAAAGACCTGGAGCCTCTTGGCTTCTCATGAGGGCTCTGCTGGTGCCTTCCCCTCATTCCAAGAGGGAGAGAGCTCCAGCACTGGCAACACTCAGATCCCATGGGAATTTCTGCTCAGTGCAGCTGCTGGTGCCTTGTTGGGCTGAGGTATTTTAAGTCCCGGCTTTCAGAGGTTGTCAACAGCTCTGAAATTAGGAAATTAGATCATTAATCTTTCTGCTTTGTTTCGACACCGATAAAACGAAGGGCACCTCATTTACCTCACACCTCTTTGCTTCCTGCAGCCTTGCAGCGTGCGTTGCCTGAACTCCTTCCTTTCCTTTGTGAACATCCTCTAGGTAAACACACACCACAGAGCTCAGCGTGTCACCCTGCACAAACCCAGCTGATGCTGAGTGTGTTGTTTCTCTTTTGTAAGACCCCGTGTCTGTGTCACCACCGTGGGCTGTTAAACAGCCGCCGCCTCTCCTTCCCTGCCTAACGAGTTTTGGGAGCAGCTGATGTCATCTGGGCAAAGCTGTGAAATGCTCTGGGGATGGAAAGCCAGAGAGGTTGGATTCTCCACTCCAGAGCTTCCCTGTGCTCAGCTGCACCCATTAACCCCCTTCCCTGAAGTGTGCTTCCATGGGAGCATTCCTTGCCGTCCTCTCTCCACGCCAGGTCCTGTGGGGAACACGATGCACTCGACCCCCGGAGCAATGATCCACGTCCAGGCCAGCCTCCCACAGGGAATCCTGGGCCTCAACTCCATTTCAGCACACGGAGCCAATGTAAGAGCAGGCCTTGATGGCTCAGTATTGCCCCAGCTCCTGGGACAAGGTGTTGGTAATTCCTTGACTGTTGTGTTTCTCTCGGCAGATGAGCCCCTACGCCGTGGGTGGGCAACTGTCCCCCGGTTTGCAAACACAGCAACAGACCTTCCCTCCTCCTCCTCCTCCTCCTCCTCACTCCCAGCAGGTGTTTGCCCTGGCCCAGAACCCCCAGCAGGTACTGGTATGTGCTCATTGTCTGTTTTGAAGTACCTGCCAAGATCAAATCTGGATCAAAAGAAAACCAAAATATCCCTAAACCTACACGCCCACGGACATTTTGCATCCAACATTTCCCTTCTTTTCCCTCTGCACACAGTGTAACCCGGCAGCAATCTACAACACGTCCTATGGGACACAGCCACACTTTTCCCAGCCACGCCTGGCTCCCCACTCTGCCCAGGAACTGCATCCAAAGCATTATCCCAAGCCCATCTATTCCTACAGGTGAGTGGGGAGCAGGAAGCACATTGCCTACAGCCTGTCCTGGGGTGGCTGTGACACTGCAGGGGTGTCTGGGTCCTTTGGAAGGGAACAAAAATCCCCTCATCCCTGCAGGAGTTCTGTGGAAGCTGCCTCTGAGGGGTAGCAGCACTGAACAAGCAAATTAATTCCTGGAGAGCAGCATAGTGGGGGAGTAACAGCACAGAGGAGTAAAATCTGAGGATCACAGGGAAGTGGTCACAGCACCAGGCTTGGCAGAGCACCAGAAGAAGGGTTTGGACAATCCTGTTGGGAATATGGTGTGACTCTTGGGGATGGTGCTGTGCAGGGCCAGGAGTTGGACTCAATGATCTTTGTAGGTCCCTTCTAAATCAGCTTATCCTGTGATTCTGTGACTTCTGAGCCCCTGGGAACAGAAATCCCAGGATCCCAGCTGTTTGTGTCTGAAGAGGTGGGTCCAAGGTTGCTGGACCAGAAGAAGGTATGGAGTGACAGGACAGGAGGAGTGAGTTCCCCCTGCCAAGGGCAGGGTTAGATGGGATGTTGGGAAGGAATTCCTCCCTGTGAGGGTGGTGAGGCCCTGGCACAGGCTGCCCAGAGAAGCCCTGCAAGTGTCCAGGGCCAGGTTGGCCGTGGCTTGGAGCAGCCTGGGGTAGTGGAAGGTGGCAGGGGGTGGAACTGGATGAGCTTTAAGGTCCCTTCCCACCCAAGCCGATCCATGATTCCAAGCCATTCCCGGGTTTCCCCGCCCGCAGCTGTTTGATCGCGATGGCGCTGAAGAACAGCAAGACCGGGAGCCTGCCCGTGAGCGAGATCTACAGCTTCATGAAGGAGCACTTCCCCTACTTCAAGGTACCTGAGCATCCCCGAGCTTGGCGGTGCCACACCCCAGCCCCTCCTCCCGCGGCTGCTTCCCTTAACCCCCTCCTGCCCCTTGCAGACGGCCCCTGACGGGTGGAAGAACTCCGTGCGCCACAACCTGTCCCTGAACAAGTGCTTCGAGAAGGTGGAGAACAAACTGAGCGGGACCTCCCGCAAGGGCTGCCTGTGGGCCCTCAACCCTGCCAAGATCGACAAGATGGAGGAGGAGATGCAGAAGTGGAAGAGGAAGGATTTGGCTGCTATCCACAGGAGCATGGCTAACCCAGGTAGGGCTGGTGTCCCGTATCCCCATCCCGCACATCCACGGCATTCCCTGCACGGCTCCGCTGCCCCCGGGGTCACTGTTTGTAGGAACATTTCAATATCGAGTCACATTTAATGCACTTTTCATAGAGAAGCATTTTAATGCTGTTTCTTGCCTGTTCTTCTGCAAAACTCTCCCTTTCCTAAGACATTTTCTTATTTATAAAATAGAATTTAATATTATTTATACTATGTTATTGTAAGTATTATGTATGTGATACATTTATTTATATTTGTATCTTATTTATTTATATTTTCCCCCCTTATTTATAAAATTTCTTATTTATGGAGAAACATTTTCGAAGCTTTCAGGAACTCGGTACTGACAAAGCCAGCTGGAGTTTTTTTGCTACAAAGTCAGTAGCATGCAGTCAGTTTTATTTGTTTAAAAGCAAAAGGGCCATTGAAACAGTCAGGAGTATTTAGTACTTATTTGGGAGATAAGCAGAATTCTGAGTGTTTCTCTGAGCACAGAGTTCTGCAGCTGCCATCAGGGGTGGCTGGGCTGCTCTGCAGTTTCATGATCATTTCTTTAGCTCAGTCAGGGATAACCATGGAAGCGGATTTGGGGAAGGAATTAGGTGGCATTTCTTTGCTACCTGCACGATCACAGCCTCTGCTGGGTCTCACACGGTGACAGTTCATGGCATAAATGTGGCTGTGCTTTGGGCAGACCCTGCTCGAACAAACGGGTTAAAGCGTCTCTTTTCCTCCTTGGAACGGGCAGAGGAGCTGGACAAGCTGATCACGGACAGACCCGAGAGCTGCAGGCGGCCCAACAAGCAGGCAGAGCCCGAGGGGCCCCCCCTGGGCCGGCTCTCCGTGTCCCAGCTCCAGCCGCAGCCCATCATGACGCTGTCCCTGCAGTCCCTCCCCCTGCACCACCAGCTCCAGACCCAGGCTCGCCTCGCCCCCAACTCGCCAGCCCCCGCACAAACGCCTCCTCTGCACACCGTGCCTGACATGAGCCACAGCCCCCTGCCCCACCACCCCATGGGACGCGCCCCCGACTTCCCGAACGTGGCGGTGGACATGAGCACGGAGGTGGATGCTCTGGATCCGAGCATTATGGATTTCGCACTGCAGGGTACGGAGGAAGGCACTGGGGGAGGGCAGAGCCGGGGTTCGTGGCTGTGTTTATCACTGAATATCCAACCAGGATCCTCAGTGGGATGTTCTGGGATGGGGCTGAGCTAGGAACTGGTGCTGGGTGTTGGCATCTGACTTCCTGGGTGGATTTTGTCCCTGTGCCAGGTGGGACAGCAAAGGGCCTTTCTGGCTCCAGTGCAGGCACTGCAGGGGGTGGAAGCAGGGGTGTCCAACCAGCTGGATCTGGGACACCACATCTCTCTGCCCCTGGGAAAACAGAGCTCTGCTCGTGCTTTGGGGTTCTCCTTCTGTGCAAGTAGAACTTCCCTGGGTTGTGGCGATGCCTGACATGGCCCTGGGTAGGGCACAGGTAGAGAGGTGCTGTCTGGAAAGGTCTGGAAGCAGAGGATTTGGGGGGGATCAGACACACCTGCTGCCCAGAAAGGTCTGGCATCACAGGATTTGGGGGGGATCAGACACACCTGCTGCCCAGAAAGGTCTGGCATCACAGGATTTGGGGGATCAGACTTGCTGCCCCTTGCACCACTGCGGTCCCAGCCTCGAGCAGCGAATGAAGCCCTTCAGTCCCGGCCCCGGGGGCTGGGGATGTGCTGCTGTGAGCAGGTTTCCATCTTTTCCAGGGAACATTTGGGAGGAGATGAAAGACGACAGCTTCAGCCTGGACACCCTGGGTGCCTTCAGCAACTCCCCCCTGCATCTCTCCGACTGCGAGCTGGGCACGCCCGGCCTCACGCCCGTGTCCAGCGGCAGCGACCGCTCCTTCTCCGACCTGCAGGTCACTGGCCTTTACACCACCTACACCACCCTGGACAATGTGGCAGCTGCTCAGTACATGAACCCCCAAGGCAACAAACCCATCCCTCTGCTCTGAGCTTGGCTCCGTTCCGCGGATCCCGAGGGATGGTTCTTCCCCGTGGTTAAAATCCGACCGGGAAGCTCCGAGAGCTCGTCCTGCTTTGGGATGTGTTGGCTGCTTCCAGCGTGTGAGGCCAAAATAAATCAAGCTGGGACTTGGTAGAACCACTTTCCCCCATGGCAAGGGCATGGACACTTGTGCTGTGGGACTGGGGAGCTCTCCAGAAGGACCTGTAACTTTCACTGGAATGTAACTGAGCAAAAAATCACCCAGTTAAGGGAATTAAATTAATTCCACACCGTGGTGGAGCTGCTGTGTCACCACTGTCACAGAAGCCACCACAAGCCAAGGGGCTGGCCAGCCCCAAGTTGGTTGATTGTGCCCCTGGTGTGTCATTTTTTCTTAATTTGCCAAATTGGACAAAGACCTCCCCCAGTTCCTGGAGACATTTGCACCACTAACACTTTTCTGACGTAACTGTTGTTAATTTATTGTTAGGAGGTAGGAAAAAAGGAGCAAAACCACTAAAAAAGGAAAACTCACCTCCCTAGCAGACCACTGTTATATCTAGATTTGTAAAAGTCCTCACCCCTGAAGGAAGTGGTACTACTGAACTATTAAACTGATCACTGGCTAGAGGATTTTAGGAATTATGCCAATTTTTAGGATTTTTTTTAAAAATAGATTTGTTTATAGTCTTGTGTATTGTGCTTCTGTCTATTCTTGTGCTAGGCAGTATTACTATTTGTAAATTTATTTATATTTATTGTTATGAAAAGAAATTATGTGAACTGAGCTCTGTTCAATTTGTATAATGCTGCAGTAACCTGTTTTACAGCCACTAAATTATTCATCATCATAACCACAACCATCTTATCACAGTTTTTACACTACATTTCTTTAATAAGCACTTTTGATACTGTGAAACTCATGCTTTTTAAAAAATTCAGAGACCAAATATTGTCACTGTACCTTTCATAATAGTCTTTGCTAATTAACTAAAAAACCTGATTCTAATGTAGCTTTTTAAAAAAGAAAATTTCAAACCCTGCTTTGTACTTGTTAACATACATTGGAAATAATGTGATGAAACAGCTGAAATATGTTGGAATTTAGCATTTAGTCTACTTATACCTCTGTGAGCAAAAAGTGATATTTATATCTTGGGTTTTGTCTGTTCCTGTGCATTCAGAGAATTTCCCGATGCCGTATCCAGGTGCTCCCAGGCTTTTCTCTCCCACACCCATCCATGGATTAAAGCTGGAGGGTGCAGGATGCTGGAGTGGCCCCAAAGGGCACTTTCTTGCTTGAAAATATGAAGATCAGGGGCTTGGAAACATCTGTGCCTGTATCCTCCCAGTGCATCCCTCCATGGCAACCTCTTCCAAAGGGCACCATGATGCTCCACTTCATAATTTATTGTCCAAGGACAAATGTGATGAATGATCCTTTGCTGTGACTGGTGTCACCCACGATGTCTTTGCTTTTTTAAATAAACATTTCTTAGCACTACTCCTGGGGCATTCTGGATGTGCTGTGTGCTGCCTGCTCTGGTGTCATGCTGGGCTTCCCCAGGCTTCATTCCCTTTACAGACCCTATGGCCAAGCTGAAGGTGGATCCCTGGCTCAAATCCTTCACAAGATTAAGAGTTTCCAGGTATTTACTGTAAGAGTTTACAGTACTCTTAAGAGTTCTTCCTCTGTGGTGTCACCGGGTTCCTGAAACCCTCTGAAACACCTGGAAAAGCTCTGGGGTGAGGACAAGGGCTGGCAGGAGGGATGCTCAGAGCTGCCCCACCCCAAACAGGTCCTGTGGCACAGGGAAGGGGCTGCCCAGTGCCAGAGACACCAGGCCCTGCTCAGGACAATGACAGAAGACACAGAGGTCAGGGAGTTCCCTGGGAGCTGAGCTCACTTTATTGCCTGTCAGCAGTGACACCTTCCAGCCAGGAAGTGACTCACAAGACCCTTCCCATCCCCAGCCCAGGACAGGGAGACCTCCTACAGACTCTGTGGGATCCCCCAGCCCAGCCCCAGGAGGTGTCCAACACCTTCACCCCAGGGCAATACCAGCACTGCACTTGAGCCAGGTGTCCCACCTTCCATTGCCATCCCACTTCCTCCCTTTGAGCCCAAGGCAAATCTGTGCTGGGGAAATACCACAGCCAGAGGCATTGGAAAACTTCAGATTTCGCCTCCATGACCAAGATGATCAAAGGCTACCTGAGCAGCAGGGTACAGGTTCGAGCAGGTGACAGCTCCCCCTGGCTCTGGTGCTTCCGAGGAGGAACCAGGTCACTGGGGCAGGAGCACCTGGAGCCATCCTCCCTGCTCTCCATGCTCTGCAGGAGCCAAAGGACACGAGGTGGGCGAGAGGAACAGCCAGGTCAGCCAAAGCCTGGTGGGTCCTTGGACACTGCCACGGGAGCAGCTCCCAGATTAGCTCACTTAGGTCTTTCCTGGGCCGTCAGCTACTCATGGCCACATCTACTCTTTGCCCCCCCAGCGAGGGGAAGGATGACAGAAATTGCTCCTCACAGTTTATAAAGCATCACTTGGAGGCTGCTTCTCATTCCTGGTCTTGGTGCCTGGTCAGCTTGAACCCAGGTGGCCGGACACTGGCCCTGGCCAGGGGGTCTGTGCCTCCAGCTCTGTCCAGTCTCATGAGATGTGTCTGACCTGGTGCTTGTTTGAAAGACCAAGGCCAGGGCTGGCAACTAAAACAGCAAAATATTTTGGATTCTTTTTAAAACCAAGTTCTGCACCAGGTCCAGATTCCAGGCTTGGCTCGGGACAAGTTCATCTTCTGCCAAGCTGCCCCTCTGGCAGCACCCCCAGTGCCAGAGGGGACTCTGCACAGATGGCAAGACCATCTCCATGGCTTAAAAGCACAGGTGTCCTTTATTTAGGCACATGAGCAAGAGTCCAAGGCTTCAGTTCAAGGGCTGAGGAACCAGGTGGGCAGGTGAGGTCTGGTGTTTCTCCTACCCTGTGGTGATTGCCCACCTCAGGAGGGATCATCAGTGTCCACCCTGGACAGGAGATGGGCAACCTGGGCCTTCTGTGGCCCGGTGATGTTCTGAGCCATCTGCACGATGCAGTCTATGGTCAGCTCGGGGTTGGCCTGGAGCAAGCTGCAAGGCACAGGGCAGAGAGCAGTTCCCTGAGAGGCCAAGGTGAGAACTGCCTGGTCTCCACCACCTGCTGTTCCCATCCCAGGGATCGCCCTTCTCACCCCAGCCCCCCCAGGCACTCACCTCCGGATGTGCTTGAGGATGTAGTCCCGCTTCAGGTACTTGATGTTCTCCCTGATGGCTGACTGGGTGCCGTCCTCCTCCTGCATGTGCTTCTCCAGCCACTCCACCACCACCTGGTTGTTGTCCCAGAGGTAGCCCTGGAGAAAGCAGCACTGTGGGCAGGGGGTCCTGCACAGCCAGAGCCCCCCCCCCCCTTCCTCCTGGAGCCTCAAATCCAGGAAATGGGACTTTTCTTCCCAGTTCTGCACCTATTTGCAAACCATTTAAAAAGCATAAAGGTAAAACATGGTTCCTTTGCATGTCCTACTTCCTGAGGCAGGCACAGCAATGTGTGTGTCATTTGAGAGCAGCTCAAACACTTAAAACCCCATTTTTGCCCTGGGAAGCCCTGAAATGGTGGAATATGTTTATTTGGGGACCACTTTGCCATCGCTGAGCACAAGCAGCCAACTGGAGTCCCCTGATTTGAAAAGCCAGCCCCAGCCCAGGGCTGCTTCACGGCCCATCCTCACACATTGAAACGCACAGGGAGGCACCACTGAAACCTCTGAATGATGGGAGAGCAAGGTGAGATCCCTCGGGATGCCCTGGCTGTGGAGGTGCCTTAGGAAGCCGGGGCTGGGGGTACCTTTTCAGCTCCTTCCGTCTCCATGAACCAGCGCCGCAGCATGGACTGGATGTGGATGTGGCTGAGCTCGCTGTTGGCCCTCAGCACCTCCCCCTTCACCATCTCCTCCAGCAGCAGCCGCCGCAGCCGCCAGTAGAGGAAGGAGCGGGCGTTCTTCCACTCCAGGATGTCCTGCGGCAACCGGAGCACAGCCCGGGTTTGCCGGCGGCTGCTCGCTCCCGGCTCCGGCGGGATGGAGGGCAGAGAGCAGCCCCGGGGCAGGGATGTCACACGGAAGGGATTTTCCCCCCACCTTTTCCTGTCACCTCAGAGCCCCTGCCCTGTGCCCAGCTCACCGTGATGACCCCTTTCTCCTGCATGCGGCCCGGGGTGTCGTGCAGGTCTGCGAAGCGCACGGCCACCTGGTGGTACACGGGCAGCAGCAGCTCCTCCCGCGCCTTCAGCTGCTTCTCCAGCTGCCTGCGCTGCGCCTCCGACAGCTCGGGGGTCCCTGTGGGACACAGCGGGCTGAGCAGCCCCACCGGTGATGCCACCAGGGCGTCCCCTCTGTGCTCCCACCTCAGCCACCATGCCCAGTGCCACGACTCTTTCCTGGGCACACTGACACCAGAGCCACACAAGCCATGGCCACAAAGAGGCCACACCACACTCAGTGCCCACCACATGAGAGGGGAGATGACATTTGCAAGGACTCTGTGGGACCATGTTGTAGCAGGCTGGAGGGACATGAGGGTAAGGAGCTTCCAAAGCATCAGGAACCAATTCAATGTGGCCAAGGCCATCCTTCATCTCAAAGCATGGGAGAAGAACCCAGCCCCAATTAACCCATTAACAGAGCCCCCAGGAGACACAGGCATTTTAAAGTACCACCATATCCTCTCAGCTCCACCAACAGAAAAGACATAAAGAGTTTTCCCAGAAGGACACTAAAGGACTCCTGGTGGTTGCCACCAAAGTGTTTGAGCCTCATGTTTAACTTACCACTACTGATGCCCACAACCCAAAACTCCCCTTCCTTACCCAGCTGTTCAACAAGCTTGGCATAAACTGTATCAATCCTTCTCATGGTCTTCACCAAATCCTTCTTTCTGAACTTGATCTCCACTGTTCCTCCAGGCTCCAAAATGCCTCCCCTGGAAGAGAAGTTTGCTAAAGCAAGGACTGGTCTGCACGGGAGAATAAATCCTAGGACAAGATGTCCAGGCAGCTGACACACACAGGTGTTTTGGATGACACACAGAGGTGTTCTGGATGCTGACCTGCTCTCCTTGTCGGCGTAGAGCTCCACGTGCAGGGGGTTGATGGTGGGGTCGATGACCACCCAGGAGCCGCCGCGCAGCTCCGCGTGAGGGGGGATGTACACCAGGACAGGCTGCTTGAAGTCCCGCAGGCTGTCCACGATGAAGGCGCCAAATTTCAGCATCTGGTCGTACATGTCTGAAAGCCAAAGGGACTCAGGAGCTGGGTGTCCCAATTGCCACTGCTCCAGCCTCCTCCCAGCTGCCCAAAGCCACCTTCTCTATTGGAAAGACAAAGCAGCCTGCAAAACCGGCCAGCAGGAAGCCACCAACCCCTGGGACCTCTGCCCTGCGATGCCCCATGACCTCCCCAGCCCAAACGAACCCCACATCCCAGAGTGGTGCATACCCTGGTAGGCTGGGCCATCCCAGGACCCTGTAGGGTGGCAGGGGTGACAGAGGTTTGTCACACCATGGGAATATGGGCATCCCAAGCACAGGTACCTTTCATGCCGCTGGAGAAGCCTCTCCAGTTGGCAAAGATCATCAGCGGGAGGTGTTCCCGGTTGAAGTCCCGAATGGCCTGGGCTGTTTTAAAAGCAGAGTCTGGGAACCAGACCTGTCCAGCCTGCTGGATTATCTGGAAAAGACAGTGACCAGCTGAGACTGTGCCAGTTCTTCCTGGCATGCCGCATGAAACAGCTGGAAGCAAACAAACTGCCCCAGTGCCTTTCATTTCACCTGAATTAAGGAAAATCAAGACATGCCCAAGGATCACACTGAGCTATTCCTCCTCCCTTCCCTGCAGCCTCCTCTCAGATGCCACCTGGCCCCAGCTGTACCCCACTCACCTTTGCCTCTGAGTCCAGGTTGGCAGGGTCTGCGGGTATTGTCACCTCCACGGTGCGGGTCTCAACAGCAATGACACCCACGGGGAGACCTCCCAGCCTGTGGTAGGGCAGGGTGGGCTCAGGAAGGCCAGTTCCCCTCCACCCCAGCCCCACCAGAGAGCTGCTCCCTCTCCACCATCCCAAAAGCAGTGCCACAGCCAGGGCTTGAAGGTGAGGGGCCACACGTGCAGGACCCCAGCTCCATCCCCTGCTCCCGGCAGTACCTCGCTCTGCCAACCACAACGGTCTGAGCCCACGGCTTCATGATCTCCATGAAGCTGCCCTGGTCGAAGAAGCCGCTCTGCCACGTCCCTTTGAGAGCTACGGAGCACAGGAAAACATGGAATGGAGCAAGGGCAAGCACTGAAGGGTTCCTGAGCACCAACCCACAGCCAAGAGCATCTTCTGCACCTACAGGATGCATTTGGGAGCAGTGCTGCACAGGCCTTGGCTTGTTCTCACTTACTTGGATGGGGTCTTCCTGCCAGCATCCACCTGGGGTCATAGGGGACTTTGGAAGGGACAAAATCAATTTCTCTTTCAACAGGGTCACTTATGGCAGTGACAGGCACTGGGCTCTGGTTATCCTGTAAGGGAGACCCCGAGGGCAGGTCACCAGCCAGCTATGGGTGACATCCCCCTCCTGCATGCTGCAGCACCCTCCTACCTTGGGTATGTATGAGAGCCACTGCAGGATGGTGTAGACCCCCTCAAAGTCATCTGGGACAGTGACATGGGAAACACCGTTGTTGTGCATGATCTGCACTCCTCCCAGCTGGTTGTTGGATGTGTAAACCTCCCGTCCCAGCACCTAGACAGAGTTCCCAAGGGAAACACAAGGGGCTCTGCTGACACAGGAGCTGCTCCCTTGCTCTGTTTGTCAGCCCAAACCTCTGCACAGGCAAATTTCCTCTGGGCTGAGGCTGAATTTCCACCTCTGTCCAGCCTGATGTTCCATGGGACAGGGAAGGAGCCCACACAGGTAGTGGTGAGAAGGACAGTGCCATGGAGGACATACAGCCAGAGCTTGGTACCTTGTTGAGAGCCGTGACACCTGTGAGGATGATGTGGGAGTTCTCCACCTGGATGACACGCTGGCCCAGCCTCACCAGGTAGGCACCAATCCCGATGGCACGACAGGTCACCTGGGCACACACAAAGGGACACGGGGTGCTGCAGCACAGACCTGGAGAAGGATGCTGTGAAGGGCTCGGCCTCCTTGTTGCATCCTGTTACTCCTCCCATGGTGACTTTAAGAGCCAGCAGGAGAGAGGGCAGGAGCAGAGAAGGGACGGGCCCCAGCTGTACCATGCTGATGGTCACTATTTCATCGTAGGCACAGGAGGACTCCCCAGCAATGGTACCAGCAGCTCTCAGGTTTTCCACCCCAAATCCGTTGTCCTTCCCAATGATGTCCAGCAGGACATACCTGCAGGGAAAGTGGAGCCGTGGTGTGGGAAGCAGTCACCTGCATGATGTGCCTGGCAGGATGCTGAGGTGGGAGCTGCATCCTGGTGGGGTGTAGGGCAGAGCTTGGGGTGGCTCCGTGTGTCTCATGGGATATGGGACTCACCTGGACTCACCGCCTTCCTCCACGTGCTCACAGCGCACCGAGTTCATGGTGCTGATCCTCGTGTAGTCCTGGGGAGTCAGGTACAGGTACCTGAACCCCTGCAAGGAAAGAGGAGAAGGATGACTTGTGGAGCCCCCTACACACATGCTCATGTGGGACACGGCCCTTTCCCAAACCCATCCCAAACCATGCTGTGCAGCAGCTCAGAAACCAGAGGTGGACAGAGCAGCCATGCCAGCACTGGCACCTTCACCTCCACCACCCTGGAGAAGCCAAAGGAACCACCCCCATGGTGCTGGGTGCAGGTGTGCGCTCACCCCCTCCTATGATCCCACAATTTGACATCCCAGTTTAGCTCTGGTCATCCCTTCCCCAGCTAAACCCTCTGTTTCCTCCTGTGGGCAGGACGGGAGGTGCACACACACCTTGTAGGGCTCGGCTGGGTCCACCCAGGCCACCTGGAACATGTGCTTGATCTCATCAGCGAAGCCGATGCGGGCGCCGCTGTTGGCGGCGATGTAGATGCGGGGGATGCCCTCGGCCCGCGCCAGCTCCGAGGCCCTCAGGAACACCAGGTCCTCCTCAGGCCCAAAGGAGCCGATCTTGTGCGTGATGTCATTGCAGATGAGCACAATGTCCCGGCCTTTGGGGTACTCGGGGGTCTTCAGCTTCATTTTGAAAGCAACCATCCCCACCTGCCTCGAAACAGCACAAGGTGACAGGGAAGAATCCTCCAGAGAATCACAGAGTCCCAGAATCATTTACAGAATCACAGAATTAACTAGGTTGGAAAAGACCTCCAAAATCATTGAGTCCAACGCTTGACCCATCACCACCTTGGCAACTAGACCAGAGCACGGAGTGCCACGTCCAAGAGACATGGGCTGAGCTGCAGGTGGCATTCACCAACAACAGACAAACTGGTTGAGGAGCATCTCCCAAGCTTTTAACACAGCCAGACTAAGCCACCAGCCATTCCCACCTGCTTCCCCTCATTCCCTGCTACCTCGTTCCCTCCAGGGACCCTGTTCATCTGCACGAGGTGCCCCTGCGAGTCCAGGACCAGCTCAGTGTAGGTCAAGATGTCCTTGGGATACAGGTCCGAGGAGCCCCACAGCTTAAAAAGAGCCTGTGGAAACACAGCAAATGGCTTGGAACGGTTTGGCTTGGAAGAGACTCTAAAGACCATCTAGTTTCAGGAATTCCAAGAGCTGGGAATTGGTTTAGAAATGTTTCATATAACCAAATATGTTGGGGCTTGGGCTCTTTTTGTTTTCTCATTTGACAGCCTGAGGAGAGAGACCTTTTCCTCAGGTGGGAATATTTGGGGAGGGTGGGGATGAAGAGCAAAGGCAGTAATTTGGAGCCTCTTTCTGCTCAGCCAGACTCACCTGCCTAATCATCTCTGGGAAGTCGTACACGTAGGTGGTGCCCAGGGACTGTGCCTGGAAACGCTTGGCCTGAAGCAGGTCCTTGGTGACGTAGGGGGTGTTGATGAGCATCCCATGCTGTGGCCCCTGCTTGTCCCCATATGACTGGAACATGATCTAGAGAGGAGAACAGAGCCTTGCTTGCCTTCCCTGGATGTCATGATGACTCTTTTTCTGGAGCACTGCTGAGCCCTGCTTGGCCAAGGTGATTTTCCACCCATTTTTTACTATTGAGGGGACTGTCACACTGATGTGCTGCCAGTACTAGTGACACCATAACACTGACCATCACCTCCAGCACTCAAACTGCCCAGCTCCACACCAGCATCAACGCAAGGAACCCAACTGGATGCAGACAGATAGGATGAAACCAATCCAGCTGTGGGAATGCTGTTGGAAGTCTGGGGGCTCTGGGCAGACCAGCACTGAAGGAGTTTTGCAGAAGCCCCCCCAAAGCTCTGCCAGAGCCACCAGCACTCGGGCAGCCATGGTTGGGTTCCTGCAGTCACCGCTGCGGTTACTCACGCTGCCGCTGCTGGGGTCCCTCACTTCCTTGTAGAGGCTGATGTCCAGGTAATATCCGGACTCGTTGGTGAGGAAGAGGCGGATGGGGATGGCAGTGGTAGTGGGCGTCAGGCGGATGTTGATCTTCAGCTCGGCCTGCAGCACGCGCAGCTTCCAGAGGCGGCTGCCGTAGCGCATCACCATGGAGCGCACCGACTCCTCGATCTGCACAGGGGATGGCACACAGCAGGGTTGGTGACTCCAGGGACAACACTGAGCACACGATGCCAAGCAGCCCTGTTGCATGTCCACCCCAAACACCCATTTTGGATTTGTTTTGGGTGAGCCCCTTCTGTCTCTCCATGCTTCCTGGTTGGGCTTGGTGCTGATATCCACCCTCTCCACTGGAGACAGGGAGAGATGGTGGGGGGTGGCTGCCCATCCTTGCAGTGGTCCTGAGCACAGGGGATGACAGAGGAACTTTTCCAGGACGGAAGAAGCAGGACCCCAAGAAACACACCTTGGACGGGTCCATGATGACGGTGGGCACAAAGTTGAGGAAGATGTGGTTGCAGTCCGTGCGCACGTTGGTGTTGTTGAAGGCCACCTCCAGCTCATCCATGGCCTCCAGGAGCAGCCGCTCGCCCTCGTTCTGCAGGTACTCGAAGGAAGCCTCCTGTAATGGAGCAGGTGGCTCAGCAGGGGCCAGGCCACCCCTGCACCCTCACTGTGCCCCCGGGGGGCCCCTGCGCCACCCTGCCTTGGTGATGAGGTCGGAGTGGCGCACGATGGCGCGGATGAAGAAGCGGTAGTCGGTGGCCTCGGCGCCCGCCTGCACCCTGGCAGCCCCCAGGTACAGGTGCATCTTGTGGTTGGCACAGGGGATGGCCGTGAGGTCGAAGTTCCTCATGCGGTTCAGCTCCAGCTGGAAGGCCAGGGCCGGCTCCAGGTGCCGGTAGATCCGATCCTCTGCGAACTGCCAGGCACAGCCGTGAGCCAGGGCCGCGCCGGCGCCGCGCCGGCACCGCTCCCACAGGATCTTACCTCGTCCCTGGCTCTGAACGTGAAAAACTTTGGGAATTCTCTCTGCAGCAAAAGGGAGAGAAAAGACAACATGAATAGACCTGGCCCACAGAGGATTGCTCTGATTCTCCATTAAAAAGGAAAAAAAAATTGCAGGCTTTGTTCTCCCCCAAAGGGAAAAGGGCTGGGAGGGATTGATTGGATTGGATTTTAGGAAGAAATTGTTCCCTGTGAGGGAGGTGAGCCCGTGGCACAGGCTGCCCAGAGAAGCTGTGGCTGTCCCATCCCTGGAAGTGTCCAAGGCCAGGTTGGAAGGGGCTTGGAGCAACCTGGGATAGCAGAGAGTTCCACCCCATGGCAGGGAGTGGAACAGGATGAAATTTTAAAATTTCGCACCCAAACCACTCTGGGCTTCTACTCTGTGATGGCTTCTAAAGGCAGCTTAAAGCTATGGAGTGGCTCTGCAGGAACCACATTACTGGGAACATGAGCAGGATAAAGGATGATACAGAAGACAAATCACTCACTGAATTGCTCATTAATTAATTCCCAGCTCCTGAAGCACAGTGGGCCCCATCCATCACTCAGTGCTGTGTCTATAAGGTATTTATAGATGTCAGAGGCTCAGTTGCACTCACCTGTTGGGCAATGAGGAACGTGATTCTCCGGAGACCACGTTCAACGAGGATATTTTTCTGCACAGAAACAGAAAATTCCACCAGTCAAGAGCTTAAACATCTCCACCAAGGGAGCAAACAAAACTTAAACTGCAGCATTTTGGGGTGCACTGCATGGAGAGGAGGCAGTGCCTTGGGGTACAGTGTTCTGGCTCGCAGGGTTCACAAAAAGAGGGTCCAGCCCCAGTGACAGACCTTGGACTGGGCAAAGGCTCTGAAGATGGGTACCAGCTTCTCGTCTTCCATGTGGTCAGCCGAGCAGAGCGCGACGTTGAGGATGTGGATTGGCTCCTCACGGATGTTCTGGCAACAAAACCCCACAGTCATCCCTGGCCAGCAGTACCAGTGCTGTTCCAGCACCACCTGGGGGTACCAGCAGCAGCTTCATGCCCACCTTGGTGTCCTCCTCATCATACGTGGTGGCCTGTGCCTCGCTGAGGAGCCCGCTGTCTGATGGGGAGTTGGCGAAGCACGAGATCACTTCATCAAAGTTCCTGCCCAAACAGCAGGGATGGGGTCACAAGCCAGCACGTTGTGCCCACCCCCTACCTGAAGGGACAGTGCCACGGACCCCCTGTGACAGTGTGACAGGGACACAGGTACCAGCACAATGGCCCCACCATCCCACAGCAAACCCACAGCTCATGAAATGCAGCTCTGAGCTCTGCTGCATTGATGTGCAGAGGGGTTTAACCTGTGCCATGTAAGCTTTCCCCATGTTCCACGTGTCCCCAAAAGCCACCTCATGTCCCCACAAGGTAAGTGTTGTACTGAGAATACCCAGTCTGCAGCTATGGAACTGGAGCTGCCTCTAGCACCGCCCAGCTGCCCCCAGCTGTGGCTCTTCCACCTCATTTTGGGGCAGGCGTATCCCTGCACCCCCACCTTGTGAAGTCCTCAAATCTGCGGAAGGCCACCATGACTCCCATCCTCTGGCTCGTGGGGGAAAAGCCACTGTCCATGAAGAGCTCAGTGCTGTGCCGGGCCAGGTCAGGGTTGGAGATGCTGATAGGGACGGACATCCTGCCATGGAGAGCAAGTGTCAGCTCTGGGGGAGGCACCGTGTGGGATCACACAGCTCCCACAGGGGACCCTGACCTGGAGAAGGCTCATCCCGCTCCACTGGCAATGGGACAGTGCGGTGGCAGCTCCCGCTTTGCACAGAGGGGATGGTACAAACCCCACAGCTTTGTGAGAAGAACCATGTCCAGGGGAGCTCCTGCCCAGGGGAGCAGGACAGGTGTGTGGGAGGGACCCTGTACCTGTTGGGGTGGGAGGAGGGCAGCATGAACTGGAACTCCACGAGGCAGGTGCCATCAGAGAGCTGCTGGTGCTGCAGGCTGTTCAGCTCGTAGGCGATGTACCCCCGCCGCACGTACACCTGTGAGGGGACACAGGAGCTACCACCGTGCCCCTGCCATCCCTGGGCCCCCAGTGCCACCCTCAGCCCCCTCTGTGCCCCCCAGACCTCACCTCCAGCGCTGCCATGCGCACCACCTTGTTGGTGTGGTAGAAGAACATGGGAAGCACATCAAAGATGGAGGTTTCTGACAGGATCAGTTTCTGAAGGAAGAAAACAAAATTTAGGGCAAGGATGAAGTGAGACCTCCCTGCTCTATTTAGGGGGTGCCTCAATGTGGAGCTGTGCAGGACTGGTCACTAGGGTGCCATGGAACACCCAGCCCACCATGGGGAAACCACTAGAGCCAGACACGGATCCACATATCTGTTCCCTACCAAACAGAGCATGGAGCAACGGGTGGGGACCGGTAGCTCTGGGGTGCACCCCCTCCTCTGCTCCACACAGCCACTACAGCAAGGCTTTGAGGGATTTCTAGCTGTTTTTGAGACTAAACCACTTGCAGCCAAACGTCCTCTCTGAAGCCACCCAAATTCCCTCTGGAAAAACATGCAATTCCCGACCTTCAGGTTCTCAGGGCAGTACTCGTGTCCGTACATGTCGATAGCAGAGATGAAGATGGACTCAACCTGGTTGTGCCGCAGCTCGTAGGAGGGCATGTGGGAGGCAATGAGCACCTGTCAGGGGAGAGAGGAGCTGGGAGCGTGGGGGACAGGCATGGGGACAGGAATGGGATGGCACTGCATGGTGCTGGCTGACCTGCCGGGCTCTCAGTGCCACTTTGGAGTGCTCGGTCTTGCTAAGCTGTGTCAGCTCATGGAGGATGGTCGTCAGCTCATCTGTCAGCGTGGGGTCACGGCCACACAGCTGGTCCTGCAATGTCACAACCACCACAGCTCAGCTCAAGCTCCTCACTGTGTGGGATGGCTTCATCCCAAACCCCAGCCCCATGCAGCCAAAGGGGACAAGATCCAAGGCACTAAAATGGGCTCTCTTTGACCCAAGTGTACTCACACAACACCACAGAGGGGAGATAATTAAAATAAAGTGATAATGAGGCAAGAATGGACACTTCAAGCGATGCAGAGCTCCCTTGACTCTTCCCTGCCACCAGCCTTTGCTCCTGGAGTCTCAGGAACGGGCTGTACTCACAATTAACAGGATCACCAGCTGGTTCTTCTTGGCCACTTGGGCATGAGAGAAGATGCTCTCCAGCACAGGGGTCATGTTGGGTTTGCATTTCTCCCGCAGGCTGATGACACACTTGTCATAGTGAGCTGTGGGGCAGGGTTTGGTGAGCCCCACAGCTCCCCCAGAGAGCCCTGCAGCTCCTCCAGAGAGCCCTGCAGCTCCCCCAGAGGGCCCCGAGCCCTCACCATGCTGGAACTGTGTTTCCACTTGCAGGTAGCGCCTGAGCAGGTCCAGCACCACTGCCTTCATGTAGCCCCGGATGCCGCTGCGGTACCTGGGGAGCAAAGAGCCCATCATGCTGTGAGGAGGTGGCTATGGGGGGACAGGGAGGTCACAGACAGCACGGGGCTCACCTCTGCACCAGCTGCACCAGGCTCTGCGTGTTCATGAAGAAGACCTCCCGCTCAGCCTTCCTCTGCAGCGTGGCTGCGTGGGTGTCCAGCACGCTGGCGATCTGTGGGGAGAGGGGACAAGGTCCAGGGTGGCTCAGGGCACAAGGCTGCCAGCTCCCCCTTTGCTTACTCTACCCAGAGACTTTCCCTTGTTGTTGTTTTTTTTCCCAAAATGAAAAATGCAAAGTGACAAATATAAAAAGAAAGGCACGCATAGAAGCAAATACACATATAAAACCAAACACGCCTAGAAAATATAAACCTTCACATATTTCCCTCACTCATTTCATCTGTTATAAAATCGTGGCAACACAAATTCAGGCAGGAGCTGCCAGCTGGCTCCAGTGAAGAAGCTGTGAGCCCCTCTTTGCCACTCACCTGCTGGCTGGGGAAGCGGCAGAGCACAGAGGTGATGTTGCTGGCGTACTGCGCCATCACCTTCCGAATGGACTTCTCCACGGCCAGCGGGATTCTTCCCGAAATGCTCGTCATGATCTCCTGCAGCTCCAGCAGGGGCAGGGCAGGGTCCCGCAGGGTCTTCATCAGCTGTGCCACCCATTCCTTCACCTGTGGGAAAAGAAGTTGGTGCTGCTGGACTTGCCCTCATGGCAACTGGGTGAAACAGCTGGTGCCTGGCACCCCACCTTGGTCTTGAAGTAGGGCTCAGGCAGGCAGTAGCCGTTCATGACGTTGGTCAGGTTGTCCAGAACGTTGCGGAGAACCTGGTGCTGCTTCTCACCAGTGATGGGGAGGGTCTGCTGGGCTGGGAGCTCCCCTGTGAATGGCTGTGCCTGCAGAGGGCAGAGGGAGGTGGGCTGAACTGTCCTTGTTGACAGGGACAGAGCTCCCGACAGCTGCAGCTGCCCCAGAGCAACCAGCACAACCCCTGCTTTGGGTTAGATACAGAGGAAGCACCTGACATCGAGCATAGTGGATCTGCCAGTGTCTCATCATGAAAATAACGTGGAAAAACTGGAGATTTTAGTGCTATAAATGCACGTTTTTAGTGCATGTGAGCCCCTGCACATCGAGGAAGCAGAGCAATCCATGTGGACCAGCACTTGAGCCCAAAGACATGGCATGACCATCACTGTGATGCCCTATCAGGGCAGCTCCTCCATTTTGTCCCCTAGGCAGCACTCCCAGGATGCCAACTGGGAGCTGGCAGGAGGGGATGACAGCCGCCAGGAGACTCACAGGCTTCACTTTGGAGGGATCATCGAGCTGGAGGCGGGCGATGACACAGCCGGCCTCCAGCAGCGCTCCCGGCCGCTTGACGTAGTGGAGCCGCCCCGCCTCCTCCACCGCCAGCGTCATGATGATCTTCATCACCTGGGGAGGAGGGGACACCGTCACCGAGCCGGCAGCACCCGCGGGCTGCACATCCCAGGACCATCACAGCAGCGCTGCGGGGCTCCGTCTTTGCCGAATGTTGCTCCTCCAGCTCTTCTGCAAAGCTCACCTCGATCTCCGCATAAACCTTCCCCTCGTCCACGTGGCCGCCGTCCTCCACCATGTACTGCAGCAGCTTCCCCGCGCAGGGCGAGCGCAACACCGTCGGGTCCTTCTCCTTCTCGAAGGTGCACGTTTTGTTGCCGATGGTGATCCGGTACCTACGGGAGAGGGAAAGGTGTCACCAGCCGGCTGCTGGCCGTCGGGGAAGGGGGATGGCGGCCCTGGCAGCGGGTACCTGTCGATCTCCTCTTTCATGTAGGTGGTGTAGCTGCAGCCGTCGTAGGAGAGCAGCAGCCCCCCGTCGTTGAGCCGGTGCACGTCGATCTCGATGTGCGTGCGGTTCATGATGACCACGTAGGTGGTCAGCGACTGGCGGGCGACCTGCGGGCAGGGGACACCCTCAGTGCCGCCCCAAACGACACTGAACAGCGAGGCTGCGGGCTGGGGGGGCACCTCCAGCTGTGCAACGGCTGCTGCCACAGGATGGGGCTGTGCTAGGAAGGCAGGAGGCACAACCTCCTCCTGCACCGAGGAGCTGTTCAACTCTGCCCTGAGCTGGTTTAACTCACAGCCCAGAGCTGGTTTAACTCAACTCACAGCCCAGAGCTGGTGCAACACATGGCTCACCTGCCACTTTCATTATGAGTAAGGAGTTTTGCATGAAGTTCAACTAATTTTAGTTTAAAAGTAAGAAAATTAAAGTCCTTAATAAACTCAGGGTGTATGAAAATGTCTGTCAGGTTAAAACAAGGTTATTAAGGTTATGATGTTATTAACCTAATTTTTATGTTGCCTATTTTTAAAGGACAACCTTGTATTTATTTCACTTTTCTCCTGTGGGACAGGAGCATGTCCCTGACCCCTTGAGAAGCACTGTGGCTGGTTTGGGGGGAGCACAGCCCTGCCCTCACCTGCAGAATGTACTTCACACCCTCATAGATGAGCTCCACATCAACGATGTTCAGCAGGGAGGCTGCTGGCAGCACCTGGCCCCTGAAACACAGTGGAGGGATCAGGCCCCATGGCATTCCCAGCCTCTCCAAGCGTGTGGGATGCCAGCAGTGCTCCCAGTCCTGGGAGGGCATGACAGTGACCAAAGGGGACAAGTGTCAGCTTCAAGTGACCCACATGAGCACCATGCACAGCCAGACCTGGAGGGAGGCCAGGCACTGGGAAAACACTCAGATAAAGTGCATGGGAGAGCCCTGGGAGTCCTCCAAGGCTGGAGGAATAACCTTGATATTCAACAACAAAAGCAAGCTGCACAGCCAAGCCGCTTCCCCTTGAAAGCTGTTTTCCCAGCCATGGGAAGCCTTTCCTCCTGCCCAGACAAAGTGATGACTGAGGATCCAGATACCCCTGTCCCTGCCTGTCACAGCACTACTGTCACTAAATTTGCAAAGCAAAAATGGAAGGAAGATGTCCCAGAAGAACAACACTCAGGTACCCATTGTGGCTGCCCCAATCCTGGAATTGCTCAAGGCCTGGTTGGATGGGGCTTGGAGCAACCTGATCTGGTGGAAGGTGCCCCCCCACACGACTGAGCCCCCCCTGGGCAGCCCCCACTCCGCACCTCTCCAGCGTGTGCAGGAAGTCAGTCATGCACGTCCTGAAAGCAGCATCTGCCACGTTCAGGGCACCACAGACAACCCCCAGCATCGTGTCTGGCTTCTCTGCCTGTGGGGGCAAAAATAACAGGGCTTGGGTCTTACCCCAAGGAAGGGGAGTGGTGACCCCAGGGCATCACCCCCACCTGCACTTTCTCGGCGATCAGGTGGTCCAGCCAGCCCGTGTGGATCTCGTTGTTCTGGAAGCTCTCCGTCTCCAGCAGCTTGATCAGGTACTCCACCGTGGTCCGGAAATCCCCACGGATGGACAGCTCCTTCAGGGCCACCACCATGTTCCTTTTAGGGAGAAGAGTCCTTCATTCATGACTGAGAAGGTGGCACTTGGGTGTCCGCAGAGGGAACTGGGGAGCTTCAGGGCCCAGGGCAATGAGCTCCTGAGGTGATGAGTTCCTGAGCCCTCAGCACCTTTATAAAGTAGAATCACTGCAAGGTTTGGGTTGGAAGGGACCTTAAAAATTCTCCTGTTCCACCCCCTGCCATGGGCAGGGACACCTTCCACTAGACCAGGTTACTCCAAGCCCCATCCAACCTGGCCATCCAACAGCCCAGAATGAAACTGCTGCTCAGTTGCTGAATGGACACTGCTGCTCATGGGCACTAAGCAGTGCTCAGCAGATGACTTCAACATGTCCATGAGGATCACGTGGATGAACCAGGGCTGTAGCACCACCACAGTCCAAAAAATTCTGGCTTTGGCCAGACAGCCAGGTGCTTAGCACAGCAGCACCGTTCTGGTCCTGTCAGATAAAAACCACTTTTCCCAGCTCACACACCAACTGTGACTCTTCCCAAGGACACACGCCCTCCAACTCATCCTGCCACACTCACGAGATGGCCTCCTCCCGGTTCTCTCCCCATGAGAAGCAGTGTCCAAACTGGGAATCAGCAAATTCGTGCAGCCCCCCAGCTGCTGCCACACTGAAGTACCCCCAGACGTTCTTGCTGCTGCGGAAGTTCAGCTCCTGCACTGTCCCCGAGCTGGGCTTGAAACCCTGAGCCAAAACAGAGCAGAGATGGAGGAACCAGGATTGAGACCCCTGCAGCAAGACAGGGAAAGGGAACCCCCATGGATTGCACCAATCCCATGAACATTGTCTGGCTGGGGAGGACCATGCCCACTTCAACCCCACAGGTGGCAGAGTCCCCTTGTCCCCACCCCGACTCCCAGCTCACCTCCTCGGGGTTCTCGCTGGTGATCCGGGCAGCAATGACGTGGCCCCTGGGCACGGGGGGGTTGGAGGGGCTGTGGAAGCAGATGGGGGTGTCCCCCCAGGGGCTCTCCCCATACAGCACCCGGATGTCTTTTATCCTGTGCAAGGGGATGCCCATTGCAATCTGCAGGAGAGACAAAGGCCTGAGCTGCCAGGGAGACACCGCCAGAGAGTCTGAATGGAGAGTTCCCAGTGGGAAGCCAGAGTAGAAGGAAAGCTGCCACACTGCTTTCACCTGCACCCTCCATGCTGGGATATGGGGCAGCTTCCCTCTGCCAGGCTCCAGCCCAGTGCTCCTCCCTAAATGCCCAAACTGCCTCCTCTAACAGGCCTGGAGTGAGCCGTGTGTGCAGGTACCTGCAGCTGGGCAGCCGGGAGGTTCACGTCCGCCACCATCTCCGTGCACGGGTGCTCCACCTGCAGGCGGGGGTTCAGCTCCAGGAAGTGGAAGCTCCCGTCCTCCCCGTACAGATACTCCACGGTGCCTGCACTGACGTACCCAACCATCTGGGCCAGGCGGACAGCGCACTGCGGGAGAGGGAAATCCCTGGATCACGGAATCATGGGCTATCCTGGCTTGGAAGGGATGTGCTTGTGCAGAGGACACCCCCAAAACCCCACCATGTGCCTGAAAGTCCAAACGCTCCCTGGACTCTGGCAGGCTTGGGGCTCTGATCACTTCCCTGTGCCCGACCACCCTGGACAGGGAGTCCTGCTCAGCTCAGGGGTCCCTCCCTTCCTTAAAACCCCAATAAACCCAGCCTGGTTTCCCACCAAAACCTCGTGCTGCCCCTAGATCAGGCCACCCACCTTCTCCATCATCTCGGTGACAGTGGGGGCAGCAATGGTGGCCGGCGCCTCCTCGATGATCTTCTGGTGGCGGCGCTGGATGGAGCAGTCACGGCTGAAGAGGGAGATGGCGTTGCCGTACTCATCTGCCAGGACCTGCACCTCCAGGTGCCGCGCGTGCTGCGCCAGCTGCATCAGGAAAATGGGGGATCCGGGCGCCTCCGCCTGCACCTGCGGCGGGGGAAAGGGTCGTGCTCAGGCATCACCCCCCGAAATTCATCCCAGGATGGAGGCAGAGTTGCAGCAGGAGGTGGGAGGTGCCCCGGGTGGGAGCAGGACCCGGCCGGGATGGGACAGGAACAGGGATGGGGGTTCCAGGCACCTCTCACCTGCCGGAAGCAGGCACTGAATTCCTCTGCTGCCTCCACTTTTCGGATGCCTTTGCCCCCGCCACCTTCTGCTGCCTTGATCATCAGGGGGTAGCCGATCCTCATGGCCACCTGAGAGGGTCAAAGGCTGGGGTGACTGTAGTGTTTTGGACCCCACCACACCACCCTGACAGCCCACACAACTCCAGACGTCCCTGAGCGGGATTATCCCGAGTGACATTCGTTCAGTGGGACAAACTGCTGCTGGCACAGCCTTGTGTCACTGTGGTGTGTGCTGGGAGGCCAGAAGGGCCAGGGCAGGCAGGCTCTGAGGCAGAATCGTGGTGGGCAAGAAATAAGCAGCTGCCTACAGGCTCAGCTTTACCTCCAGGCCTTCCTCCACGTCCTTCACGCAGCCCTGCGCATACGTCTCCAGGGGGATGCTGATGGCCTGCTGATGCTTCTGGTCCTCCTCGGACCACTGGGCCACCAGACCTGCAGATATGGCCATGGCTATGGTCACCACCAGGGTGGCACAGCTGGGGTGGCATGCTGGGTGTGCCCAGGGAGCTGAGAATTCCATCATTTCCCTTGTTTGCATGCAGCCCATCTCTAAAATCCTGCTGCCTGAATAGCTGCTGCAATGGAGTCCCCAATATGTGTGGCCAGATGGAACAAGGACCCCGATCCTGGTGCTTGTTTTGGGGGGAAGGAGAGGCAGGGAGGAGGGAAGGGGGGAGCAGGGAGGGTGTGGGGGCTGTAAGGACACACTCACCGCTCCCGCTCCATGGCAGTGTGGGGATCTCCAGGGTCTGAGCCACGATGGTTGAGGCAACTTTGTCCCCCAGTGCCCACATGGCATCACTGGGGGGACCTTTGGAGAGGGAGAGAAGTGCTGAGGGGTTTCCCAGCCCACCAGCCTGTCCCCACATCACTAAGTCAGCCCCACCAGCCTTCTGCAAGGACTGGAGATGCAGGAACTCCCCCAGACCCACTGCCCAGCTCAGGACAAAGCTCAACCCTTCTCCAAGGGGAGCTCAGGCTGGGAATCCCACAAGGTCTGCTCCCACCCAGTGTTCCTCTGTGAACACTGCATCAGCCTGAACATTACAGGGAAAACCCAGAAAACAGCTGGATTCCTGGCAACCAGCCTGAGGACTGCCACTCCATGCCAGAGACACCAAAGGGGCATTCCCAGTGCAGTGTCCCTGGCAGTGACCGTGAGTGCACACACCAGCCCAACACCCAGCACAGGGAAGCAGTGAGACCTTACCTAGGAAAGCTATCCCGTTTTTCTGCAGCAGCTCTGGCAGCTTGTGGTTCTCCGAGGCGTGTCCCCAGCCAGCCCACACGGCCTGGCACAAGGAGCAGCAGCAGTGGCAGTGTTACCCCTTTGCTGGCATCTCCCACCGTGCCCAGCACCTCAGCACACAGGGACATCACCCCCTTTTGGGGTATCCCCTCTGCCCAGCAACTGCCCTTGGCAAGGAGGTGGGAGACACACAAATGGCCACTACCTGCACTGGGATTCGTTTGGAAATGTCCACGATCAGCTCCACGTTGGCGTAGTTGTTGTTGTTTGTCCCTCCAGGGACAGGCACGTAGTGATCTGCCATCTTGATGTACTCTGCAAGAGAGCACAGGGAATGGTGGGAGGCAGATCCCTGAGTGGCACCCCTTCCCAAATCCTCCATCCCGGGGAGGCTGGAGCAGTGAAAAATTATTTCCTCCTGGATTTGGCTGCAGAGAAGTGAAGTGTGCGACTCCAGGCTGTGCAGAGCCCTCACGAGCCAGGCAGAAAAGGGCTGCCCCAGCTCAGCCCCAGGTAGGGAACTTCCTTTTTGGGATATTTTCAGGAATTACCTGCGTTAGCCTTGAGGTCCTCGGGGGTGACCATGACCACGAAGCGAATGGCGCGCTCGTTGCGGAACATCTCGTAGGCCCAGCGGCGGATGGAGCGCATGCACTTCACAGCAGCGATGCCATTGTTGGCGATGAGGACCTGGGGGGACAGGGACAGGGGGTGGCAGGGTGAAACCTGTCCTTGCTACCCCAAGGGACGGCAGCACAGGGGCAAGGGATGGGTGTGGAGCAAAGCAGGGGGTATGTGTTAATCAGGAGCTTTCCGACAATCCCAGCAGAGCATGAGACTCCTCAAAAACATCTCTGATGTCTGGCACTGGGGATAAGCAAGGATGGGACTTTGGCCATCGTTTGTGCAAAGTGGCTGCATGGGGTTCCCTCTCCCAGCCCATGAGAGTGAGTGAAGCCATGGAATGAACAGCTCTGGGCTGCCATTGCTCCAAGCCTGGTGGACACAGGACATTCAGGCAGTGCTCAAAGATGTCCCTGCCAAAAGCAGTGACCCCCTACCCAGGCACAAGCAGGGACATGTGGGGACAGACCTTCTCGATGACACAGTTGCCCCCAAAGCGGGTGACAAACTCGGCTGGGGAGGCAACGGAAAAATCCCGCTGCAGGTCCATCTTCCTGTGGCTCTTCGTCAGGTTCAGCCCCGACATACTGGGCCTGTGGCAGGATGTGGTGGCTGTCACTGAGCCCAGGGCCACCCCAGAGAGCCCAGAGCCACTCCAGTGAGTCCTCCCCCAGCCCCAAACCCCCTGCAAAGCCTGTCCTGCAAAGGTCACCAGCCACATCTACAATGTGACTCAGGAAAGACAAGGAAATTCCTTATTTATGGAAGGATGGAAGAGCAGCAGGGATACTGCTGGCTGCACCACCTCAAACCCAGCGTGGCAAGATCCACCGTCGGGCTGTCGAGTGTCACAACACATCCCTGCAGCCAAAGGTTTGTTATTTTTAGCCAGAGCAGAGCAGCTGGAGGAGGCAGGCAGCAGCATTTGGCTTCCAAGTTGTTTCTTCTGGATATCAGCTGTGCTCCCATGGGAGCTGCCCAGTGCAGCCAGCGGGGAGTGAGCTGCCCCACATCCGACCTAGAGATTTTGGGGGACACCCCCTGCCCTGGTCCTTGCCACACTCATGCAGGTGACACTGCTGTCACACAGCCAAGGACACTGGCTCTCCCTCCTCAAAGGGAGCAGGATGGGGGGCATCACCTTTGGGTTCCAAGGAGCGCCAGCAGGTGTGCATCCCAATTTTACCAACAGCCATGCACCCACTACAAGCACCCACCCTCCCTAACCGGGACATCCCTGCCCAGCCGTGCTCTGGACATCGGGGGTTGCCATCCATACCTGATGCCAGAGCTGGGCTCCAGAAGAGCGCTCACGGTGAGGGGCTCGGGGACGGTACCCCCCACCCCGGCCAGGCTGCTGTGCCGCCGGCCCACCCTGAAGGCCGTGGCCATCAGCTCATCATCGGAGGAGTTGTCGTCGAAGGAGCCCAGCACGAACTTGGCAAGGGCCGGGCGGCGCAGCGCCGCGGGGTTGTACACGGCGAGCTGCTCCTGCTCCGCGCCCGCCCGCCCGGCCCGCGGCGGCTGCTGCTGCCGGCCCGGGGGGCTCGGCCGCGCCGGGGGCCCGGCTGCGGGGGGCGGCCCCGCGGGGCTCTCCTCCGCCTCCTTCTCCCGCTCGCACCGAGAGCTGGACATTTTGGCCCAAACGAGCAGCAGCAGAGCGAGCAGGAGCAGCGCAGCCGGCAGCATTCACGGGCCCTGGGGGAGAGGGAGGACCCCGGTCACGGCTGTGCCGCCGAAACCACGGCCCCGTCCGCAGAGCTCCAGCACCGCGGCCCCCGGTGCCGGCCGCCCTCAGGCGGAGCCGTTTTCCCTGCCCGGGGCAGGAGCTCCGTGAGGAGCCGGGGGGGTGACACGGCTTCGCCTGCCCGGCCCCTCACGGCACC
>VZSE01009793.1:129781-146647 GCA_013398275.1 Promerops cafer | reverse complement strand
GGCGGAGGAGCGGCCCGAGGCGGAGGAGCGGCGCGGCCACGGCGCAAGGCGCCATGGCGGGACAGGGTCGGGCCGTGGAGGGACGGGGCCCGCCCAAGGGGCGGCCCCGCCGCACGCGGCTGTTCCGCGGCAAAACACAAAACGCGCCCCCATTGGCCGCCCACAGGCGCGAGCACAAACGCCCGCTTGCTATTGGTCAGCGGGAAAAACCCCGCTTCTCCCCATTGGCTCGCCGCGGATAGAGGGGAGGTTTCTACCTAGCAACACTGACCTCACGGAGGGGCTCAGCACCCATTGGGCAGCAGCGGAGCGTGGCCGCTTGATTGGCAGCTCAGCCACGCGTGGAGCCGCGCGGGAGTTTGGAAATTGGGCGCCCTCCGAACTCCCCTCAGAAAAGGCCGCCAGTGCCCCCAGGCCCCCTCCCACACACGCAGAGCCACACACGCACGTGCCGCCACCAGGCCCCTCTCCTCCCTCCCCTCTCCCCTCCTCCAGAGCCGCGGGCTCCCTCAGCCCCCCGACCGCTACCTCAGAATCGCCGCCCGGCTCCGGGGAGCGGCCGCNCAGCGGGGGCTCAGCGGGGGCTCGGGGCGGGGAGAGGGGATCGGGGAACGCTGCTCACCTCTATGAAGTAGGGCTTGGAGAACTCCCCGGCCAGCTGCCGCCGCCAGCTCTCGCCGAAGCCCGGGGGCACGTTCCGCTGTGCCAGCAGCTGCCGCGCCGCCTCCTTGTTCCTGCGGATGCGCTCCTGCTGCTCCGCGCTCAGCGCCTGGCTCGCCTCATCGCCGGCCTCCTTCGCCTTCTTGGCGGCGCTCACCTGGAAGCAGCGGGCGGGGAGGTGACCGCGGAGGATGCGGGAGCGCAGCGGGTACCGCCCGAGGCCGGGGAGCGGCCCGAGGCCGGCGAGCAGCCCGAGNNNNGGCGGAGGAGCGGCCCGAGGCGGAGGAGCGGCGCGGCCACGGCGCAAGGCGCCATGGCGGGACAGGGTCGGGCCGTGGAGGGACAGGTCCCGCCCAAGGGGCGGCCCCGCCGCACGCGGCTGTTCCGCGGCAAAACACAAAACGCGCCCCCATTGGCCGCCCACAGGCGCGAGCACAAACGCCCGCTTGCTATTGGTCAGCGGGAAAAACCCCGCTTCTCCCCATTGGCTCGCCGCGGATAGAGGGGAGGTTTCTACCTAGCAACACTGACCTCACGGAGGGGCTCAGCACCCATTGGGCAGCAGCGGAGCGTGGCCGCTTGATTGGCAGCTCAGCCACGCGTGGAGCCGCGCGGGAGTTTGGAAATTGGGCGCCCTCCGAACTCCCCTCAGAAAAGGCCGCCAGTGCCCCCAGGCCCCCTCCCACACACGCAGAGCCACACACGCACGTGCCGCCACCAGGCCCCTCTCCTCCCTCCCCTCTCCCCTCCTCCAGAGCCGCGGGCTCCCTCAGCCCCCCGACCGCTACCTCAGAATCGCCGCCCGGCTCCGGGGAGCGGCCGCGCTTCTTGGCCGGCGCGGGGCCGAAGAAGGAGTGCAGCGTCCTCTGCCCGATCATGGCTGCGGCGGAGCGGGGCAGGCAGCGAGGGAGGCCAGCGGTGAGTGAGGGGCGGCAGCGGCGCGGAACCGGCGGGGCGCAGGGGGCGGGACTCGAATTTGGCGCCAAAGCCGCGCGCGTGCGCTGGGGGCGTGGCCATCTGTGGAGGGGGTGGGGCTCCGTGCGCCACCATCCCTGGCGCGCTCTCCCGGCTCCCGCGGGATCGCGGCTCCCGCTCCTCCCGTCCCTCCCTCGGGCATCGCTCCCGCTCCCGGGTCTGCCCATGGACGGGTTCGTGGTTAAACTGCCCCGCGGGCAGGCGGGAGATGGCGGCGGTGGCAGCGGGAAGAGGCCGCGGCTGGAGCAGCCTGGCCCGGAGCGGCCGCCGCCGCGGGAGATCCGCGCCGAGGGGCTCAGCTGTGATTACCGCATCCTCTTCAGCAAGGCTGAGGCGGACGAGATCTTCCAGGAGCTGGAGAAGGAGGTGGAGTATTTCGAAGGTATATTCCTGCCCTGTGAGGGTGCCGGAGCAGGGGCTGTCCAGGGAGGCTCCGGAGGCCTCCCAGAGGGCCTGGACAGTGCTCTTGGAAACCCTGCCTGGCAGGAGAGTGGCCTGGATGACCCCCACTGGTCCCTTCCAACTTCAACCCTTCTGTGCCCAGCTGTATTCCCCTCCATATCCCCCCTCCCGATGAAGCATTTCCCTGCCCAGCCCACCCAGGTGGGTTCCAGAGCAATTCCCAGGGCCCGGGCACGGCTGGCAGGCACTGGGAGATTCCTGCAGCCACCCGGTGTTTGCACAGCGTGGCCCGGAGAAGCCAAGGATGAAGGTCTGACCCCGCAGGGTTGGTTTGGCTGAGCTGGAGGTGTTTGTCAAGGTGTTTGTCTCATACCTCAGTGTATGAGGTATGTGATGGAGGTGTTGGACAAGACAGTGTCCAGCCGTGCTGGGACACAAACCCTGGCAACAGGGATGACACCTTTTGGGTTGACATGAGCACCCTCATTCCTGTTTGGAGATTCCCAGGAGCTGCAGATCCAGGGGAATATTGGACTGTGCAGAGACAATACAGACCCGGGTCTGATCCTTCCCCTGTGTCGTTTAAACAGATGACTTGACAAAACTGCACGTGTTTGGCACGTGGCACAAGATTCCCAGGAGGAAGGTCACCTACGGAGACCCTGGCTTGTCCTACACGTACTCGGGGGTCACGTTCCACCCTAAGCCGTGGATCCCGGTGCTGACCCGGATCCGGGAGCGCGTCACCTCGGAAACGGGGCACACCTTTAACTTCGTCCTTATCAACAGGTACAGCCCCTTGCCAGCTGCACCAAGCAGCTTTTTCTTCAAATGAAACCAAAAAAAACCACCCAAAATCTTGCGCAGCATTTGTTTGGCTTAATTGGGAAATAATTATCACATCGTGTTCTTATTATATTATTATTTTATGTAAGCAATTGATGGTAGGAACGAACAGAGTTGTGTGCACAGGTACAAAGATGGCCTGGACCACATCGGGGAGCACCGGGACGACGAGAAGGAGCTGGTTCCCCACAGCCCCATCGCCTCCGTGTCCTTCGGAGCCTGCCGGGATTTCGTGTTCCGGCACCGGGATCACCGGGGCAAGGCAGGGCTGCCAGGCACAGGCAGGGTCACCCTGCAGCTGGCCCACGGCAGCCTGCTCCTCATGAAGCACCCCACCAACCTCTACTGGTACCACAGCCTGCCCCCACGCAGGAGGGTGCTGGCCCCCAGGGTCAACCTCACCTTCAGGCAAGTCCTGCCCAGGGCCAAGCAGGGAAATGTTCAGCCAGGGGGGCCTTTGGGCTCTGGAAAGTGAAGTTTTAGTTCCTGCTGGAAATGTGGTGATCCAAGGGACTGGAGGAGCGAATGGACAAAGTTTGGTAATTTTGCTGCTAAAGCCTGTGAACACTGATCTCAGTGGCAAGGTTTTTTCCTCTGGGAAATATGGCTCTGGTCCCTGTTTTTGCTGATTGCTACCCTTGTTTTGCTTGGGACAAAGTTTGTTCTCAGCTGATCTTTATCTAAGCAGTGTTCCAAGAAGATGGAAATGCTCCATAGCCTGGAGGCAGCAGTTTATAAACACTGTGAGCCACAAGCTGTGATTGTTTAAAGCTGATACTCTACAGGTGATGATTTCTGTCTATGAGCTCTGGTTTGCTTGGAGTTTTTAATTAAAATAAAGCAAAAATGAGCCTGGCATGGAGAAGGGGAGTGCTGAGGTGTGAGGACAGGGAGTGCAGTGTGGCTGGATGAGTGTTTGAGTCACTGGGACTCCTGTCTGCTTGAATTCCTCTGCTCCTGGGGCAGGCTACTTTGGCAGGAGGAAGCACAAGATTTTTCCTCCCTCAGGTCCTTTGTACAAAAACCAGGCAGCAAAAAATGCCCTTGTGGGGAAGAACTGGGTTGTCCCATTTCCACTGGAAGGCTGCCACTTTTGAGTGTATTTTCCTAAATAATTATCCCCAGGGATCCCACCCTGACTGCCTGAAAGCCATCACCTCCCACGCCCACAGGGAATCCTGCTGAAAATGAGGGAATTCTCTCCAGTCCCCAAGAGATCTTGAGGCATCAAGGAATGGTAAGTTCTGGGTGAGAATGGGAACCAAATGCTGTGTAACCTGGCTGCAGCCACTGGAATTAGAGCTGGGCTCTGGCCTTCAGTGGTGGCTCCATCATTGCTATGGAATTAAGGCCTGTGCAGACAATTGGTACTTCCCACCCTCTGCCACTCTGTGGAGCTTGAAGAGCTCCTGCAGAAAATCCTTCTTATCCAGGCCTTGTGAAGTGTTGTTTCAACCCCCTTGGCTCCCAGCTTGGTGTTTGTTTCAAGACATTCCCACACTGATTTTTCTACCAAGTTTGTTCTTTTATTGCTACTGTACAGTTACAAAAATACCCTGAAGTGGAAAAAAAGCAACTTCCAACAGCAGTGCAGTGCTTGGACTGGAACAGACATTTTTAAATTAACACACAAAATAAGACAAGAATAATCCAAACACAGAAATGTCATCTTGG
The DNA here is from genome assembly GCA_013398275.1 of Promerops cafer. Lineage (NCBI taxonomy): Eukaryota > Metazoa > Chordata > Aves > Passeriformes > Nectariniidae > Promerops > Promerops cafer. The sequence continues at coordinate 142,090 of VZSE01009793.1, read as the reverse complement.
AGCTCTTAATTCTTCACAATTTACTAACATCTTCTCCACCATGGCAGCTTGGGAGGGACAAGTACCAGCATTTGAGTCTTGTGGCTGCAGGGAGCCCTCCCAGAGAGGAGGCTTGGCTGGAAAACAGATCCCAGTGACCTCCAGAGGGGAGGCTTGGCTGGAAAACAGATCCCAGTGACCTCCAGAGGGGAGGCTTGGCTGGCAAACACAGAGTCCTGGGACCTCCAAAGCAGAGGGTTGGCTCCCAAACACCTGCACAAATTCCAGTGATCTCCACAGGTGTGGTTGGCTGGAAAACAGATCTCAGTGACCTCCAAAGGGGAGGATGAGCTCCCAAAGGCCTGCACAGATCCCCAGCTCCCAGGGGGATCCCCAGCTCCCCAGCTCAGGGCCAGGACTGAGGTGCTGGGCTTTGCTCCCTTCCTCACCTGAGGGTTAAGCCAAGCCCATCTTACTCCTCCCCACCAGGCAAAGCCAGGAAAAAAGGCTCAACCCTCCCCTTGATAGCCCTTGAGGAAGATCCAGAGCCAATCCACAGCCCAGGGAAACAGCTCTTGGCAAAAGAAAACCTGCTGGTCCCAGCTGCCAGATTTCAGTCCAGAGTGTGCGTGTCCTCTGCCCCTCCTCCAGCACAACTAAGCCAAGGGGCTGCTCAGCTGAACTCCCAAATCCAGGAAAAACCCCCAGGCAGAGCACTGAGCATGGAGAATGCAGGACAGCCACTGCTGGCACTGGAAATGGTTTCAGTTCTGAGGTGCAGGGGCAGATCTGCTGGAGGGAGATGCTGGGGTGATGGTTTTAGATGGCTCCCAGGAGGGAGGGCTGGCTCCTTCTCCAGCTCTCTCAGCTCTCCCTTCAATGGCCAGAGCAAATTTTTGGCATTTTGCATCCTTCAAGGGTTTTTTTTTGTTTGTTTGTTTGTTTTCTTGGTTTTCTGTAAATTAAAACAGGTTAAAACAAAGCTACTGCCCGTGCAGCACAGCCAGGAACCAGGTCCCAGTCCAGCAGTGGATTTATCAATATTTATGTACTATGAGCATCACCTGGGCCAGAAATTGTGCTCCAGACTCTGGAATGATGAGTTGTGTAAATAATTTTGCATATCCACCCAATATACCACTCCTGCTTTGGCTGGTTTGGAGCCTCTCCTGAGGAAGTGTGAACACCCCCGAGCTTTGGGCAGCACTATGAAGTCATGAGGTACAAAGTTGCCCTAAAAAAACTATTTAAGACAGTTGTTATTTGAAAACTTCACACTGAAAAAAGCTTGTCTGATGAGGGATTTTTCTCCTCCAAGCTTACAAGGACAGAAAAAAGCTAAAAACAACCTACATATTTTATTCCTGGTCATTTAAAAGCAGGTTTTTAAAGGAGGATTTTTGCTGCTTCTCCCTCTGTGCGTTGAGATTTTTTTTTCTTTTTTTTTTGCACATCAAACAATACAGAGCAGCAGAATTCCCCTTATTTCTATTTACAGGGCAGCCTGGAGCTGATGCAGGATTCTCAGATTTCTTCATGAGACCAGTAAATGCCCACCAGTCCTGGCCCTGTTGTTTATATTCCATTTATCAAGGCCAGGGGCTGCTCTACAGCTCAGCTGCAAGCCAGGAGCAAGGATCCCAGTGCTGGGAAGAGCAGATTCCAGCAATAAAATGGGAAGGGCAAGAACAGTTACAGCAGCTTGGAAATCACAGCATTAAAAGTTGTAGTTGATGCTACAAAACGACTGGATTCAACAGTGCTGAAGGAAATGACAACACTGAGCACTAGCAAACACTTCCATGTGCTGATTCCAGCTCTATTCCAAAGGTATGGAGCAATAAATTAAGGTTTCAGCTCTTACGAGATACAAAATTATCTCCTGGATAAAGCAGTTTAAATCAGGACTTTATAAAGAAGTAAAGTAGGAGGAAAATTGTGTGAACAGGGAAATCTTTTGGATCGGGGCCGTTTGTGGAGATGCCTTTACTTGATACAGGTCAGGAGAAATGTGATTCCATGAGTTCATCCCGTGGGTGTGAGGCATTCCCAGGACGCAGTGGGCATGCAGAGGGCTGGGCCAGTGGCAATGCAGCTGTTCAGGGAAGCTCAAGGCACTTTGTGTGTTAAATCATTGCCAACAGCAGCTCCCCATCGGCCCCTCCCAGGGCTCCCCACTGGGGAACACTGGGAACAGAGCCTTGGGACCAAGTCCTGCCCGACAGACAAAGGCTTCAACGTGCGTGGGGCTGGAGGCTGGAACAGCTCCTGGAATTCTGGTACCAAACACAATTCCCAGCCATTGCCACAGGGAAGGGAACGTGGAGGGGCTGGTGCATAATGGAGAGGTGCCAGGGGAGGGATTGGGGGGGATCCCACGGGAGGGATTGGTATGGGGAGGGGCTCTTCAACAGCAGCTTAACATCAACCCTTTCCGGGGCTCCCCCTTGGGAAATGAAATGTGTGGGATAAAGCATCTCCCCGGGAAAAGTGCCGTGTCAGGACATGGAACAGAGCCTTGGGACGAGGCAGGAAAACACTTCTCAACACACACCCGGGGCTGCCCGGCGCTGGAACGGCAGGATTTGGGTACAAACCACAATTCCCAGCTGTTCCCCCAGGGAAGGGAGCCTGGAGAGGGCGAGCTTTGCATAACGGGGAGGCGCGACCCGAGGATGGTCCCGGCTCAGCGCTGGGCCGGGCTCGGGGGCTGGGCCGGGCTCGGGGGCCGGGCCCGGCCCTGCACACGCTCGTAGAACAGCAGGTAGGCGCTGGCAGCCAGCACCTCGTGCAGGCTGGCCCTGCGCACGGACTCGTCCGAGATCCAGAGCCACTGGCTGCCGCGGGCGCCCGGCGCGCGCCGGAAGGTGACGAAGTGTCCCGAGTGCATGTCCCCGTGGTGCACCACCACGGCCATCAGGCGGTACAGGTACAGCGGGGCCCTGCGGGGACACGGGTCAGCCTGGCCACGCACAGACACCGGAGCAGCCGCAGTTCCTGCCCGGAGCAGGGCTGGGGCTCCCTGAGGGGAGCTGCGGTGCCCTGGTCTAGTGGCAGGTGTCCCCGCCCGTGGCAAGTGGTGGCATGGGATGATCTCCAAGTTCCCTTCCAGCCCAAACCATTCTGTGATCCAAACTGCTTTTTCCTGCTGCTCCATCCCTGGACCAGGTTGGACAGGGCTTGGAGCACCCTGGGATAGTGGAAGGTGTCCCTGCCCATGGCAAGTGGTGGGATGGGGGGATCTCCCAAGTCTCCTTTCAAGCCAAACCCTTCTGGGATTATGGGATTCAAACCTGCTGCTCCATCCCTGGAAGTGTCCAAGGCCAGGTTGGACAGGGCTTGGAGCACCCTGGGATAGTGGAAGGTGTCCCTGCCCATGGGAAGGGGGCTGCACTGGATGGTCCCTAAGCTCCCTACCAACCCAAACCATTCTGGAATTCCATGGAAAAGGATTATCAGCAGAAGCCCCGGGGGTGATTTACCAAGTGGAATCATGGCAGGTGCAACTGAAATCAAAAACATCTGAGGAAAAAAAAAAAATCTATGGATTTCTTACAGCCATTTGAAAAGGAAGGAAAAGAAGGGCAAGAGGAAACCAGCAGCAATGGGATTATGGCTGTCCAGAAGGATTTACTGCACCATGAACCAGAGGAAGGAGATTTTGAGTTTTGCTGGTAACCTGCCCTACTCCTTTCCCCAGGACTAAAAATCACCCAAGAGACAAGCACAGGAGCTGGGACAAAGGTTACCTTCTGTGACTGGGCAGCCTTGGGACAAGGACAGAAGAAAGGGAGACAATTTGAAGGACAGAAATGAAGAGAGAGGGTACAAAACTCAAACTTACCTGCACTCAGGGAACGCAGCAAGTGGGAAAGTTCCTGGGGACATTAAAAATGAGGAAGAGGAGGAAGAGGAGGCACCATTCATGAAGAGAGGTTTGGTACCAGCTGGTTGTTCTGCATCTGCCAGAGGAAGGAGAAATTCAGGGATTTAATTTGAATGCTGTTGCTGAGAACAGCACCCCTGCTCCTGCAGTGCCTTTTGTCATGGGATTTGAAGGTATTTTATTGATTTTCATATCCAAAGGCAATGGATATTTTATTCAAATTCATTTTACATGACAAATATGGAAATGCCCATGTGTCCAAAATCCCAGCTAGAGGAATACTGAGCTGCCTAAGGACAGACCTCCTGCAGCTGGATTTTCCAGCTGCTTTTAAAGAATTCACCATTCCCAGCATTCCTCCTCTGCTGTCCTGAAGCCTTGGAAGAGATCCCTAACAAGAAAACCCCCGGGACATCCGAAGTTCAACCTTTGGCCATAAAATATGTGAATTCTGTGCTATGTTTTATAATTTATTTTTTAAAATATATATTTAGTAGGATCAAAATGAAATTATCCAAACTGAACTGTAAATTTGGGAATGGCAAAGTGATTTCTGTCCTCTCTGCAGAGCCCCACACCAAGATGCTGCTCATGGCTTGATCCTGTAGAGGATGTTTGATGCCTGAAATGCAGAAAGAGCTGAACTATTTTATTGGCAAAGGAGGTACCTGAAGGTTTCCCTGCTCTCCCATCCTTGATTCCAGGGGTTGTCTCCTCAGAGTTTTTCTGGCTGAGCTGCTCCTGGCAGGATTTGGGACCAGGAACCCGATATTTGTAGATGTCCATGACCAGGAACTCGTTGAACTGGACGTGTTCGTGTCTCTTCAGGGGAGTGCCTTGGTTTGACCAGCTCAGCCTTTGCAGGTGGATGCACAAACACTGGGGCAGCTTCAGGAATGAGTTCAGGAAAAGAAAATCCACATTTTTCATGGAAAGAAACAGGTGGTAAGTCCAGGGAACAAGGAAATGCATTTCCCTTATCTCTGTGTAAGCTCAGCGGCAACAGTGTCCCTAAAACCTGACAATAATTCCTGTGAGATTCCTGGAATCTCCTAACCCCCAATAATTAATGGCTTTACACAGGGGAAAACCCAAAACATTAAGTGTTATAAAGAGCTGAAATTCAAAATCATTGCTGTAGCAAGAAGGACAACATTATTATAATTGTAATTGTTGTTATTATTATTGTTATTGTTATTATTATTGGCACCTGAGGCTCCTAATTACACACCAGAGCCCTGCTGGCCTCTGCATGACAGGATTACAGAGAAAAAAAAAAGTTTTTCCACAGAAATCACACCTGATGTTTACTCACCAGCTGTATTCAGAATATTTTAATTTCTCTGAAATGTGGAATTGCTAAAGATGCTAGAAACCCTGTAAATGTAAATCCATTTGCTCACCAAAGAATTAATGTAAAAGCTAAGAAATGTGAGTTTGGCTCAGTGTCATTTAAGTGTTTTGCTAAATAACAGGAGAATATTCACATCCTTTAAGTGTTTAATGGTTGATGTTCTGCTGAGTTGAGACCTCAATGCTCATAATTATTTGCCAGGTGAGTTTACCTGGAGGTTACTGTGACAGGATTTAGGAGATTTGGAGGATTTTTTTTTTGCCTCACCTTTCCTAACTTTAGTTGCTTAACAAACGTTGTTCTCTGGTTTTCTATGCTCTGTCCATTCAGAATTCCTTCTGCCTGGATCTGGAATGAAAAGGGAGAAAAAATGAAGGCACCTGCAGACAGGAGCAATTAATTGTCTGGTTTATGCTCAGTGCATTAATCACACCTAGGAATGCTCTTCAGAATTCCTAAAGGATCAAAATTCTAAACCAAAATCAAGCAGAAATGAGCATTTAGAGAACTCCATTCACTCAGAACTGCACTCATTTGCCTCTTCTGTTGATTTTTAAACAATACCAGAGGATAAAAATTATCCCTGGTGATACCTGGCAACTACAGAATAAAATATTTGTAGATTTTTCTAACAGCAGTAGTAAAGCCTCAAATATTCTGTGAGGTAAGAACTCCTTGTTAAATATCTGAAATTCCAGAGGCTTTCCCCGAGTCCTGAAGGAAAAGGAGGTGGAAAATGAAGCCAGGATTGTGTCAGCAGGCTCAAAACTGAGCAGGGAGGTGACAGGAATGGAAGTGACAGGAATCAAAGGGACCTACTTTGGTGCAGTTGTCACACACAACATCCTTCACAGACTCTGAGGAGATGAAGTGATGGAGGCAATGGTCCAGTGTCATGGGACGACCCTGAGTGCCAAGAAAAGCCAGAATTATTTGCAGGAATTTTAGGGTGCATTCCACTGGATTTTGGAAAAGGATTTTTAATAATTTCTTCCCTAGAAAAATTACAGGACTGCAGATTTATTTCATGAAAGAACTGACTAAATGGCTTTGGGTGATCATGGAACTGTGGGGATTCCCCCCTTGATTAAACATGGAAAACTTTGCAGCCTTTTGATAACAACAGCAGTGATTCCCTGTGTGAGCCCTTCAGTGGGGTTTTAAACCACAGATTCCTGTCCTGTTCCTATTTATCTCTCATTCCAGCACTTCAGGGGTCACTTTATGCTGTCTGGCCTTCTCCATAGGAGAAATACAGCTTTTAATGGAATTTAGGCCTCCTTCCTGCCCTGCCAAGGGTTGGATAAAACAAAACACAAAGAGCAGAAGATGTGTCCAAATCCCAATCCTGGCTGTCCAGGAGGGCACTCTGCAAACAGGAATCACAATTTCCCTGAGTTGTGGAAAGAAATCACTACCAGACACGAAGTAACAAACTCTTACAGTCCAAAAAAATCCTGCAGATGTTGCCCCAAAAATCCACAAAGTTTTGTCATTTGAAGTTTTTCAGAACCAGAAAGAAATGGAAACAATTCCCAGTTGAAATCACCCACTGGAAAAGCCTGGATGGGGTAAGGAGTGAGCTGCCAGGGGAACCCCAGCTGAAGGTCACCTTCCCAGGATGGGAAGCAGCCCCTGGGATATGATCTGGGCTCTTCAAATTCCACAGAAGAGACCAAATCCTCCACCAGGAGAAACAGAAAGCTCTGGTGGCATCACCAAGTCCTGCTGGACTCATCGGAACCTCGCACCAGCCGTTAGGGAGAAGGTCCTGCAGCAGCACAGGATTATAAAAGAGCAGGAAAATCAAGTCCTAAGGTAGCTCTGAATGTCCTGTGCACCTGAGGAAGGCCCTGGGGAGGGCAGGAGGGATGGGGGAGCAGTGGGATACGTACCCACACAGCTGCTGGAATGCTCAGGGAGAGGCTGTCGAAGGTGTCGAACCTCACGGGGCTCTGCAAGAGAACATTCCAGAGCCAGGATTTCTGTCAGTGATGCCTTAAGTTTCAGCTTTCATATTTTCCAGATTCTGTACTGCATTAGTATCTAACTCTGAATTTCATATAAGGTGTTAGCAAGTGCTCCTCACAGTTTAGTCAAAACAATCCTTTCCCAGCCTGAGGACCAAGGACACCGCTGCAGCTTCAGGCCCAAAAAGGGCAAACAGCAAATTGAGGAGAGCAGTCTGGGAGGATGGGACTTCATTAGCTGAAGCTGTAATTGGACAATTAACCCCCATATGGGGGGGGTTAACTTATAAAAGTGTGAAAACTCATGACTCAGAGTCCTTCTTGGGTGTAGCCACGGCCAGGCTCTTGTCCTGCCCAAGGTGTATCCTTGGAAGGCCTTTTAATAAATCCCTACTTTATCCCTTTAACTCTGTTCTAGGTAGCCTTCAAGGCATCATCAGTCCCCAAAAATTCCAACCCAGCTCTCCCAAGGTGAGCCTGTGCCCTGTGCTGTCCATAATTCCCTGGTGGAACAGGATCCAACCCCCCCCAGTTTCCCAACTGTGCTAAGGAACATCAGGAATGTTCTGCTCGGCCTCTCCCTGCTCACTTCAATTTGTTTGCAAGGTTTTGGGAAATAAAATACAAATGTTCTCTTGGTTTGGGCTATAAATGGGGTTTATTTTCTGTATTTTTTCCCATTATCCAGGTTATCTTCATCTCCTTACTTGGGATAACTGGACTTTGCAAAATGTGCTGAATGAGCAGCGAGTCCTAAACTCACCCAGGTGAGTGGGTTTTCAGGTAGTATTATTAATTAATTAATTGTTCATTCAATAATAGACTAAAACATCCACTATTCTGTTTGATGAGGCAGCTGTTACCCACACAGGGTGCATCACATGGATTTTTTTTAGTCTATTTAGGGATAAATCCTTGTCCATCACCAAGGGATGATGGTTCCAGGAAGCACTCTGAGTGTTGGAAATCCCTTCTCACGTGACACAGATATCAATAATAATATAAAATATTATCTATTTCCATACCTGGTGCTCACAGTGTTTGCAGACCATGTTGCTGGTCAGCCTTCCATGGAAAGGGTGCTGAGATTTCCAGTGGTTGGACACAGGTGGAAGAGGTCCTGCAACACAAAAATTGCCCTTGGATTTTCCATCCATCCACTTTCATCACTCCAATCCCACACTTTTGCCCTGCAGTAACAAAATTAATGCCTCCAAAGCACATTTTTGTCCCAGTGATTAATAATTAATGGACATCTATTTATATTTTTTATTTCTATTTCAGTTCAGTACAAAGATCAATTAATATTATGCCCTTAATAAACAAAACTACCCTATGAATATTCAGAATATCCAGAAGAGATAAAATCCTACCTCTTGTCCTGCAGCTTATTTCCTTTTGGGTTATTTCTGGTTGCTACAGAGGGAGAGAAAAACATTTCATTAACCCTACCTCAGCAACATAAGAAAATATTTAGAAATTTAATACATGAAGTATTAAATGTGTTCCTATTTCAGCCCTAATTGGCTTTTCTGGCATTAGAAAAATTGTGGGAATCTCAGTAGCTCTTTATATTTGAAGAACAAAAAAAATCTGGTACAAAACAAATTTATAATTGACAATTGCTTGCAAAAGGAATCATTAATCTGCAGACCTCTCTGCCTCAGAACACTAAAAATGGAGATTTTGTCCTTTTTTTGGTCTATATTTTAGGCAAAACCAGGTATTTTCCATCTGCATCAAGTTTATCAGCAAGCTGGAGGATAAGATTAATTTTACCTGCATAAAACTCTTCCAGAAATGCCCTTTTTGCAGTTTTCAACCCTTTTTCAGGTGGGAACTACAGATCAGAGTAACTGCTTGGAGGGACTGATTTAAATCCCTACATCCCATGGATTTGGGGATGCAAAAACCCTCAGGAAAGCAGGAACACTGGAAATCCAAAGATTTTTCTTCGGAAAACCTGAAAATTCTTTAAATTTGACTTACTGATGAGTTCCTATCAAAGGATTAAAGAACAGCTTTGGGAACAGAATCAAAATATCCTAAACAGACACTTTCTGTTTGGGAATGTGGGCAGATTCCAGGAATTTTCTGCTGAGGAAATAAGTGGGATCACCTCCAGGGAATGCACATCAAACAAATGGGTCACACGGGGCTGCCGATCCCGTTCGTCCTCCAGGGAAGAGGTCAGGACATGGAACAGCTCATGGGCATCCTGAAAATGAGTCAGAACCAAGAGACATCAAAAAAAAAACCACTCCAGGAGGGCTGGAATTCCACAGGAAATTAGGGAAAAATTACAGCTCAGAGCCTGGATTTATATTTACATTTACATTTATATTTACATTTATATTTACATTTATATTTACATTTATATTTACATTTATATCTACATTATTTATATCTACATTATTTATATTTATATTTAAGTTTACATTCATGTTCATATTTACATTTACATTCATATTTATATTTACATTTACATTCATATTTATATTTACATTTACATTCATATTTACATTTATTTATTAACACAAGTACCTAATAAATATAAACATAATATACAATAAAATTTATAACTAACTATGTTAAATATATTTACTATAATTGTAATATTAGCATCAATATTGAATATATTTTGTTGTGCCCAAAAGCTTCCTAGCAGCACAAGGTGCTAAAGACATTCTGGGCCATATAAACTCACAAGGAACTAAAACACTTGGGGGGAAAAAAGTACTCCCAGATGAATTCCCAAATCCCTGTTTTCCTTGATTTTGAGGGAAGCATAACTGAGATCTATCCCTGGAAATCAGGACTATATTTTAGGAGTGGGATAATTGATGGAGTGCATTGGAAATGCTGACAAGAATTGCAAATAATTAGGATTACTGAAAAGATTGAAAATCTGGAGTCCAGCCCTGGGAGCAGAGCACAGATCCCATTTACCCCCAGGGAAATCAGGGCTGGGTCTGTTCTGCTTTAATATTCCTGGCCCTGTTGGTAAAGACAGGGTTTGGAAGCAGCCAGGAGTTCCCTGAGGAATATCCCAGCACACTGAAAGGCCCATTCCCAACCTGTGGATGTTTTCCATCACTTTTTGGAAGCAGGACTCAGATCTGACAGCTCCAGCTCTGGGGGATCCCAGCCCAAGGGGATTTTCCTGGATTCCTGCACTCACCTGTTCCTCAAAGGAGGAGATCTGCCACCTGTTCATCCTCAGCACCTCCAGCAGGCAGCTGGCATCCAGGACATCGTCCTCTGTCACCTCCTGGCAGGATAAAGCTGGAGAAGGGAATGCAGCAGTGTCAGGAGGAGCCAAAAATGGGTAAAAATCGGGGTTTTACAGGGTTAAAGCACCACCAGCCTCACACCACTTCCACAAGAACATCCCAAGGCAGAACTTCCAAGGGATTTCCTTTAAAAACAACCCTGTGAGGGAAGCCAGGGGATCACTTGAGGGTGTCAGAGATGAATTTAGCTCAGAAATGAATCACCTTGAGCTTAAAATCTTTAATATTTTTTATCCGAAACCTTGCAAAGTGTGGTTGAATAATCCCAGACTTTTGGGAAAATAATAAGCTTGGGGAAAAAAAAAAAAAAAAGCTTAAATTATTTGCTAATAACTTTTTTAACAGAATTCTAGATTTCTTGAATTCTATGGAATTCAACCCTTCTGTGAAAGGTGGTTGAGCTTTGGCCAAGGGGTTGAAAATTAGAGAGGGAAATAAAATAGGGAATAAAAACCCCACAAGCTTCTTTCTTTGGGAAAAAAGGCTAAAAATGACAACATTTCTCCTCAAATATTTTATCCTTGGTTTGCCACAACAGGAAAATGTCTCAGTACCTCTCAGGAGCTGCAGCAAGGTCACTGACAGGTGTTGATGATCTTCCTGGGATTTCTCCTGCTCTGTCCTGTACTGTGCTGTGAACTCCTCCAGCCACCTGATGAAGGAGGGGCAGGAGGACAAGCCCTGGAGCAGGGAATTCATGAAACAAGTGTTGCCCAGGTTCAGGAGGCCAGGGACAATCCCTGCAAAGAGAATTGCAAGAGTTTCCACCACGAAATGCAGGGCAAACACCCCATTTTCCAGTAGGAATGCTGCGTAAGGTGCTGTAATTATAGAAAAATTGAGTTCTTGCCGTTTAAATAGGGTTCAGCTTTCAGTTTTTGGTATTTCAGTTGATTTTTGGTCTTTCACAGAATCCCAGAAGGGTTTGGAAGGAATCTTGGAGATCATCCCATCCCACCCCCTGCCACGGGCAGGGACACCTTCCACTCTTCCAGGCTGCTCCAAGCCCCATCCAACCTGGCCTTGGGCACTTCCAGGGATGGGGCAGCCCCCGAGAAGCCGTCCCAGAGCCTCCCACCGCTCCAGCGAAGAATTCCTTCCCCAAATCCCACCCAACCATCCCGCTGCCAGCGGGAAATACCAATAGGTGCTTTCGCAGCGCTTAGGCCAGCTGGAAGAACGGGATAAAGCACACGGCGGGGTTGTTCCCGGTGCCGGCAGCCCCAGCCCCTCCGGTACCTCTCCGCCGCCGTTTCCTGCCGGTGATGGGGCCCCACAGGACGTAAATGCCGGCCGCCAGCGCCGCCGCCGCGCCCCCCAGCACCCCCCAGCTCCGCATGGCTCGGTGCCTGCGACGGGAAAAACGGGAATAGCGTCAGGAGCTGCGGGAAGAGAGGGAACAGGGTCAGCAGCTGCGGCAAGCGGGAGAGCCCGCGGGTGCCCGGCCTGCCCCGGGGAACGGGAGCGCAACGGGAAGGGAGAAGGGAAGGCGGATAAGGGAAGGGGGGAAATGGAGCAGGGAAAAGGCAAGGGGGAAAGGGAGGAAAGAAAGTAAAAGGGAGAAGGGAAAGGAAGAAAGGAAGGGAAGATCAGAAGGGAAGGGGGAGAGGGAAATGAAGAAGGTGAGGGAAGAAGGGAAAGGAAGAAAGGAAGCGCTCGGCTGAGGGCTCGCCCCGACCAACCCGAGCCTCCTCGTCCGCCCTCCCCTCAGACCCGGCCCCTCCCGGCTCATGCCGAGCCTCTTCCCGGCTCCATCCCGACCCCCTCCCGTCACAGCCGACCCCTCCCCGCGGACCTGGCCCCCTCCCCCGCCCGCAGCAGCCGCCG
>VZSE01009793.1:53500-129737 GCA_013398275.1 Promerops cafer | reverse complement strand
CGGTGTGGGCGGCCCGGAGAGGGGTAGCGGGCCTGTTCCGCGTGTGGTACCGGCTGTGGTGGGAAGCCCCGCGGGTCGCAGGCCGGTCCCGTTGTGCCGGGCCGAGTCCCCGCGCTGCCCGACCCTCACAGCCCGGCCGAGGTCCCGCCGGCCCGCGGCCGAGGCTCAGCGCTCCGGGAAAACAGTGGGACGTTGCAGTCCCGCCCGCTCCGGTGGCGCTTTAGTCGGGATATTGAGGGCAAACCCTCCTGGAAAGGTTGTGCAGCGCCGGTAGCGCTGCCCGGGTCCCGTCCCGGGGGTTCCCCGTCCCGCTGGATGTGACGCTCGGGGACGCGGCCCGCGGTGGCCTCGGCAGTGCTGGCAGCGCCTGGGCTCGGGGGATTTGCCCGGTGCAGCCGTTCCGCGGCCCGAGCCAGCCCCGCGGGGCGGGAGCAGCTGCGGCCCCGCTCGGGGCAATGGGGGAACCGCGGCTGAGCCGGGCCCTGCTGAGCCGAGCTCAGCCAAACCGAGCTCAGCCAAACCGTCCGAGCCGAGCTGTGCTGAGCTGAGTCCGGGTGAGCCCAGCCGTGCCAGACCCAGCCCAGCCGAGCCAAACCCAACCGGGCCAAACCCCACTGAGCTGAACTAAGCCCGGCCCAGCCATGGCCAGTCCGGGTGAACTGACCGGAGCCGAGCTGAGCTAAACCGAGTTGAGCTAAACCGAGCTGAGCTGAGCCGTGCCAAACCGAGCCGAGCCAAGCCGAGCCTGGCTGAGCCAAACCATGCCGAGCTGAGCTGAGCTGTGCCAAAGCAGCCGAGCCGTGATGAGTCGGGTCGAGCTGGGCCGTGCCAGGCTGAGCCCAGCTGAGCCGAGCCGAGCCGAGCGGGTGCGCGCGGGCCGGCGATTCCTGCGGAGCTGTCCAGCCCTTCCAGCCCTTCCAGCCGCTCCAGCCCTTCCAGCCCGCATCCCCAGCCCGCATCCCGAGCCCGCCATGCGGGAGCGATGAGCGCAGCCGCCGCCCGGCCATGGAGGAGGATTTGTTCCAGCTGAAGCAGCTGCCGTGAGTAGCGCCGGGGGGGCTCCTGCCCCTGCGGCCGCGGGAATCCCGGCGGGGGCCGGGGAATTCTGCCGGGAAGCGGCTCAGGGCCCGGGAAGCAAGGCCATTTTCCCGGTGGAGCTGCCCGGGTGGAGCATCCCGAGGGATGCAGGAGCCGTTTGTTACATAAATTCATTCCTCTCGTTTGTTTTTTTTTTTTTTTTTTTTTTTTCTTTCTCTCGGCGTGGATTTGATGGTGGTAAAAAATCACCAGGGGTTGGGATAAAACCGTGGAAGCGCCAGGAGATTTTGGGAGAGGGGATCGCCTTTGCAGGGGGGTTTGTCTGTAAATAACGCTGTGCTGGGGAGGCTCTTCCTCGCCATCCTCCTCCTCACCGGGGAGGAATCGCAGAGCAGAACCGGGGGGGGTTGGGGGGGACCACCGGCATTGCCAGCGTTTCTGGAAAGCCAAATGCTGCTGTACAAGGAAAATGCTGATTTTTGCCAGGAGCTTTCTGCCTTTGGGATGTGGTTGCTGGATCTGTGCAAAAAAAAAACCCCAAAACCCAACCCCAAAGCTGATAAAATCTTCGGTGCCTTTAACCCCAGGAATTCCTTCGTTTTCCCTCAATTCCAAATGTTTCCTTTAAAACCAACCTCGTTTTTCCTAATGCTCCATTCTCAGGTGTTTTGCAACATATTCCTATTTATAAATCATGGGCTCTGCCAGGCCGGGAATGAATGTTTCAAGTTGGTGTTAAATATTCATGAGCTCGTGTCAATGACAGAGCACCCTGTCCCATAACGTTCCTGCTAAGTCGGACGTGAACTCCCCCTCTTTCCCAGTCCTTAGTTAGGATGCCTTGAGCTTGTCAGGGAAAAGAATCAGAGGTTATTTTATCAAGCTTTTTCCCCCCATTTTTAAGAACAAAACCTGGGAATACATTCCAAAGTACCTTCCAGTGCAGGTGTTTTGGTGCTGTGAGATTTTGCAAATAAATGCAGCAGCTCCCTGAGATGTCCAAGATGTGAAAAACTTGGCAAGTATGGAACAGAAATTACCCCTGTGGAGTTTTTTCCTTGGTTTGTATCAGTTTGTTTCATAAATTATACACCTATATCTTTATTTTCTGTGCTGAGGAATGTGGCAATCCCTGCCTGGATTTGTGATTCTCAGATTTTGTAGGATCCATCACCTCCATAGCTGGAATGATCTTCAAGGTCCCTCCCTGTGATTCTGTGATAATTTAATTTATTTCCAAAACTATTTCACTTAAATCCAAGGGATTTTCACTTTCCAAGGGGGAAAAGTTCTGCTGTGTTGCAGATAAAGTGAAGGAAGTTTGAGGGATCTGTTCCCAAATCTTTGGCCACAGAAAACTTCATAAATGGGAAAAGAACCTTCTCTGTGGGAAGGGAGCAAATCCCTCTGACCAAAACATCAAAGCTGTGTCAATTTAGCAAATTCTGGTCTTAAAATACAGATATTCCATTAATGACATGATATTAAATAATTCTGTTTAAGATGAAAGCAGAGTCACAGGATCAGCATCCTGATGGAAAAAAAAAAATTCCATCCATTCCCTGATGAGCTCAGTAATTGTATTTCACTAAATAATATTTCAAATCCTGGTGCATTTCAGGAGTTTCACTTCTAATCACAAAAACAACTCAAAATGGAATTTGGGCTCTTCCTGCCAGGACAAAACCCATGAAATTCAATGACACAGCAATGCCTTTAATTCCAATTAAATCCAGGCACACAAAACATGGATCTCATTAAATATGCATCACTCCATCATATTTTTATGACCTCTGTGCTTTTATAACTTTGTGGATAGCACAATAACAGCCTCTGTGTCCAAAACCAAGGATTAGATCCCATCCCAGCCCTGAAACCAGATCCAAACACAAATCCCAGCGTTCCCAGTGGAGAATGGAGACAGGCAACGAGGAGAAGCTTTGCTGAAGCAGAGCTTCGAGGCTCCCCAAGCGCAGCTCCCAGCTGGAAAACGCTCCTGCGAGGATCCCTCCCCGTTCCTGTGCCTGCAGGGTGGTGAAGTTCCGCCGCACGGGGGAGAGCTCGAGGTCGGACGAGGATGGAATTTCGGGAGAGCACGAGGTGCAGATCGAGGGGGTGAGGACAGAGCTGGAGCCCGTGGAGCTGGGGGATGGAGCTGCAGTGCCCAAGGAATTCGCCAACCCCACGGATGGTGAGCAGGGCTCTTGTTTTCCTGCAAGGAGAAGGTTGTGGAGAAAGGTGGGGATCTCTTCATCCCACTCAGGCTGAGTACAGGGGGTTTGGAGAAGTTAAGGATCCCCTGATCAAAAGAATAACTCAGGGAAATTCTGTTAGACCTGAAAATCGTGGTTTGATCAGCCCATTCCCTGTGGGATGCTCTCTGTGTTCCTTTTTGTGTCCCCAGTGCTGGATACTCCTGTTAGGGAGTTGGGGATGCAGCTGCCACCCCCTGTTCCACACTGGAATTTGCCTGAGTTCCCTCTGGAGCTGCTCAGAGCTCCTGGAGCAGCTACACCTGGCTCTCCTTCAAGGCTGAGATGAATCTGCAGAGTTCCTGGCTCCTCTTTTCCTGGAGGACAGCAGGAATGTCCATCTCAGCCTCTGCTTCCTGCCTGGAGGCAGCACTGCTCTAGGAGGGAGGAGAAATATTGGGTTTGTCTTAGCACAGTGTGAAAATTTGGTATAAGTCTTGTTTCTGAACTTCTCTGCTGTGCTTTATCCCTTGGATTTTGTTTGATTTCCTCCTGGTTTGTGTTGTGGGGATCTCACAGCTCTGAGCCAAAGCTTTTCTGAGGCATGTCCTTTCCAAGCTGATGCAAGTGTTAGAACTGTGAGACTTAAATTGATTTAAACAACCCAAGTATCAAAATGTGCTTTTCTTGGTCATTTCATTTTGCATTTGAGCAAAGGAATTTAAGACATCTCAGTACCTGCAGCTGGAATAAACTAAAGAGGTCATGGCAGTGGGTGGGAAACAACCAGCAGCATTTTTAACAGAAGCAGGGTTTCAGATTTGTGTGTTTTGGAGAAATTCTTGAAATGAAATATTCCCTGCAGCTCCCAGCACTGCTGTGGGCTGGGGCAGAGCTGTTTCTCCCCACAGAAAGCTGAACCCCAGTGGCTGAAGGAGTCACTCCCAGGAGGAAGAGGCTGAACATGGGCTGGGTTTTTGGGTGCCACACTGATTTATCTCCACATGATTAAATATTCTAGGAATAATTAGAATTATTTTGGCTTTGGAAGAACGCAGAGTAGGAATTGTATAATAACAACTAAGTAGCTCTGTTATATATTTAAGATCTCAGCAGATTAGCCAATTAATTAGTAATTAAACCAGAAAATTTTCTCTCAAGGGCTGGCTTTTCTAAGGAAGGAATCCACTGGAATTGTTTTTTCTTTCCAGATACTTTCATGGTGGAAGATGCGGTGGAAGCCATTGGATTTGGGAAGTTCCAGTGGAAGCTCTCTGTCATTACTGGATTGGCATGGGCAAGTAATTGGGATCAGGATCAGTTCATGATCATCACTTAGAGAATCTCAGGGATTTCAAATAATGGCAGCAGAGAGTCTCCAAGCAGATAAATGTACAATAAAGCAGGAATTTCACTTGAAGTTCTAAAATAGCAGCAGCACTCAGCCTTGTTGTGAGGGGTAATGATGGATTTCTTTGTCTCTGAAGTTCTTATAAATCAGGGTTAAGAAAACCATTTTGATTCTCCACTTCAATTTAGTTTCAAATGAAAGAGGTTCCAGGCTGCTCCTGCAGAACCTGAGGTTCCCTGCAGTGATTTTGCCACATTCCTCCCATCAGCTGCCACCTCAGTTGTCTGTACCAGTCAGGATTGCTGTAATCCCAGTTTCAGAGGAACAGCAACCCAGCACTTCCACTTTTAACTTTGATATCAACAACAAAAAACTCTTGGTTTCCATTTTTCTGCTCTTTCTGAAGCTGTGTTCCACATCCTGTGGTGTATTTTAGGATCCTGATACCTGGAGCTGTATTTACTGGTTTTTATCCAGGTAAAAAGCTGGACTCTGCCATGGTGTAGATCCTAAATCAGCTGTGGAATTTGGTTTCCAGGTGATCTATGCAAATCCAAGAGTGTTTAAGGGAATAACTTACAAGGTATTAAACAGTCCATGTGTGAAGGGGTTGAAAGCTGAATTTGCACTGTGGAAGTGACTGCACCTGTGTCACTGACCAAAACCTCCTCAAAATCTTTGGATTTACCTCTTTGGATCCTCTCTGCCAGAGTCACTAAACATGCTGACAATCAGAAATGGGTTTAAATGTTAAATGTTAAACATTTTCTTCAACCACAAGGTGAGAATGGCACAGAAATGTCACCAAGGCCTATCATTGACTCCTAAATCCACCTGACTTGCAGGCAGTTGCTGATTTTGCTTTCTCTTCCCCCTGCAGATGGCAGATGCCATGGAAATGATGATTTTAAGTATCCTTGCTCCTCAGCTGCACTGTGAGTGGCGCTTACCCAGCTGGCAGGTTGCATTGCTCACCTCGGTAGGAAAAATACCTGACAGCTCCTGTCTTCCCTGAGCTTTTGCCATCATTGTTATCCAGACATTTTGCTTTGCATCCCCAAAATTAAATCTCCTTGTTGCCTTTGCAGATTGCCTTCAGAAGTTTTTTTTTTTTTAAAGATTTATAGGAGTTTTTTTAAGGATCGAAGTAATGAAGTTCAGTGAGAACTGAGGGCATTTTGCAGGTTTGAGGCTTGAACTTTGATGTAATTTCCAGGCAAACCTATGAGTTCACTCAGATTCATCCTAAAAATCCAAACCATTTGATTAATTTTTTTAAAATTGGTAAATTTTTATTATCTTGCTTGCAAATCTTTCTCTCTCCCCACATTTAAGCTCTCTGACAGGCTGAGAGCCCTGAGAGAGAGCAAACAGTTGATTTTTGGGGTTGGACTCAATGGTATCAGAGGTCTTTTCCAGCCTAAATAATTCTGGGATTATCCAGTGATCTTTGGAAGCAGAGATCTTAAAACAGCACCTCCAAGGATGGTGCTGTGATGTTGGAATCCTGCAATGCCTTTAGGGATAAGGAAGCAAATTTTGAACCCTCCTCTCAGCATAGGCCACTGCTTACTGCAGGGGCTTTATTCCCTGAATTTCTCTTTCCTTTAGTTTTTTTCCCTTTGTTTGATTGTGTAAAATGGTTAAAATGCTCAGCAGATTGAAATGGTGTCCTTGAATCCCATGAATGTCCCATCCCTGAATGCAGAGGCTCCTTCTTGCAGCTCAGCACAAGAGTGTCACCTCTGAAAAGGCTCCAGGAGTATTTTCTTTCACACTTCAGACTTTTCTAAACTTTTAGGGTGTAATTTTATCTCCATTCAAACCTGAGAGCTGCTGAGGAGGGTGGTAGGAGGCTGGAGGAGAGCTCTGTCCTGCAGGTCTCAACCAACAGCTCCTCAGCTTTTACTCAGGAATATTTTCCTTGGAACTGGAGAGTTCTGTTTCTTCCAGGGCTGGACTCACAGTGGGACAATACCAGTGTGCCCAGTCCAGGCCAGACTGGGATTTTCTGGGTTGTCACTGATGGATTTTTTAATGCAAAGCTGACTTGAGGAGGGATCTTGTTGCTTCCCTGCTCCAACCCAGAGAGAACTGGATGATCTTTAAGGTCCCTTCCAACCCAAACCATTCTCTGACCTCCTGCACATCTCACTCAGTTTTGGGCTGAAATATTCTGGTTTCACTGGAAGTTTGTTCTCTGTGTCTGTCACACTCAGATTTTCCCTTGCTAAGGGAAAGATTTTTTTCCTGCTGTTCCACAGGTGGTGTTTGTGGGAATGATGTCCAGCTCCACGCTCTGGGGAAACATTTCAGACCAGTATGGCAGGAAAACAGTAAGTCTGCAGCTCCTGCTGGGAGATACCCCAATATTTCTGCAGCGTGGACATTTCAGTGCAGCTGGCACGGGGTGCCCAGAGAAGCTGTGGCTGCCTCACCCCTGGAAGTGTCCAAGGCCAGGCTGGAGCACCCTGGGGCAGTGGAAAGTGTCCCTGCACCTGGAATGGGATGAG
Source organism: Promerops cafer (assembly GCA_013398275.1). Taxonomy (NCBI): domain Eukaryota; kingdom Metazoa; phylum Chordata; class Aves; order Passeriformes; family Nectariniidae; genus Promerops; species Promerops cafer. Next base: position 122,643 of record VZSE01009793.1, on the reverse strand, counting down.
CTTCCAACCCAAACCATTCCAGGAGTCCATGTTCCCAGATGTCCACGTGTACAAAGCAGCACTAAGCACACCCAGAATCGAGCTCCTGTGAAATAGAAGGCATTTGAAGCTCTCCTTTACACTTTAATTTGTGTTACAGTGATTTTTAACTCTTGCTGAACACAGGGCCTAAAGATCAGCGTGTTGTGGACACTCTACTATGGGATCCTCAGTGGATTTGCTCCCATTTACAGCTGGATCCTGGTGCTGAGGGGCCTGGTGGGCTTTGGGATTGGAGGAGTGCCTCAGTCGTAAGTAAATATTCACAAGTCCAAACTTCCTCATTTCTCTTTCTTTCTTCTAAAATTCTCATGTCAGATTGAAGTCTTGTTTCTGTGCAGACACCCCAAACCTTGGTCTTGTTGCAAGGCAGGTCATGCCCTGAACACCAGCATTTAGAGGCAGAGCTGAACCCTGACTCTGTAAAACCCCAGATTATTTTTCAGGCAGAGCCTGAACTTCCCCATCTCACCCTGAGGTGGAATTTCAAACCCACACAGCCCAGACCTGGAGCACTGGAGGTGCTGGGATGGCTCAGAAAGAAAAGGAAGTGTCAGGATATTTCTCTGTCATTGTGTGGTTCCTTTCACTGAAGAGAGGGATCCATACATTTTCCACTGCAATAAATAACCCTGCTCTAGGCTTTTCATTAGAAATATAAAGGGAAGGGTACAGCCATTCTCTCTCTCTGTAGTCTTTTATCCTTAGCAAAAATTGATATTTTTGCCTTCTGGAGGTGCTGTTTTGGAGCAGGCAGAGCCTGGCTTGGATTGATGGCTCACAGATTCCTTCCCAAGGCAAGGCAGTGGCTTTTCCATGGCCACTCCCAGATAAAAAATCCAGAGCTGCAGGTGCAGCCCAGCCAGGGCCACTGGGCTTGGCTCACTGAGGGTCTGTGGCTTCGTGAGAGAAAAACCAGAGCCAGTTACAGATCTCCAAGTGGATCCCATCCTCCCTGAGTCTGTTTCCTGTTTAACTATAACAGGGATTTATTTGACAGAGGGATAACCATGGATGAAGCAGGAAAAGTTGCTCTTTTCTAATATCCTTAAGCTGTGGGATTTTGGAGGTGAGTGCCTGGATCTCCATGGAATTAATGTCATTTCCTCCTCTGGATTGGCTCCAACAATTCCATGTCCTCCTTTTGTTGGGGTCATTCACCAGCTCCTGTTTTCTCTGCACTACAGACAGACCTCAGCTACACTTTTAAGATGTGATTTGAGTTCTCTAAATCTCTGCTTGAATGAAATATTGTGTGAAACTTTCTACTTTCCACAAACTGGGCAGCTCCTCAGAGATCAATCCACTCTTTAAGTTAGTAGGAATTTTGTCCCAAACCTCAAAGGCAGCCTGAGGAGTTTGGAGGCAGGAACAGACTGAGTCAATGGAATGCAAACAGAGCAAAGCCAAACCTCACCAGTTTGAAGGAGATGACAGAGCCTGGACTGGCTGCTGCCTGAATTCCTCCTCAGGAATTCCTCCTGAGAAGCTTTGCCATCACTCCTTGGCACAGGCATGAAACAAAACCTCAGTGGTTGCTCTTTGAATCCCACAATAAAAGAATGCAAATTATTTTATGTCAGTGACATGAAAGTATTCCCCACTTAGAGAGTTGAACCCTGGCCCAGGAGATGGGTGGGAATTCTCTGAGCCAGTTGTAAAGCCCTGAAGAAATTCTTTATCCAGCAAGAGTTTGTGTTGAATTCTGATGGACCACACTGAAAATACCAGATAAAATGCTATTTCCAATGGTGTTCTGGCTCAGAGCAGGGCTATGAAAACATCAGCATCAAGATCTGCATTTAACTGACAACTGTGGGATCACAAAACCATGCAAAAAGAGCAAATTGTGTCCTCTCTTGCAATGTTGAAGGGTTTGTTCTGGGGTGGAAGGGGAGAGTGACCCAGTGTCACAGCCTGGCTGCCTCTGGGGACAGGGAGAGCTTTGAGTTGCTGCTCCAGGTTTGGCAGTTTTATTAAAAGGCAAAAGGGATGTTTGAACCTCTGTCTGCTGTGGCATTTCCCTCTCTGTGCTGACATTTTCCTCTCTGCTCCCTCTTTTAGGGTAACTTTATATGCTGAGTTCCTTCCAATGAAAGCCAGAGCAAAATGCATTTTATTAATAGAGGTGAGTGAGTGCATTTTTATCCTTGAGGGACAAATCCTCTGGTGGTCACATCCCTTCCATCCTCTTGCCTGGAAATCCCCTCAGAGCTGCAGCCAGACCTGGCCTGTCCACCTTGGTGTGGAGCTCTGGTACCAGCTCAGCTCCAAAAGCAGCAGAAAGTTTTCCTGTCACACTCCACTCTTCGTGTTGAATTTGCCTTTTCTGAATTATTTTGCACCAGGGCTGCAGAGTGAGCACAAGAGGGGCATTGGGTGTCCATGATTTTGTGGTGAAATGCATCTCAGTGATGGATTTGGAGAGCTGACAGCTCCACAAATTCAGTGCTAAATTCAGCTCCACATCTCCATCCAAACCTGTCAAAGTCACTCAGGGCACAATTTTGACCTTGGAGTATTTTAAGGCAGAATTCACAGCCCTGGAATTTCTCACTCCAGCCATCCCTGGTGAACACAGCCTGGAATGTTCCAAAGAAGAGGCCTTGGCAGCACTGCATTCCTCATTTTTCTGTTGGTTTTCCCTCTTGCAGGTGTTCTGGGCCCTTGGGACTGTGTTTGAAGTGCTCCTGGCAGTGGTGGTGATGCCCACGCTCGGCTGGCGCTGGCTCCTCATCCTCTCTGCCCTCCCACTCCTGCTCTTTGCTGGCCTGTGTTTTGTAGGTATTCCTCAAGGATTCTTGTGAATTCCTGCAATTCTCATTCCTCTACCCCGTTCTGTGACCCAGCTGAAGGAAATCAGGACAGTTTTGAGCTCTCTGGGGGTGTCTTCTGTGAAATAACTGAAATAATGACCAAAAAATGCAATTTCAACAGGGTGCTGGGAAAAACATTGCAGGGAGAGTTGTGTTGATGTGACTGTAATTGGTGGAGGACAATGGAGGGCTGGAATTTGGTGAAATCAGGCCTGGAACCCTCTCCAATTTAATGACTTTTTTTCAACTAAGCTCAGTGGAATGAACATTTTATCAAAAGCTGTTGCTATTTCCCTAAATTCTCTTTCGATTTTGTCACTTTTAGAATCAAATTCCACTTAAGAATCCTCCCAAATCAGGGATAGAATCTGCAGAGTGCAGGTCAGGTTCCAAACAAAGTTAAACCTGAGCTTCAGTGATATATTTTATTATTTATTAGGTGATATCTTTGCCAATCACTCAGTCTCCTCATATATAAATGTCCTTGTCAGTTGGTTTAGCAGCCCTTTTTATTCCTTAGTGTTTCAGGAATACCTCCAGTTATCCAGGTGCTCACAAGCTTGTTCTAAATTAAAAGGAGCTTAAACCCATAAATTTTGGAATGCCAGAAGCATCTTGTTATCTGCTCTGGATGCTTTGCCATTCCTACACGGAAGGGATAATGTAAAAAAACTGCAAAAATTCCCAACAGTTCTCAAGGATAAACCCAAAGGAATGGAAGGGAAAGGGTTCTGAGTTGCTGGGGAAAGTGGGGGGTTGCAGTTTTTAAAGCCTGATGAGATGATTCTTGGAATTCTTCAAGCTTAGCTCTGTAATCCTTTGTTATGTGAGAATCTGCTGGAGTCACTGAGATGTCCCCCAAGGAAAATCCCAGAGTTTATTGCTGGTTGTGACACCCTCCTGTATGTGTGACCTGCTCTGCTCCCTTAGTGGCTGCCAGAAAGTGCCAGGTATGATGTGTTATCTGGGAACCAGGAGAAAGCTCTGGCCACTTTGAAGAGGATTGCCACAGAAAATGGAGCTCCAATGCCCTTGGGAAAGCTGGTGGTTTCCAGGCAGGTACGTGCAGGTCACAGGCACCTCCAGAACAATGAAACTGAGGGGCTTTGTAGGCAAATCATCAATGTTCTGTTCAATTTTAATGCCTCAGCCAGGCAGAAAAAAATGAGGTTTGATCATTTAGGCCTCTTTCCCACTGAGGAAGAGTTAATTTCTCGTTTGGAAGTGAAAAGCAGCTTTAAAATGGGCATTCATGTTATTTAACCTCACTGTTATTAAAGAAAACCAAACCTTGAGGTTGTTGAAGAGCTCAGGTCAGAATTCCTGGATCTGAATTCATGAGACAAGGTGAAATTTGACACTTTAGCTGTCCCTCATCATCCAACTTCTGCTTGTTCCCAACAGGAGGACCGAGGCAAAATGAGGGATCTTTTCAGCCCCCATTTCCGCTGGACCACGTTGTTGCTCTGGTTTATTTGGTGAGAGAAAACCTAAAAGTTCAGTGCCAGCACAGCTCTAAATGGGTTTTATTGAAGGGATTTTACTCAAATACAGCAACTTCCTCCTCAGAAAAAAACCAACCAACCAACAAAAAAAAAAAAAAAAAAAAAAAAAAAAAAAAAAAAACCAACCCCAACCTGTATTGATTTGTAATTTATTCAACCACTGAAGCATTCCAAATCAAATTGCCCTTTAATTTTCTGAATGCTGAAATAGCTTTGAGTGACTTTGGATTTAATGACTTTTGATTGCTGGTGTTTCTTTTTAGTTGGACCAGCTGAAACTTCCTCTCTCATTTGCTTCCTTGCAGGTTTTCCAATGCTTTTTCATATTATGGGTTAGTTTTATTAACTACAGAGCTCTTCCAAGCAGGAGATGTTTGCAGCAGTGAGTATTGCTCCATCTTTTCTTTTTAAATGTGTCCTGTTAAAACTGCTGGAATATCTTTTATTAAATCACCTTCTGCTGGTGGTTTAGAAAAGGAACGTGGCTGAGTTTTAGGTTTACTTTATTTTAAATATTTCCTCATCTCTGCCCAGTGAAGAGAGGTCCTGCAGTTGTTTTGAGTCCAAAATGTCAAACAGCAAGACAACCTTCAAGGCAGACCTGTTATCTGTTCTTCTAAAAAAGTGATTGAATAAATACAAGTTTGCAGATTTGACAGGTCTAATTAGTTCTGAGAGAGAGAAACTGCTGCTGTGGAGCTCCTGGGTTCTCAAGATGGGAAAACCTGCTGAGAAAAAAGATAATGGTGGGAAATCAACGTCCTTTGTGTTGCAGAATTTTTTTTTGGGGGGGGAAGAAGGTGCTTTGACTGAGTTAAGAAGAGGCTTGAACAGTTTGATTCCCCAGGGGAGGAATGATTGCATTCAGAACATTTGTAATTAGGGAAAACTGCCTGGAAGCTGGGAAATTATAAAAGGTGGATGGGGGAGTGTTGGAGCAGCCCAGATTCCAGGGCTGACCAGCAGTGATGAGCTCTGAGAGCTCTGACTCAGGTTTGCCTCCCCAGAGGAGGGTGCAGCCCTTAAAAACCCTTGTTTTTATAAGGACATGGGGTTATTCAGTATTTTCAGAGTGTAGGAAGTGTTGGGATCCCAAATTGTGTTGGGAGAAATTGAACTATTTGAGTTAATTCTGTCCTGAGCCCTGGACTGGAAAATAATTCAGGCTGTACAGCTGATAAGGAGGTGGAATTTTCACTGAGCTGAGACATCCTGTCACAGAAAACATGATAAATGTTCAGTGTTTCCAGGCAAAGCCACCAAGCATTGCTCTTCAATGCCCCTCTGACTCTGAATTCCATCCCAGCAGCACAGCAGGCATTCAGAAGGGGAACAACAATTAAATCAAAGGGGCAGAATCACTTGAATTTCCATCCCTAAACAACTTCCCAGAAGTATTTTAAAGGATGGTGGGTGCAGTGAATCCATACCAGTCCTTCCAGTCCATCCCTTTCTAAATTTCAGCAGTAAAAGTGAGAGACCCAGCAGGAAGGTAAACAGGGAAGAGTTTGCTTAAAATATATTAAATATTTGTGCTTTTTTCCCTGCAGTATCCAGCAGAAGGCAGGAAGTAAAAGCCAAGTGCAGCCTGACCTGTGAGTACCTGACAGAGGAAGATTACACTGACCTGCTCTGGACAACCCTGTCAGAATTCCCTGGTAAGGAGCAAAGAGAAGCTCCAGTTTTTCCTTGGAATGGCTCAGGGGGTGGGAATGGGCTCTGGCAGCAGCAGTGGAGCTGGGGTGTGTGGCCTGATGCTTCCCACAGCACTCAGAGCTCTTTGCTGTAGCTGTGGATTCTCCCTGCCCTGGGATCACTCCAGAAAAAATCAGTCATTGCTCTGGAATGGCCCCTCTGCCTGTTCCAGCCCAGCAACACTTCAGGAGGAGGAAATCCAACACAAAGGGGCAGAAACACTGGAATTTCTATCCATAAGTGACTTCCCAGAAGTATTTTCAAAGGATGATGGGTACAGTGAATCCATGGAGAACTTGCTCCCTAAATCTCTGTGTCCAGCCTCAGTCCTCATCCTGTGATTTTCAGGCAATTCCAGCAAATTTCAGTGGACAGTGTGGCACAGGACAAGCAAAACAGTGTGAAACAGCCATTGATCCTTCAGATGGAGGGGATGTCCCAGTGTTAATGGGATTGAAACAACACCAGAGACAGGGACCAGGATGTTTTCACTCTCCTGGATCATAATTTCAGGGCTAAAAGCTCAAGGAGAAGCCATTTAATGAATGATAATTTGCAAGTATGACTGAGAAATATGCACAGTCATTCCTAAGAGGAGTGTGCTGCCAAACAGGGACTTTGGGAAGGATACCCAGAAAAAAGAGTGGGGACCTGGAGTGGTGCTGTGGCTGAAAGGTCTGGTTTGATCTTCACACACCCTGAGGTGGGAGTGAGAAATATTCACAGGGTACCTCTGGATGTGACACTGATGCTGGAATAATCCCCACTCCTGCTGTGCATCAGTTTTCTAAAGGATCTGGGAAAATTGCATTGGAGGGAAGGCTTAATAGTGAGATTTACTGAGCTTGATCTATTTCCTGTCAAAAAGCAGGGGAGAAATAATTTGGTGAAACATCTAAATAACAGAACAGAAAGAAAATACCACATTCTAAAGAGCCCTTAAATCCAGCAGGGAACAATGGCCAGAAGTTGAACAGAAGCTCTTCCAGTGAGCCACCAGCAGGTGTTTTAGGCATTCACATCAGTAATCCCTGGATGGGAGTGTGGATTTGTGGATCTGGGAGCATGCAGCAGGACTCAGCAGCTGGGACACAGAATTCCTGTTTCCACATGACACCAGAAGCAATCCATGCCACAGCCCTGCCTGGGGCCAGCAAAGGATTGGAAAGAGAGGCCAAAATTTCCAATCTGAACCACCCAGGCTGTGTTAAATCTGCTGCAGCCCCTCTTTGCTGGATTCCCAAGGGTGTCCTGGTCTCTTCCCACAGGTGTGTTGGTGACCCTGTGGGTCATCGACCGCATCGGCCGCAAGAAAACCATGGCCCTGTCCTTCCTTGTCTTCTCCTTTTGCAGCCTCCTGCTCTTTCTCTGTGTTGGAAGGTGAGTCCAGAACAGGGAGCAACTGGAGTAAAGGATTTATCCATGTCCTCTCTTGGTCATGCTGGGAGAACTGGGAGTGGTGGTTTGAAAAGCTGTGGGATGGTCGTGCTCAGCTGGACAAAGATTTAGGGCTGGGGTTGGGTTTTCTCACCAGAGTTTGGGAGGGAAGTAAAAGGGAATTCCAAGTGAACCCAGCAGATTGTACTTAACATTCCCAAACTCTGCTCTCCTCTTTCTTCTCACAGAAATGTTCTTACTGTGCTGCTCTTCATTGCAAGAGCTTTTATTTCAGGAGGATTTCAGGCTGCCTATGTTTACACTCCTGAGGTAAGGGAGTTGTTGGGGTGATGGGAATATTCAAGGGGAGTGAGAACAGGGTGGGAAAGTCATTTTGATGGCCTGTTCCCAATGGACCTCACCCCAGACTGGAGCTGTAGATCCCATTGTCGTTGTCTGATGGAATGTGCTGTGGCACCACTTACTAATTCCCAATGATTTAGGAGTGGAAGGAGGAAAACTTCCCACTGGGATTGATGGGATGATGTTTTTTCCACAGGTTTATCCCACAGCCACACGTGCTTTGGGCCTGGGAACGTGCAGTGGAATGGCCAGAGTGGGAGCCCTCATAACCCCGTTCATTGCACAGGTAAATCCCTTCTCCTCTGAGATTGGAGGCACAGGAAGCTTGGATTGATGGTCTTGGAGGTCTTTTCCAGCTTTAGCAATTCCATGGTTCTATGAAGGTGATGTAGAACCTGCTTTTTTCCACTATCCCAGGTTGCTCCAAGCTCCGTCCTTGGACGTTTCCAGGGATGGGGCAGCCACAGCTTCTCTGGGCAACCTCTGCCAGGACCTCCCACCCTCACAGGGAAGAATTCCTTCCTAAAATCCAGTCTAATCCTGCCCTCTGAGAGTTTAAAACCACTGTCCCTTGTCCTGGCACGATCTATAAAATCTCCCTCCTTTCCAGAAGCTTCAAGTTAAACTTTATTCGCTTTAAACTACGATTAAAATTTCTGTGGCTCCATCAGTGTCTGTATTTCCATGCTGAGGTGCTGTTTTGCATTCCCTGCCTTTTCCCTGCAGGTGATGTTGGAATCTTCAGTCTATCTGACTCTGCTGGTTTACAGTGGCTGCTGCCTGCTGGCTGCCCTGGCCTCCTGCTTCCTGCCCATCGAGACCAAGGGCCGTGGCCTGCAGGAGTCCAGCCACAAGGAATGGGGCCAGGAGATGGTGGGCAGAGGATCTCATTCCCCAGGGGAATCGCAGGAATGATGGGACATGGGAACCTGCTGGAAGAATGAAGGATAGGAGCAAGATGTCTCACAAAACCTCCAAGCCTGAAGCATGGAAAGCTGACCACCATCACTGCCAACGTCACGTGTCAAACTGCAGGAATTTGGGGTTGAACCTCAGCAAATTGTGTTTCTGCTGTTCTTTGCTCACACTCATAAAAACTTTCTGGATGGAGAGGCCTTTGATCCAGATATCCTTGGAAGTTTAGCAGGAGGGGTTTCTCTTCAGTCTGTCGTGCTTGCATGGTCAGCTCTTCAGCTTAAAATGTCCCGTGCCAAGCAAATGCCAAGTGACTGCAGCCCAGCATAAGTTGTCATTAAAACACCAAGCTCTTGATGCCTAAAACCAAGAGGTTCATCTTTAGTGTGGCCCTGGCCTGGCACAGGGTGGATTCCATCCCCTACACTATGGATTAAATGCCTGCCTTGCACTTTTAGCCATCAAAACCACCACCAAAATGTGGTTCCAGCAAACCAACCCGGGCTTTCCAGTTGGATTTTGTTCCTGGAGAGTGGATTGCTTGGAAACTGATTCCTGACTGTTTCTCCCATCCCAGGTGGGTAGTTGGAGCAGGGAGGGTGGTGTTTGCTGCAGAGCTGGGACCTTGCAGCAGAAATGTAAATCACAGAGTCATTAAGGTTGGAAAAGATCTCCAAGCTCATCAAGTCCAATGTGTAAATCCTCATGTTTTGGAGCAGAATTGGACTTCTCTGGCATTGCCAGGGACCTTGAGCTCTCTGTCTGTTGCTTGGAGAGGGGAGGTTCTCACTCCTGGGGTTCTCTGTGTGGATCCAGGTGTGTCCCTGCTCCGTTACCCGGGCACATCCTCACGGTGGGGTAGCCCCAGCCGGAGTGGGGAGCTGCTGTTGGGATGGAGCCACTCCCTGACAGCTGGGCAGGACCTTTCCTGTGATTGTACATTGACTGGTGACAGAGGAATGTAGCTGGAATAAATGAACAAAACCATGGGAACAGCCCATCTGCAGTGAGCTCAGATGAGGAACATCCCTCCTTCAGGTGTGGCTCCTCAAGGGACGATCCCGCTCTTGGCAGGGAATGTAAGAGAGCTCAGGGGAGGACAAGCTCGTCTGGTTTGTCACAAACCTGTCCCTGGGCACAAATCAGGTGGCAGAGTCTGTGGGAATGTGTAGGCATCAGAGATGTGCCTCATCCAGGTCTCAGTGGATTTGCAGGATTCCAGACCTTGGGACACACAGCCAAATGTGGGTGAGGTGGACTTGGACAGGCTGTGGAAGCAGTGGGGGTTTATGGTCTGTCTGAGCAAGTGACTCACCTGAGCACAGGTAAATGTGCTACACATTTTTACAGTTGAACATTTTAAATATCCTGGGAAGCAGGTCCCATTCCTGGGGTCAGGAATAGGTCTCCAAGTCCGTGTTTGGTGCAGTACAAGTCAGCACTGTGGGGGCTGGCTGTCACTGAGGGTCACAGCTCTGAGGTCACTGCAGTGCTCCTCCACGTGCCAGGAGACTGAGGGGAAAACAGGAGTGGATAATTCCTTAAAGAAAGCCAGGAAACTCAGGCTGGTGGAAAAGGCCAAGGAGGTGGTTGACATTGTGAGGGGGGATGTTTTGCTGAGAACAGAGTTTGCCAAGGCACCAAGCGTCCATCTGGTCCCACTGGAGGACGATGACTCAGTGAAGGATTCCAGGAATGGTTGGTGGAAACAGGCAAACTTGGCTTTTCCCAGCAAGATGAAAATGAATTCAGCTCCCAAGGGATCCCTGGGATCCCCGGGCTCAGCTGTGGGTGATGGCACAGAACCCTCTGTCTGTTCCAGCTGGGTTGTGTCCCCTGTCCCTGTGTCCTCATGCTCCACCAAGATCAAGCTCCAGCTGATCCCACTAAACAGACAGGGCTCTCATGGCACTGACAGCAACCACAGCTCATTTGTTCACCTCCTGCTGCCAGGCTGGAGTTGGGTCATTCTCCCTGTGTGCCTAGGGCAGCCTGGAGCAGAGCCAGAGGGACTTGTTCCATGGAATTCCAGAGTGATTTGGGTTGGGAGGGACCTTAAAGCTCATCCAGTCCCACCCCCTGCCTTGGACAGGGACACTTTCCACTAGACCAGGTTGCTCCAAGCCCCATCCACACCTGACCTTGAACACTTCCAGGGATGGGGAACCTCTCTGCTTTCACTTGGACTGGCCTCTGATGTGCTGGATATGGGACACAGCAGTGAGGAAGCAGATCCTGGGTGGGTTTAATCAGATATTACCCTACATGTGTGGACAGTGAGCTGGGAAATCTGCTGGAGCTGGGAGATCTGCTGGAGCTGGGAGATCTGCTGGAGCTGGGATCTGCTGGAGCTGGGAAATCTGCTGGAGCTGGGAAATCTGCTGGAGCTGGGATCTGCTGGAGCTGGGATCTGCTGGAGCTGGGTTTGCCTTTGCACAGTTGGGCTGTTCAGCCCTCAGTGACAGCTCTGACATTCCATCCTCATCCTGCTGCTGGTGGAGGCCCTCGAGGCCATCCCAGTCCCCCAGGTGCTTCCATGCTTCCTTCCTTGGGCTGCCATGAGCTGAGTTTGCATCCCAAAACTCTGGAAATGAGCTTGGGTAGAGGTGACAAAGAATCCAAAGTGCAGGACAGGCCTGGCCTGAAGGAACCCCCCCACCATGGCCCAGTTTGTTACTCAGTGCTTTGAGTTAAAATTCTGCTTTCCCAGGGGTAATGTTCACATCTCACTTCATTTTTTTAGGTGAATATTCAGCAGTTTTAAAGAATTGCATTCAACGGCCTTTAGAGAGTTTTAGGTGAAGTTTATCTGTTCATGCACACCTGGATCCTACAGATAAGCTACTTCCCAGGTAAAGATTTGTAGGGAATGAAACATTTTCCATGCTGTTGAATAGATCAGTTTTAACCTGTGACATTTACAGTGTTAACCAAAAAATGGAAGGCATTTTTGCTTTTCACTTTTTATGAATTCTGCACTAAAAATTCTATTTAATGATAGAAATACCAAGATTGGTGTTGCTGGGTCTTTGATTTTGTTAAAGCTTGATCCAAAGCTCACTGAAATGTGGGAAAATCTGTGGATATCCATGGGCTTTGGATCAGCTGAATGAAAGGGAGAGGTAGGAGCCCACCACAGCTGATCCCACCTGGCTGAATTCAGCAGGAGCCCATTGGGCACTGGAGAAATGGAGCTGGAATTCAGGATGTGCAGGAATTTGCATATAATTAATAAGAGAAGGCCATTTTGGCGTGTTCACTGAGGACACTGGGGTTGACACACACCAGTTATAAATCACCACCAATAGATTTTATCAGTAGGGCAGCACTGTTTAGATACAAAATAAACTTCCAAAGAATCCTTTTCCACACTGAGTATTTTTCACTGGTAAAGGAATTACTGCAACTGCTTCATTTCAAAAAGGAAAGTGAGATCCTTTGGAATTCAAACAGAATTGTGGGATTTGGTTTTGCCAAGTGGCCAAGATACCAACATGCCAAGCTGGCGTGGGAATGTAATTCCCCAAGTGTGCTTGGATGGGATGATTTGTTATTCCCAAATACTTGCTGAAAGAGCAGCGAAGGTTTCCATGTCTGAATGTACAGTTTCTAAGCTGGATTTACATTTTAATGTTGAAAAACTTGGTGTATCTCAAGCTTGTTGTAAAAATACTCCTCTGGTTCCTGTTCCCGACGCAGCATTGGAGAGTTGAAGTCCACATTAGATATTTTATGTTAAACAAATAAATAGTTTTTTCAGGAAATAAGTTTTTGGCTTTTCTGGGGGATGTTTAGGAGGGGTCATAACTTTGCTTTTTTTTTTTTTTTGTCTTGGTGTTCAGAGGTTTGAGCTACAGGGCTCAGCAGTCTGCAGGTCTGACTCATTTTCTGTCTGTTTTGTGCATTTAGATGTAAAGAAAAGTCACAAGATTCCTGTTCCCATTGTAAGTAACCTCACTACAGCAGAATATTGTGGATGATCCATCCCTGGAAGTGTTCCAGGCAAGGTTGGACAGGGCTTGGAGAAACCTGGGATAGTGGAAATTGTCCCTGTCCATGGCAGGGGGTGGGACTGGGTGAGCTTCAAGGTCCCTTCCCACCCAAACCATTCTGGGATTCTATGATTTTTTAAATTCTCTTAAATCTTTAATTGATTTCCATATTTAATTCAGTTTGGACATGAATCCCCAGCCAGTTTGGCCTCTTCCCTGGGTGTGCTGGCATCAGGTGGCTCCACATGTGTCTGGACTTTGGGGCAGGGAGGGTTCCTTCTACTAATTTCCATTTTAATATAAACTCTTCATTTCCCTATCATTTTTCCAAACCATAATTAAGTACCCAACCCTATTTTCCTTTGCCCTGTCACTGATATTCTTATTTTGATGCCCAATAATTTGTAGGCAGGAGGTGGTTCAAGGATGAGTCAAAATGACTAACGAGCTGCAAATCCTTCTCATGCTAATGCAGGGTGTTCTCATCCCAGAGTGCATCCATCTTCCTCCTCCCAGCCTGGGATGCAGAGCCTCCTTCCTGGGAATGGAAATAGTTGGGAACTAGAAGGGTTTGTGTGGCTGAAGCAATGCTGGGGGGAATATTCTTCCTTCTGTAGCATCCTCAGGTATTTCTAAAGCTCCTTCTCAGGATCATGGAATATCCTGAGCTGGAAGGGACCCACAGGGAAAATCCAGTCCAGCTCCTGGCCCTGCCCAGACTCCCCAGCAATCCCACCCTGTGCCTGAGAGCGTTGTCCAAACGCTCCTTGAGCTCTGGCAGGAGTTTTCCCAAATGCCAGAGCTGCTGTTTGCTGACTTCCCTGATACTTGATGTGCTTCCAGCTTTGTTCTGGGTCACAGGAGATCCTTGTGGAGAACTGGGAGTTCCTAAAATGTGCTCACACTGGACATGGGAGGTGGTGCTTTGTGTGTGTCAGAGGACATTCAGGAATTGTCCAGACCCCATTCCCTGACTCCCTGGCCTCTCCCTGGCCTCAGGAGTGAACTTCAATCCCTCAGTGGGGAATTTGCCCAGAGAAGCTGTGGCTGCCCCATCCCTGGAAGTGTCCAAGGCCAGGTTGGACGGGGCTTGGAGCAACCTGGGATAGGGGAAGGTGTCCCTGCCCTGACAGGGTGTGGGACTGGATGACTTTCAAGGTCCCTTCCCATCCAAATCGACGATTCTGTGATTTCTGGGAGTTCTGTGGGGACTGTCAGCAGCCACAGATCTGCACACAATGATATTCCATGTTCCCTGGTCTGCTTGGAACCTGGAGTGATGGCTCCTACTCGTCCAGGATGAAATGTTTAGGACAAATGTGTGTGGAGACATGGAATGATGATCTCCTGGGATGTTTCTATGGAATCAGCATTTGAGGCCCTTCCCGTGCCATCACTAAGAGGAAGAAGCACCATGCACAAGAGATTTGAACATTCCCTTTATTGGTCACACAGATTAAACTGAGGCCTTTAGAAAACAAACAGATTTAACCTGCAAATAAAATTTCAGACCATTCCTGTTTGCCAAGAGGCCATGTGAGATCACGGGGCAGTGGCTCCTGCAGGCTCTGAGATCACAAGAATCAGCTGCTTGTTGCCAGCTGTACAATGATTTCCTACACCCCTGTTTGTCCAGTGGAATTTTCCCAGAATAACCAAAGTGGGGCTGGATTTACAGCAGAGTGTGCTCCTGAATGTCTCATATTTGGAATAAGTGAAACCAAGGGGCTCCAGTTCTCCTGAATGGCTTTTCCTCAGGTGGGATCACAGACCATTGAGTTCAGCATTAATCAGCAGGGAATTTTCTCCAGCCTTTGTTTTCCTTTTCCTGATTTTACCTAGTGACTGGATCATTTCCAGGGAAGCTGGAAATTCTTTGGACAGACTGGGCATGGCAGTGGCTCCCAATTTGCCCTGCCCAGCTGTGTTTGCTAAGCCCAGCCCAGAGATGCCCTCAGGCCCACGCTGCTGAGCTATTCCTGGCACATGGAGTCATCAAGAGAGAGGAGCTGCATCACCATGAGTAAGGAACACTTGGATTATCCACACAGGAGAGTGAGGCAGGCACTGTGCTGGGCCCAGAACAGCCTTTGGATTTGAGGCTTCCTGACCATCCAGTGCCCTCTCTGGGATGGTTTGTAAAGCAGGAAAGACACGTGGCGTGGGAAAATCAGCCAGGCTGTATCTTCAGAACAGTGTGTTGGGTCCCCAACAGCATCCCTGAACACCCCAAAAAGTCCTGCTCATCCTCTGAGAAGCACAACCTTTCCCAAGCCAGGCTCTCTCTGTCCCACAGCTGGGAGAAAAGGGAAGCTGAGGGGCCCGTGGGAGTTTTTAGGGACAAGAAGAGCAATTTTCTTATGCTCTCTGCTATATATAGAGTCTGGCAAGCCCACAGGGCTGGAACAAGTTGCTTTTGTTGCTCAAACATCATTTGGAAAGGCCATTTTAGGCAAGTGCTGCTGTCTGGTGCCAGCTACACTAAGCAGGTGCTGCGGCCCGAGCTTTGTCCTGGCAGGAATGTGAGGAAAACTGGTGTAACCCAGGCACGTGCTCCCAGAGCTGCTGGTACTTCCCTGGGAGCCTCAGAGCTTCTTCCTACTAAGGAGCTTTTTGCCTCCTGGAGGGGAGCCTGTAAATCTAATTACACACTGGGTGTTGGAGCAGCCAGCAGAGACCTCAGGTGTCCCCAGCTCCGTTTCAGATCCTGTCCCCTGGTGCAGATGAACTGCAGGACTGTCCAGGGTTCAGCTGAACCCAGCCTGCCCTTTGCAGCCTGACCCCAGACAGCACTTGGTGCACTTGGCCACGGATAATTAGTCCATATTTGAGAGCCCTTCCTCCAGGCAGGTTGTGGAGGGAGCGGAGCCATCAGGAAAACGGCAGCGACCTGGAAATGAGGCGCTGAGAGGCAGAGCTGGAGCAGGGTCGGGCAGCCCGGGTGTGTATCCCCCTGCTGTCCCCATCCCCCTGCTGTGATTCCCAGCCTACTGCTGGCACACATTCCAGGGGAGCAGGTGCTCACAAGCGGGGCCCTGGGGGGGTGGCCAGCTGCTGCTTCTCCTGCAGGATGGTCCCAAAGAGCCGCGCTGCTGCCATGGCACAGCCCCAGTGGATGGTGATCCCAAAGCCGCCGTGGCCGTAGTTGTGAATCACCTGGGAGACAACCACAGAATCCCAGGATGGGCTGGGGGGAATCTCAAAGCCCGTCTTGTCCCATCCCCTGCTGTGGGCAGGGACATCTCCTACTAGCCCAGGTTGCTCCAAACCCTGCCCAGCTGATCCCTGAGCACTTCCAGGGATGGGGCAGCCACATCAGTAATTTGTTTCAGTATCTCTGACATTTACCCCGGGCTCAAAGATTCCCGAGGCTGTTGGTGGGGAGAAGGAGAGAGGGACAATCATGGGACAGCGAGGGCTTATCACTGCCCCGGGCACGGTGATTGGGGCACAGTTAACAGAGTCATTAATTACACTCGGGCCCCGGGGCTGTGCGGGTACCTCTGCCTGGAGATTCCCGAGGCGGATGCTCTCCCGCTCCAGGCGCACCGAGGGCCGTGCTGGCCTCAGGCCGCTCCACTCCCCGACGATCTTGGCCTTCTGGAAGCAAAAGCACAGCAGCACTGCACAGCATTCCTTGGAATCCCACCAGCCAAACCTCACGGCACCGGGTGAGCCCTGAGATCAGCGGGGACAGGGGGTTCCCCATCCTGCAGCAGCTCCAGGCAGAACGATTTGGGATGGCAGAGCCAGCCTGGAGCTGAGGCAAGTCTCTGTGCCAAAGCCCCACGCCACCTTTCCTGCTAATCCAGGGAGTAACAGCAGCACTGGGAGTGGACACAACGCAGCCTCACCCCACACAACCCTTCTCTAAAGGTGTGGGGACACCACAACCAAAGGGCTGGAACCTCCCAAAGCTCTGCTTCTATATTTTACCAGCTACATGAGTAATTATTATCCCTACAAACCTTGTCTCAGTGCCAGCCCCAGCCCTGCCTGTCCCTCAGCCAGGTGGAAGAGCCCCGGGTATCCGTGATGGACACGTGGAAACCCTGACTCACGGAAACATCGAGGTCCTGTGGTTTGTCCCAGCACCCATTCCTGCATCCTGAGCCCCCCAGGTCCCCGTGCCCCATGCTGGCAGTCGGGTCACCCACCTGGAGAGCCGGGAGCAGCCGGCAGCAGCGGTCCCAGATGGATTTGTGATCCTTGGCACTGTTCTCCTCACTCCAGTTTCCGTGCTGGTAAATCCCTCCCAGGACTGTGAACTTGCTCCTGCACCAGGAGGCAAAGAGACACACGGTGGTGGCTTGTCCCCAGCTGTCCCCTGTGGGGCCACCACCTGGAGGGGCACTGTGTGAGTGTGATGTTGGATCCTGCTACACCCTGAGCCTGCAAAATATTCCTGTGGGAGAAACTCCCACATGGAGCAGGCGGAGAGCGGTGCCTGCACGTCTGCTCGTGAGCAAGTCACTCATTAAATCCTGTCAGCCCTTCCTTGTCTGGGCAAAGCAGACAGGTAATTCCATCCTTATCAAACAGGTCTGCTCCTGCCTGGCTCAGGAAGAGCTGGAAGGAATGGGATGGCTCAGGAGGGGAACACAGAGAACAGATTGGTGCTGCTGCTGCCCCAAGCTCCTGTGGATTAACAGAGGACAAGAGGCAGGTTAAGGCTGAGGGGGGCCTGGAGGGGTCTGTACTGGCTGGACCCTTCCTAAACCTTGTTTGATTGTTGGGAAGCACAAAAACAAAAGGAGGGACCCTCCAGGGCTGAGCTCTCCAGCAGGGAATTGGTGCCCTCCACATGAGAACTGGATCCAGCTCTTCCCTTGGGATCAACCTGGTGCCCAGCTCTGACAGCTCGAGCTAAAACCAGCACAGGCAGAGGAATTCATCTGTGGCTGGGACTGGGATCAGGAATCACTCAGAATACACTGCATGGGGTGCTGTGAGCCTGCAAAGCTCCTGTTTACATCCTGGCTCACTGCCTAAGCCTGAAATATTAGGACAATAGGAAGTGCCAGAGATGCAGCATTCAAATTCCAGTTTAAAGATCCCTCTCCACTGCCAGAGCAGGGTCACTGCAGGCCCTTGGGAGGAAGCAGAGCTGGGATGAACAGCAGATGGATTTATTTATCCCACAGTGTAGCTCCCTGGGCAGAGCCAGGAGTTGGACTTGATCCTTGTGGTCCCTTCCAGCTCAGGATATTCCATGATTTTATGATAAACCCAGTGAGATGCCCCCAGGCTCACCAGCAGCTCAGGGGACAGTGAGGGGAAGGCTGAGCTTTCCCAGGGAGGTTTTGTTGAAGTAAAAGAATTCCTGCCTTGTTTTTATGGGAGCATGGATCAGCAGTGCCTTTCCCCACCCTGAGCTGCTGCACCACACTTTGGTCCACACCGTTGATAATAAAGATGGCTAGAGATGTGAAAACAAAAGATCTCCCCCAAAATATCCACTCCACTCTCAGGGCTTGGCTGTTCTGGGGACTTGGCCAGGATTGAGTTTGCTTTGGTGGGATTTGATCCTTGGAAAAGGACAGGACATGGAAGCACCGTGGTGCTCTCTGCGCCGACTGGGAGCTGCCTCGCTCTGCTGCCCACGTCCTTCTGCTCTCCCCCCACACAGCCGAGAAAAGCACCAGGGATGAAGCCAGGCCTGGCAGACACCAGCAGGAGCCATGTCCCAGACCAGGCTTTGGGGACAGTGACAGAGGAATGTCACTGGTGCCAGCCAGCCCTGCCTCGGCCATCGTCACCTACCCCGGGATGACGTAGGGCGAGTTGTAGATCCCGGATTTCGAGTCGTGAGTGATGATGAAATGCTTCACCCATGGGGCCAGGACCTGGGAGATGAAGGGGAGGAAGCTGGAGAGTGGCTGCCAGGCTTAGGGGGCAGCGGGAGGGACACGAGGATCCAGATATGGGACCCTCCCTTAGCTCTGTGTTCCCTGTGCTGGCTTCCCTGGGAAGATGGGAAGACAGGAGTGCAGGCAGGGAGGAGCTCCCGACTCGCCTGTGTTTCTCCAAATAATCACTGTCTCCTGCCAAAGATTTTATGTCTTTTATTATCAGCATTGTGCCTCTGATCTCCCTCAGCCCTCACCCTATGGAGAAACAGGCTGGAGACTGAGGGCATTCCCACAGCTGATCCAGGAATGGGATCCTGGTTGGTTTCACATGAGCAGTGTTTGCTGGGAATCAGGACCTGATCCCAGTGTGGATCCAGCCACAAGCCCATGGTCTTCCCCCGAGGGCACAGATACTCCTCGTGGTAAAAGATGGGTTTTTGGGAAGCCCCCAGGCCTGCCCCAGCTCACCTTGATGATCTGGCCCCGGCCGGGCTGCAGCTCTGGGTCGGGCTGCAGGTCCCCTGAGCGCATCCCGCTGCAGTTTAGCACCACATCCACACCCTGGGAAAACAGCTGAGGAGAGAGGGACACGGCTGGGAGCAGCACACGGGGATGTTGCCACAAGGGCACAACATTCCTGCTTCCAAATGAGCCAAGTGCTCTTTCCAACAGTCAGGAAACAGATAAACCATAAGGACCAGATCCAGGGCACAGCGTCCCCAGCCAGCTCCTGCTGACACCCCATATGTGCCACCAAGCCATTCCAGGGAAAGCTGCCAGTCCAGGCTGGATAAATGCTCTACCCCATCCTCTGTCAACCATCCTTCAATACCCAAGACCCTTTTTCTTTCCTGGTAGAATTTATTTCCTGGGTCTTGGCATAGTCTTGCTGCTGTCCCCTGGCCCATCGCTCATGCCAAGGAATATCCTGGAGCAGCACCTGCCTGCTGGATGCTGCCTCTCCACTCTGGGATGGGGCTGTGCCCTCTGCCCTGGCTCCACATCCCCACTCACCTCCTGGAAAGACTCAACCTTCTTGTGGAAAAACTTCACTCTCCTCTGCGTCAGCCTGGGAAGCACAAGTTCATTTGTTACTGGCAAATTAAAAGCAAATGTTCAATACCAGGACACCTGCTCAGCATTAGAAATTACAGGAATAAAATCAAGCTCCAAATTCTTCCAAAGCCAAAAGCACTTGGATGCAGCTCCAAGTATCCCATTACTTTCATTTTTGCCATGCAAGAAATACACTCCTGGGCTCACTGTAAATGTGTTACCCAGCTGGGGCAATGAACAGGAATTCCAGACCCTTTTCCCTGCTTCCCAGGGATGCATCTCTGCCTACCCTATCCTGATGTGCAGGATGAAAATCCAGCCCTGCAGCCAGAGGAAACAGGAGCAGCTGCACTTACCTGTTGGTGAGCCAGGGCAGGTAACTCCTGCCCTCCAGCATCAGCGCCGTGTTGAACCAGCCATAGCTGAAACAGGAGGAGAGGAGGCTGTGAGGACCTACAGGAGCCCCCAGCCCCAACATTCCTGACAGCCACTGTGGATCTGGGACCCCAATTCCCCCTGGGACCCTCCTCACATGAGTGCATGATTTTTCTTCCCTTTTTACAGCATTAAACACTGCTTGGTTTTCCTCCCCCATTTTGACACTGGTGAGGTAAGAGAGGAGCTGGAATGGTTTCTATGCTGGGTTGCTGCTTTTTTGGTCATTTGAACCGTTTCCTATTTATTTTAAGGGAAGCAGTTTTAAAGAAGTGAGGACATTTCTATGCCTGCAGTTCCTTGTTCCACTGCCTCATGCCAGGGCTGTATTCAGGAGGTACCCAGGACTGTCCTACCTCCAAAAAACAGACTGAAAAATACCTGTAACCAGGGAAGAGTTCGAGTTCTTTTGGTGTCAAGTTCCTGAATCCCAGGACAATGTTCTTCCAGGATGGGTCCTACAACAGAGAAAGAGTTCTGAGATCATTAATGAA
Source organism: Promerops cafer (assembly GCA_013398275.1). NCBI lineage: Eukaryota > Metazoa > Chordata > Aves > Passeriformes > Nectariniidae > Promerops > Promerops cafer. The sequence goes on along the minus strand of VZSE01009793.1, from coordinate 102,104 downwards.
CCAGGATCACCGTGGGACAGAAGCCGTGGGGGGATCATGGGACACATCCCATGGGAGACAGCCCATCCCAAAGGGACACAGGTAGATGTGCAGCTGCCAGCACAGCTGGAGAGGCTCTGTCACTCCCACTCTCCTCGTGAGGGAAGTGCTCAGCCCTTCCTCACACCAATATTGCCTCGGGAGCACAGAAAACACCATGTCCCAGGCACTGTCACGAGGCAAACTTGGAAATATCAGGAAGCACTGGCTGGGAAGAAGCACAGCCCTGCTCACTGCAGGCAGCCCCTGAGCTGGAGCCCTTCCCAGCCCTGGCTGTGACCTGCTCCTTACCGGCACCGGCTCCGTGAACAGGTTGTAGCCAGAAATGAGGAAAAGTCCCATTTCCTTGGCTGCTGGGGAGTGCAGGTGCCCCAGGAGGTAATCAAATGTCTCTTTATTCCACAGCCTGTGATGAGAATGGGAGAGTGGTGGCTCTGCCAGCCCCGTGGAGCTGTGCCAGGGCACACCGGGGCAGGGACACGGCGCCATCCTCCTCCTCCCCCTGCCTTACGTCTCCTGCAGGTTGCCACGGTCACTCAGGTAGGGCTGCCACAGCCCGGCCGCCCCGTCGCTGGTGGTGTGGGGGGTGAAGTGGTCAGCGTAGACCTCCAGCTCCAGGGAAGGCACCAGGCCGTGGAACTGCTCATGGATGCACAGGGCGCTGGAGAGCCCGATCACCCCGGCCCCGATGACGGCTACGCGCATGGCTCCGGCTCCTGCAAGGGATGAGGGCTCCAAGGGCAGTGCCGGGGCTGCTGGACAAGCTGGGAACACCACGGGGGAGCATCAGCTCCTGCAGGAGCCTCAGCTCCACTGCCAGAGCAGCAGGAAGGGCTGAGGTCCTCACGGTGCATCTGTGTGCTTTTCTTGTAAAGCCTCCCAGGTCGTCCTCGAGCTCTGGCCAGGTGCTGGAGCCATGGATGGGGGGTTGTGGTTCCTCACAGTGCCTGGGGAATGTGTCTCCACCTGTGGCTGTGCCAGCTGCAGCTCGGCTGCCACGGCTGCACTCCTCACCTGGCACAAGGAACTCCAGGTGTGTCCTGCCCCAGGACAGGGTGGCACAGCCTCGGGATCCTCCTCTGCGTCCCAGCAGCCACAGGCCGAGCAGCCAGGGAGATGCTGGAGCACCCACCACAGAGGGACGCTGTGACCCTGCTCCGAGCAGCTCACGATCCTTCCCAGCCACTGGCACGGGCTGGAGGCAAGAGGTGGGCATGGATAAAAAAGATGGGAAGCAGCAGGCGTTTTCCAGGGAGCAATGCCAGGTGTGATGAGTGCAAGGTTGGATCCTCATACCATTGTCACCCTCGGGGCTGCATGTGAGGGTGACTGTGCCACCACCCCAAACCCTTCCAGGCACAGCTGGGAGAATGGCTGTGGGTAAATTCTGGCTGCAAATCACAGAATCACAGAATCACTGGGTTGGAAGAGACCTTCAAGATTGAGTCCAACCCATGCCCTAACACCTCAACTAAACCATGGCACCAAGTGCCACATCCGGTCTGTTCTTAAACACATCCAGGGACTCCACCACCTCTCCGGGCAGACCATTCCAGTACTTTATCACTATTTCCATAAAAAACTTTCTCCTAATATCCAGCCTATACTTCCCTTGGTGCAGCTCAAGGCTGTGTCCTCTGGTTCTGTCAGTGCTGCCTGGAGACAGAGACCAACCCCCCCTGAGCACAGCCACCTTTCAGGGAGCTGCAGAGAGTGATGAGGGCACCTCTGAGTCTCCTTTTCTCCAGGCTGAACACCCCCAGCTCCCTCAGCCCTTCCTTACAGGGCTTGTGCTCCCAGCCCCTCACCAGCCTCGTTGCCCTCCCCTGGACGGGGTCTCAACCTCCTTCCCAAACTGAGGGGCCAGAGCTGGACACAGCTGCAGCCCCTCTCCATCCTCTGGTTCCCTGTTGACAGCACTTTCCTGCCTTGGAAAAGCCCTGTGGTCACTGCCTGTGCAGGGAGTGAACAAAGACCAGCTGGGGAAAGGGCTGGGGGGTGCAGATCCTTGGCTGGTTCTGAGAGCAGGAATAAATTCCAGCCTACAGGTTTTTTTTGGACAAGGTGACGTCCAGCATCTCTGCTGCGACAACAGCGGGACTGACATTTGCTGGGATGGAGGGATGAGTAATCGGAACGGCACAGTGGGAGCTGCTTCCCATCTGCCGTGGTTTTATAACCCTCGGGAACCAGGGTCACCTCCTCCACCAGGGCCAGGGACTCGCCCCAGCTGCCCCTGCAGCACCGGCTGAAGAGGATCTGCCAAAAAATAATGGGAAAACACATTTTCCATCAGTTTACCTGCAGAGTGTGGGATCCCCGGAGCAGTCACTGCCGTGTCCAGAGGCTTCAGAGTAGGAGTTGTTGTCGCCCCAGAGGGCAAGGTCTGAGTGTCAGGGGGAGCAGGGCCAAAGTCTGCTCTCGCTCCGGGGAGGTGGAGTTGCCACGTGATGCCACTGGCAGGCGGCCCCAGAGTCATGGAAAACAGGGTCACCACCACCGGTGGCAAAACGCCATCCCTGCCACTTGTCTCCATGGTGACCACTGGCAGACCAGGACACAGGGATGTGTTCAGTGGGCACGGTCTTGGAGGTCTTTTCCAACAGCAATGATTCTGTGACTTCCCTGCGTCTGCATTTGCAGAATCACTTGGATTGGAAAAGACCAGTGAGGTCAACCTGTGACCGATCACCATCTTGTCAGCTAGACCAGAGCACTAATGTCACATCCAGTCACTTCTTGAGCAGAAGATTCCTGTGGGATCTGGAACAATTGAGTGCTTCTGGCTCAGTTTTTGAGTAGGAAGAGAGGCTGAGGGAATCGGGATTGTTCAGCCTGGAAAAGAGAAGGCTTCAGAGAAACCTAATTGTGGCCTTCCAGTACCTGAAGGCAGTCTGACGGAAAAATGGAGAGTGACTATTTACAAGGACCTGGAGTGACAGGACAAGGGGGAATGGCTTCCCACTGCCAGAGGGCAGGGTTAGATGGGATATTGGGAAGAAATTCCTCCCTGTGAGGTTGGGGAGGCCCTGGCAGAGGTTGCCCAGAGAAGCTGTGGCTGCCCCATCCCTGGAAGTGTTCCAGGCCGGGTCGGACGGGGTTTGGAGCACCCCGGGCGGGTGGAAGGTGCCGCTGCCGCGGAACGGATGTTGGGGTGGGACGGGCCGGGCCGGGCAACTCCGCCCACCACGTCGAGCCCCGCCCACACCCCGAAGCTCCTCCCCTTCATTCCCCGCCCTTTCCCTCGCAGGCCCCGCCCCGGCCCCGCCCCTTCCCGGCGTGAGGGGGTGGCGGCCGCGGCCCCGCAGCTGCAGCCATGGCGCTGGTCACCCTGCAGCGCTCGCCGACCCCCAGCGCCGCCTCCTCGGCCAGCACGAGCGAGGTGAGCGCTGACGGGATGGGCAGGGACGGAGAGGGAAGGGGAGAGTGAGCCCCAGGGGCGGCGGCGGCGGATGGGGAGCGGGGAGGGGCGGGGTGAGGCCCCGCTCGGGGACAGGCCCCTACAGCCCGCCCAGCAGCCCGTAACCCAAAGCTTCTGGCTCCATCACTCTCACAGACCAAGGTTCCTCATGGTCCCGGCCTCACGGCTCTGGCCCTTTACAGCTTTCCCCCTCCAGCCCCTGGTTCCACCTCCTCGCGGTCCCTTGGTCCACCACAGCCACTTGTCCCCTGTCTTCATCCCCTCGCAGGCCCCATGGCCTGACTTCCGACAGCCCCCTGGCACCAGCTCAGCCCCTCACAGTCTCCCAACCCTTGGTTTCATGCCTTTCACAGGCGCTGGTCCCTCATGGCCCCCAACCCTACAGCTCCCGGTCCCCCATAGCCACTTACCCCCAGCCCTCCCTCCCCAGCCCTCCACTTACCCCTCCTATTACAGCCCCCATGGTCCTGAGCCTCACAGCCCCCACCACTCCCTGGCCAGCTCAGCCCCTCACAGCCCCCAGCCATCCCAGTCCCTTCTCCTCGTAGCTGCTGATGCTGCCCAGCCCCAGCCTTTTGATGCTGCCAGGCTGAGCCTGTTCTGCCATCCCCCACCACACACAGCCTCATTCCCCTGTGGCTGTCCCCCATTCCATCCCTCAGCTGGCAGGGAGCCTGAGCTCCCTAAACCCTGGGGCAGCCTGCTCCACCTCTCTCTTGCCAGGTAAATCTCTAGGCAGAGTGCTGGGCCTGTCTTCAGGCAGCAGCTGTGCTGGCCCTAGACCTTGTCCCTGCGTGGCATCCCAGAGCTGCCACCACCTCCTGCCCCAGGGATGCTCTGCTTTGCTCCGTGTTATCCCTCTGTCCCTGCCATGGCACCGCCTTTCCCTACATCTTCTGCAGCTCCTGCCCCTCAGGGAGCTCACTCCAGCCCTTCCCCAAGGTGACCATTGTCAGTTCTCCAGAAGCAGCTCCCATCCTGCTCCACCCCATACCTGTGCCACTCCTCACACCTCCACCGTGCTGCTGCTCTCTCATTCCCCCAGCTCTGCTGCTCCAGGACCTGGACCTGCCACTTCACCTGCCCCATGGTGCCATCCATGTCCTGCTGGCCTGGCACTCTGCATGTCCCAGCTCTGCTGCACGCCCCCTCCACCTCTGTGCCCCAGAAATGCCCTCTCCTACCTCTGCCCAGCCTTGGGCTTCTGCTTCCCCCCCCACAGCTCCCACGTGCCATCCAAACACAGCTGCACCTCCAGTTTCTCTTTCTTCTTGCCTTTTTCCCTCCTAACCCATCTCTTTTGTGACCCTCAAAGACAGGCCTGGTGTTTCTCTGCACATCCTCCCCATGCATCCCTCTCCCCCCACGCTTCTTTCCTTTGATGTTCACTGTCCTTGGCTTCGCTCTGTCCCCACTCCTGCCAGGTAAACAATCCTATTTGTCACCTGTCAGGTCCCTGTGACTCCCCCGATTAGCTGGTCTGAGGGGGGAGCAGGAGGGGGGAGCCACAGAGCTCCCAGGTTCTCCCTGGCCCCAGGGGCTGCGGTGGGTCCCTGGCTGCAGGGACCCCGTTTGGGCCATGCTGTGCCAATTGAGGAACTTGGAGATGTGAGTTGTACTTTTCAAAGGAGTTTTCAGAAGGAATTTTGTGGGATCTGGTTTAGACAGAGTCTCAAACAAGACCTAGTGGCCAATCTAGAGAGATGAAAATGAGCTGTAACTCCAGAGCAGGCAGTGGAATTAGACTGGGTTTAACTGGTGCAGGTGGGAGAGGAATCAAAGCAGGCCTTGCTGTGTACATCTGTCTTGCTTTGTGTCAGAGCTGCTGCTAGTGATTGTATTTTCTGTGGGGTGACCATACAATTCTCCTTTTTCCTCCCAAAAATGCTGCCCCAGATTTGCCGCCAGGTGTTGTCCATGGCAGGGCACTTCTGCCACCAGCACCCACAGCTCAGGTGTGCTGTGGTGGCTCCCAAAAGAAGATATTGAGTCCTATTAGAATGGTCTCTTCTGGCATGAAATACCATAAAATTATGATTTCCAGATTCTTCCCAGATTCAGTGTGTTGTTTTTGAGAAGTTAATTTAAAGAAAAATCCCATCAAAAAGTGCCAGCCTGCTCCTGTTCTTTTAGGATCTTTCTTGCAAGGAAAATCAAGGTTCATTGGGGCTTTTAGCTGAATAATTACTAGAAGATATTTTAATGGGAAATGATGACTGCACGTCCTTGCTAACTGTGACTGTGCTACTGTGATCTCTCCTAACTCACGAGCCCAAAGGAATTTATAAAATTAATGCTGCTGCCTTGACATAGTGGGCCATAAATTCTTAGGTGAGAGTGGTTCACACACACTTGCAAACTTGCACTGCTTGTGCATCTCCCTTCCCCACACCTCCTGCTCCCTGTGGTCCTTCAGGGTGGCCACGCTCAGCACAGTCCCCAGGGAGGGACGTGGACCTGGCTGGCAGGGTCTGGCCGTGGTGGGATGAGCAGCTGCAGCTCCTCAGCATCACCACAGTGTGTGGTGCACCCCAAGCCCTGCCAGCTCTAAGGGGTGCTCTGAGCAGGACAGGGCAGCCTTGCTGCAGCCTTGCTTTGGTTTTCCTGCAGTTTTCAGTAGAAAATACAGGGCAAGTCAGCTTTGGGAACAGCTCAGCTCCTGCAGGAGAGGAGCCCACAGCAGCTCCAGGCCCAGCCCTGCTGCTGAGCTCCAGCTGACGACATCCAAGAGTCGTCATCCTCACAGTCACGTTTGTTTAAAAAGGGAAAAAGTTTTTCTCCCCTTTGTTGCTATGTGACAGCCCCAAACAAACAGGAGGGTGACCCTGCCAAGGTCCCAAACCTGCCAGAACTTCCCAGGGCCGGGGGGTCTGCCAGTGGGGGCACTGGGACTCGGGGGTGCTCTGGGGCCCTGCCTGCAGCCCAGCTCTGCACTGTAAACAGACTAAAAATAGCCATGGTATGCTCCTCACCCTCTGCTGGGTCAGTCAGGACAGCCTTGTGCATCTCCCTTCCTCCCAATGGCCACAGTTCCAATATCCGGCCTCTGCTGTCGCGTTTGCAGGAGTTTTTTCCCCTGGCTTTACTTGGTTCTCACAGATTGTCAGCAGAGCAGCTCTTGTGCCCTCCAGCCTCCCAAACCCTAACTTGAGAGGATGGGGAACAGTCCGGGTCCCCTCACCCCTCCAAAGCTCCAGTCTTGAATTTTGAAATGATACAATTTGCTTATTTTTAACTTGTACAAAACCACCTGGAAACAAGTAACTCTTACAGGGACCCTTATTTGATGGGTTCTGAGCAATGCTGTTGGAAATACCAGGATGTTCCCCAAGTGTCAGCGCTGATGGAGCCTGATTCCTTCAAGGCTTGTGTCCCTCCAGCTTTGTTAGGATCAAGTGTGTCATGAGTGTGAAGGATTTCCTGTAAGATCCCTGCTTTGCTTTTTGGGCCCAAATGTTCTCCCCAGCACAGCCCTGCCCTCCAAGGGGTTGCTTCCAGCCCTTCCTCCTCTGTACTCACACAGGACCAAAGCAGAACTATCTTGGAGCCTGTTGTTTTGGTTTCTATTTTTTGGCAGCTCTGGATGCAGTTAGCCCCAGTTCTGCTTTTCTTAAATAAGGAATTTTGTCTAGAAGCTACTAGGGAAGTTGAAGGGGATGACTGGAAAGCAGAGTTTTGTGTCAGAGCTGCTGCTAGTGATTGTATTTTCTGTGGGGTGACCATACAATTCTTCCCAACTCTGTGAAAATGCTTGGTTTTGGAAGCAGGCTGAGGTCACACTTCTCTTTTGAGGAGACTCAATAAAGTTTAGTGTCACCTGAGCAGACAGATTTGCTTCCAGGGGGACTTTCCACAGGTGCCTGGTGCAAAAGTGCCCATTTTAATCCATGCCTGCCACCAAAGCAGCGTGTTCCCCATGAAGGCAGCAGGCAGAGGACCTGCATTGTCCTAGCCTGGGTACACGTGTGCCAGCGCCCAGGTGGAGGTGGCCTCCTTGTCCTGCCGATGTGAGCCCTGGAGCTGCACGTCAGGTGCTGGAGCTGGGACAGTCCCAGGGAGCACTTTTGGCTGTGTCCTTGTGCTTGGGACACCCCGAATCCCAGTTACCTGTGCCCAGCCCTGGCTGCCAGCTGCTGCCCTCACGTGTGTGCGCAGTGGGAGCGAGGTGTGCGCTCCGGTGACGTCGGGGTTGGCGCTCTTCAAAGCGCTCTGCGCTCCAGGACCAGCTTGCAGGATTAGGACCTAATAGCTTTAAAATCCCCGTGAGCCCCTTTGTCACCCGGCGCCGGGTGCTGGTGGCATACAGGACTAGGGAGTCTCATTTATCCCTAGCCCGGGGAAGAAAAACCCCGCGGGAAACAGCCCCTCAGGCCGTTGCTGCAGGGATTTCATTTAAAGGTGTAATGTGGAAACAACCAACATGTAACTCTCTTGTATCCTTTACTCCCCTCAGGCGGAGGTCGGCAGTGATGAAGAGCGTAGACTAAATGTGAGGTAAGCAGAGCTTTGGGGCTCTAAACAACGTTTCCACTGTTGTTAATTGTCTGCCAAGCATCCAAGTCCTGATCCCGAAGAGACCCCTGAGTTTGTGTCTTGCCTGGAGGGGATGGCGTGGTTTGCAGAGCTGAATCTGGGGATGCTCTGTCCCTCATCGGTTTTGAGATGAGCATTTAACAAGTTGAAAGAATAAAAGAGAGTTTGTGATCCTTTTTCCCCTGGTGGGAAGACACTGGAAAATTACTGGTCAGCTCTGGCCTCAGCACTTTAATGTTATCACAGCATCTCTGGCTCTGCTGCTGCTCCCTGAGGCTGGGGCTCCACTCGGGAAGGGGGCTCTGCTCCTAGGGTGGGGAGGGGAGGGCTCTGCTCATTCCTGGGTATTAACTACCAGGAATTTGCCTCCTTGGGGTCGTGCAGAGCCACTGTGTTCATGTGAGGGGAAGAAAGGGCTGAGCTGTCCTGCCAGAGAAGAGAGAGGCTCCTTTTGGTGACACTGTGCAGATCCAAAGTGGTGACACAAGCTCATGTGCTGAGGCCCTGGCTCATGGGCTCTGAGTAATGCTGTGGATGGCTCACTCTAAGCCTGGCTCTTGGAGGCAGCTCTGGACCCTCTAACCTGTAAACCACAGCCCAGGGGAGAAGTGTGAAGGCACAGCAGTGGTTCAGCACTCAGTCTCTTCTCCTTGCCCCTCCTTCCTGCTTTCGTTATCCCGGGTTCAGGAAAAGCAAAGCTGCTCGTGCTGCTGCTGGGACTGTGTTTGCCCTGCAAGTCAAGTCAGAGACCAGAAAGCAGGGCTGCTCGTGGACAGAGAAGGAAATCATTGGATTTTTTTGTTTCTGTGTTCTGGGGTGGTGTCTCCTGGCTGCAGCCTGCCTGGAGGCCTGGAATTCCATGGCTGTGCTGTCTGCACACACATGGGTTGCAGACAGAAGTGCCGTGTGTCTGCTCTGTGTGCTCTCCTGTGTGTATGGGCATTTCATGGCTGTCTGCACTGCCATTTGAGAGCTGACTTAGTGGGGAATGCATTTTGTATTGATGAAATCAAAATTCAGGATTCCTTGTTCTGCTCCTTGTACAATACAAGGCCCCAGCAGGAACCTGCTGAAGCCATGAACAGCCACAGAACCCTAATTCATGTGCTTTTCCCCATGTGGTATTAAACAGTAACATGTAACCAAGCAGGATGGCAGCCTCCTCTTTTGGATATACAGTTCTGTGCTGAAAGAGAAAATACAGCTTTATCCTCTTCACTGCAAATGTTCTCACTGTACAAATAAATCCTGGTGAGATCCTTGGATTTGTGGCCACCTTTGGTCTGTCTGGCCTCTTTGCAAGCCGGGCATGTGCATCCACCACTGACCAGAGCCACCAGGAGTGTAGATGCACTTAGACCAGGCTTAAAGGCTGATGCTTTTCTCCTGGCTGTTGAAAAATGCTGCAGCACTGACGTTGGACACTGAGATCCCTTGAGCTTCCTCTGTCCTTCAGTCTCCTGGGGCTGCTCTTCCGTATACGATTGTCAGGATAAGAATCTGGTAATTAAATAGCCAGACAGACCTCGAGAATCAGATGGCTCTCACGCACAGCCTCTGCTGTCCTCAGGGGGAAACACTGCCAAGGGCTGGAGGAAATATGCAGACATAACAGAGATGATAAATGGAGCTCCTCTTTGTTTGGTGGGTCGATCCTGTCCCCTTCCCACTGGCTGCTGTCCCCTTCCCTGCTCTGGATCAATCCGCTGAGACTCTGCCCGGTGCCCAGGGGGTGGCAGAATTGTTCAACTTCATTGTGCTGCTTCTCTGAAATATCCCTGCAGGATGGCCTGTGCTGCTGTTTGTGCCTAGTTCAGTCCTGGTCTAGCTTTGGTGACAGCTGGGCTTTGTCACTCGTGCCCTGAGCACAGGGGCCAGCAGTCCAGCTCCTAGCTCTGCAGACCTTGGAGATGTAAGGATGAGGGAGAAGGAAGGATTGTTGGAAACACGTCCCCAGCGTGCTGCCAGCTCAAGCTGTGTTTCATCAGTACAGGATGGCTGTGCTAGTACACATTTATGACATAATGTATTCATCTGCGTGGTGAACAATTATTTTTGTCCATTCCGAAACATTCCAGGATTTTCATTTGAGGTTGCATAGTTGGATCTGGTTCCATGAGCCATCTGATTGTTTTCTTGGAGGAACAGGTCTGTATCATGGTTTTGCACCCAGCCGTGTCTTGCTGCTCCCTGCTCATCCTTCCTTATGGTTTCTGTCATTCCAAAAGGCATTTCTTTCTCCCTGGAACAGCTTCTACCCCAGAACAGACCAAGGGGACATGCTCTAGGTTCAAAGATATTGTAGCTATCTGCATTTTCTTAGACATGAATCTGCTTTAAGTCATCTTTTTCTCTGTTACCAAAAATTTTGTGGAAGCTTCGACAATGTAACATCTACACTGCTCCCAGCAGGCAGCCTGGAGTCTGTGTTGCTCCCTGAGGGTCAAGACTCAGAGCAGAAGGAAAAGTAAGAGATCTGAGAGCCCTGTTGGGCTCAGTGGAGCCAGGAGCTGCATGTCTGAGCTGTGTTATCAGTGTCTGCCCCAACCTTCCCTCATGGATAACCATCAGGAAGATGCTATGGCTTGATCCCTTTTTTCCCCTACTGGTGCAGTGCACTCACAGCTCACCCAAATCTTTGTAAAACTTCTGTCAGGGCTAGGCCAAGCTCATGGGAGGATGTGTTAGCCTAGACTTAAGCACAGCCTTAAGCTCTCTGAGATCGAGTTCCGTGCGAGCCTCGTGCGTGCAGTGCCTGTGGCCTTATCTCAGCCCCAGATCCTGCTGCTCCAGCTCCCAGCAAACTCAGAGGAGATGCTATCAGGGAGGAGGCAGAGCAGAGCTCAGCTCTTTCCCAGCTGCCTGCTCTGGCACAGGGCTGGATGTGCAGCTTTTCCTTTCTGGTGTGACCCAGTTGATTCTCACTCTTGGCTGTGTGCTGGCTCTGTCACACCGAGGCAGAGGAGATGTTGTACAACCCAAATCTCTCTGTGAGTGTTGGCTGTTTCTCAGATGTGGTTGGCAAACACAGCAAGATAATCACTGGTTTAAATTACAAATATAAATAGGTTTGTTTAGCCAGTCATTGTGTAATCTTTGCCATTATTGGCTTTCCAATCACAGCCTGAGTGCAGGGCCAGGTGAATGTTTTCAGGCACCTTCTGCAGAGAGATAGAGGTTGAACCACTGCAGAAGGGCCTGGAAGGTAATTATCTCCAGGCTCTGATCAAGCCTGAAGATGGTTATGGAAAGAATTGTTCTTGTTTGGCACTTCTAAACCAAATTTTAAGAGCTGGCAAGAGCAGCTGTGGGAGGTAGAGGTTTTCAGGGTTGGGCTCGTGTACATTTGCAGACCAGTGATCAACAGGAGGAGTCGTTGGTGCAGACAAACTCTTAACAGAGCAACAGCAGGTTTAGATTGGATATCAGGGAAAATTCCTTCATGGAAACAGTTGTCAGGCATTGGAACAGGTTTCCCAGGGCAGTGGTGGAGTCCTCATCCTGGAGGAAGTGAAAAGCTGTGTGCATGTGGCACCTGGGGACATGGTTTAGTGGTGGCCTTGGCAGAGCAGGAACAGCAGGACTTGATCTTGGAAGTCTTTTCCAACCTAAATAATTCCATGATCATCCCTCTGGCACACAGCACAGGACACCATTGTATGTTATATCACATATGTATATATTTCATACAGTTGATGTATATTTAATGTGTATTGTATTTTAGTGCACCAAAATGATCTTTGAACACCTTGATCTTTAATTCTTTAGGGATTTAGGAGCATGTTTTGCTGGAGCAGCACTGAGTGAACACCTTGTACCCATGGCCGTGTTCACGGTGCCGGGCAGGCGCTCAGGCAGGGGGAACACGGGGGCAGCTGCCTTGAGGATTTATTTGTGGGGACAGCAGCTCATTACAGCCTTGACAAGTCCTGCTGGCTGCAGATTGATTGTGTCCCGGGGAGCTGGTGGGAGATCTCAGGGCAGAAGTTGCTGACTTCATGAAGTGTTCAAAACAGGACGCTGAATCACATCCTGGCCGGCGGCAGCATCCTGCCTTAGCGTGCTCCGTACAATGGGGAGGCTCCGGCCCAGCCCCCCGGCCCTCGGGAGCTCTCAGCCCGGAGGTGTGGCCCTGGAAGCTCAGGAAGGTATAATTAGGCCTTTACATTGTGGTGGGCTCTGTGTGGATGTTCAAAGGCCACAGAAGTGAGGAAACGTTCACTTATTTGACACTTATTTAAGATCTGGCCTTTTCAGGAAACCATTGCTGACTTGAAGTTGAGCAATATGAGGAGTTTACTTGGATGTAGGTAGAGCAACAGCAGGAGAGCTGCCAATTTGAAGATCTGATGATCAGACTCTTTTGGAATTGTATCTAAATCTTTTGGGGTTTTTTTTCTTCCGTGAAACCTCAGCAGTTTGGCAGAACCCAAACCACGAGGCCCTATTATCAGAGGTGCTGGCTGTGCCCTGAGCACTTGTTCCTGTAAAAGGCCAGTGTGGTCACTGTTTATTTAGGTGTTAGAGCTGGGTCAGAACAATATTTTGGTTTCAAATGCCTCTTGATTTTAAATATCTTAATCTTTGATAATTGTCTGCCAAGATCTGTGAGTCAGGGATTTCTCATACAAATCAGAGCTGTGCTCTGCCTGGCAAGTGCTCCTAAGATGTTTTTGGAATGGGGAATGGACAGAACACCTTCCTAAGCCTGGTTTTACTTCTAATGAAGAGTGTTGAGATTATTTCCTGAGAGCACTGAATTTTTTCCCAAACATTTTCACTTCCCTTTGCAGCATTTAAATCCCTGATGCAGAATCACTTTGCCACTGCACAAAAATAAGCCCAGATTCAAACAGATTGGGGTGCACACCACATCCATCAGTTGTTTAGGTTTATCTGGGACCAGGAGTCTCCTCTGCAGGGCTTCTCTTTCCTCTCTAAAAACTTTTAGTTTCTTGAAATCCTTGCTTCAAGAACTGCTGGTGAAGGAAACCTTCATATCAGGGACCAAGTCAGCCAGAAATGCAGGGAATGGGACAAAATGTCCCGTTCAGATTTCCCAAAAAGCTGCCAGGTTCCTTGTTTGTTCTGTCTGCCATCCAAACGGTCACATGCAGCCGTGTCCAACACTCTCATCCCAGTGGAGACTGCTGCCCATGGCTTGGCATCTCCCTCCCAGCCCTGCAGAACATCCTGAACTCCAGCTGCCTGCTTCCCTCTGCAACACCATCCTGCTTGGAAAAGATGGCTTTGGAGGGGGAAAAGAAGGATAATCCTGAGGTTTTTACCACCACTTTTCCATTGCTACTGAGCTTTGCCCCTGCCTGGCACTCTCCTGATTCTGGGAATGCTGGCTGTGTACCCTCAGGGGGCTGGGAAGGCAGGCTGCAGTCTAGTTAAACACTCGAGGTGTCAGGGCTGAGCCAGAACTTCTCTCACTCTGCTCTTACCGCGCGTGATCCGCCTGGATTTATTGTATTTTGTTTTTCCACATTACCAATGTGTCAAGTACTCCCTGGTCTCTGCTGCCTTTTTTGGAGCCGTTCTGAAACCCGGCAGCTCAACTGGTTTTTGGGTTGCTGTGCCACCAAGATTCCCAGCCTTGCTTCTGATGCCATTGTCTGTGTCCTGGCTGACCTTCGCTCACGCCGTGTGGAGGCTGCTCCCTTAATCCTTCAAGCTGTTATTCACCTTCCTTTTCTTTTCCAGCGGCCCCGTGAGAGTTTCCTCTTGTTTCTCTGGGAGACACTGCTGAGTGGGTGAAGTGGGGTGACTTAATAAAATAGTTCCAAGGATTAAAACAATGGGCTGACAGGAGGAATGCAGGAGGATGGGCCCATGTGCTGACAGCTGGGCTGGGGAGGAGGACAGGAGCAAGATCAGCTCCTGCCAGGAGCGTGGGTGGAGGCTCTGCCTCTGGTGGGCCCTCTATGGTGGGCATCATCCCACCTCTCCCTCAGCTTGGACACTGCTCTTGGGCAGCTCCAGGGCCTGTGGTCTGGCTCCCCCCTTACCTGTGGTCATGGAACAGCACTGGCAGGAACATGGCAACATCCAGAACAGTGACTTGTAGGAAAACACAGGGAGCCAGTGTTTTGGAAGCTGGCTTCCCTCGGCCCACCAGGGAAATCCATGTTGTTGCTCGTGCTGGGATCTCTGTGTGTGTCTCTGCCATTCCCCTGTGCCAGCTGCTGCTTTCACAAGCCTTGCCCTCCAAGTCCCTGAGTCCAGGTGAGCGTGAGCTGCTGTGTGGAGCAGCTCTGCCCAGCCCCCACAGCAGGATGGGTGGCCCTGGGGTTGGCCCAGCGGGTTGGGGACAGTCCAGGGCATGCACCAGGGACACCAGTGCTGGGGGGCTCTGTAGGGTTAATACTCCTTTTCCTAGCAGCTCGTGCAGGCTGAAGTTTGGAGAGGATCTGCCTGGCCTCCTGAGACAGCGACTGTCACCAGAATGACATCGTGCTTCAGTGGGAATGTCAGAAATGCTCCTCGGGATTCACACCGAGTTCCAAGCCCATGGCGTGGCTGGGTGATGCCGGGATCAGCCTCGTGCCTTTTTGAACTCTGCGATTAATGGGATGAGCAGAAAGGATTTCTTTTTCCTTGTGAAACAATCTCTTATTTTATTTGGCTTTTCACCATCCAAGTACTAGGGATTCCTAGAATTTTCTCATTCCTGGCTGTTTGGGAGCAGTTCTGTCAATTTACTTTGCGCAAGTCTGCTGGAATGGGGAATGATCCTGCTAATTTGTTTGTTTCCTTCTTCCTGCCCGTTCTCTTGGAGGGTTTATCCCAGCTGCTCCTGGGTTGTCTGCAGGCACAGCCTGGATCCTGGGGTTGCCCCCAGGGTGGGATACTCAAAGCTGAGCCGGTTCTGCTCGGTGTGGATTCGTGCTGATGGCTGCTCCAGCCTGATGCATCCCAGGAGCGGCTGGAGCAGCATCATCAGCAGTCTGTTTCTGTTGGGAAATTGGCTTTTGTGGGCTTCATGATTGATTTCATTTTTCGCTTTTTGCCCTTTGTGCCAGAGGAGCGTTTTTGTGTGAATGGCCTGCAGTGTCTGCAGCCCTCTCAGCATTCCTGCTGGGATGTGGCCCACGGTCCCCACGCCTCCGAGCCCAACAATGCACACTCACACTCCCCTTGGTCCCTGCTCTGCTGAGAACAGCAAAGCCTGTTGAGTTTTTCTGTCTCCCCAACATCTCACTTCCTTTAAAATAGATGGGAGAGATGTTTGCTCCTGCAGGGAGGCTTTACAAACCTCCCTCCACAGCTGGAGCTGCTGCCTGGCCCCTCCCTGGCACAAAGCAGCCCTGGCTGTGTCCAAGGAAGGGGAGATACTCTCCTTGTGAACCTGCAGCCCACGTTTTGCTTTTCTTCTGGGGCGACTTGTCTTCAGCTCAGGAGATCTGGGAATGATAACTTTGGATGTGGAAGTCACGGGTATGGAAAGAGCTTTCCTGCCTTGCATTTTGGTAGTAAAAACACCTCAGTCCAAGTGGTCCTGAGCAGATCCCTCTGGCCTTGCCAGGTGTTTTGGGCTCCCACAGTCCTGACCACAGGTCGGTTTCTCAGCACGTCCCAAATCCTACACATGTGCAGTAGCACTTTGTTCTAAACCATCATTGCACCTGTTGGGAAAAGCTGGGCTTTTCCAGGTGCTGCTCCGTGGGGAGCACACTGCTCCCATGGCAGCCCTGCTCCGTGGGGGGCTGAGCTGGGATGGCTGTGGTGATATTCCCACCTGTGTTTGTCCAGGTGATTCCCTTGCATCTTTGTGTGACACGGAGCAAAGGCCACTTGGACACACTTCACTGAGAGTGGGAGAAGGGACTTGCTGCTGCTGCTGGAGTCCCTGGGGCTCTGCAGTGCCATGGGAAGGAGCAGCTTTGAAGTCCCTTTTTCCCTGGTGCTGTTTTGTGTTTCTCAGGCCCCTTCTGAAGGCCCCTCTCGTGGTCAGGAAGTGTTATCAGATGTGCCTCTATCAGTGCCTCTGCCTTAACCATCGGCTGTTTTGGGAAGCAGGACCCACACAGCTGCTCTCAGCTCTTCCTGTTTCTCTCTCCTTGTATCTTCCTTTCTGATTGATGTGCACCTTCCCAGCTTGGGTTGTGTTGCTCTTGTGGTGTGGCTGTGGGACAATGCCAGTCCCCTCTGCTCTCTGCAGCAGTGTCCTGCTGAAAATCCACCCTCTGGAATATTGAGGGTCTGGCTGGGCTATGGGAGCATCTGGCAGGGCTGACTCAGCCCCTCTCCAGGGCTGTTGTTCTTTCTCAGTTGCCTTGAGGTGGCCAAGCTTGTTCCAGACCAAGCAGCAAAGGGGGGAAGAAAAAGGGGGAAAAAAAATCAATTCCCTTCCTCCTTATCAACAGGGCTATAGAAAAGGGAAGTGTGTTCCATTCTGTGGCACTCAGGAGGCCTGTTTTTCCCTCACCTTATCAGTTTGGAAATGTTTTGAGCAGAAGATGCCATGAAACCCAAGGAACTGGGAGGCATTACCATGTTTGCCTTTGTAAAATCATGGCCAATTTTGAGAGAAGTGAATACTCCTTTTCTTGTGGGGGTTTGGGGTTTTTTCTTACTTAAACACAGACCTGGTTGCAGGAGGCAGCAGGAGGCTGCTCACGCACCTCAGGCTTGCCTGGGTCTTCCCAGGAAAAGTGGTTTTCTCTGTCCTGACTTTCTGTGGATCTTTATTTTGAGATGAGTTCTGTAGCTATAAGCTGTGTTAATAGAGTGTTTTGGTGTGTCCTGCAAGATGATTATGGCTTATGTGAGATTCCTCATTAAAACATGGAACTCAAGCACCTGAGGCATGCAAGGATTCCTCCTGGGACACCTCGCAGCTGGAGCCACGATGGCAAAGCAAACTGCCTGGGGAAAACTGTTGTGGGACTGGCATCTGGCTGTCCAGGAGCATGAGCAGCTCTGTCTCTTTTCCCAAAATCCAGTTTTTAAAGGATTGCTTACTGGCATTCCCGGCCCCGGGGGGTGGCAGTTTGCACCGCCGAGAAGGCGCTGTCTATTGTGTTCTTCAGCGACTCGAAATGGGGTTGATGTGTGTTGTAGCCACGCTCCTCTGGAGCTTTCCCAAAAGGGAAGAAATATTTCCTTTTCAAGTTGAGCAGCACGGAGCCAAGGGATGGAGCAACAGCCTCTGGAGCCGGCTCTCAGCAGGGCTGTGGCCATGAGCACCCTCTCCTTGCCAGCCTCTGGGGGCAGGAGGGACTGTCACTGTCTGTACCCCCCTCCTGACACTCCTGGCATTTCCCAGGTGTTGGAAGTGTTGGTTTTTCCCTTTCTTTGGGTGATAATTTCCTGTGTTTGGTAAGCTGAGGTCATGGAGTGGGAGGAGAACTGGTCTGCAGCTGTATTGGAGCATCAGGGTCCTGGGGCTGTGACAAAACTCGTGGGCTCTGTGTTTATTCGAGAGCCTGAAGTGGCTCCTTGTAGAGAAGTTGTGCTGGTCTGGATTCCTGGAAGGGCATGCAGGGATTGGGTGGTTTCTGTGGTGTGTGCCAGTCAAACCGGGTGAAAACTGGCTGAGAATGCACAGAGAGCTCCTCATCCCCCTGGTCAGGCTGGGACCAGAGTGCCCTTATGGTGTGTGCCTGCAGAAAGAATTGGGGTTTGCAAGGAACAAATCTTCAGGGAATTCGGTGCCAGCCAGCCCCTAACACAGAAACACCGAGCAGCTGAGAGACTCCTTGTCCAGCAGGAGCTCAGGAACTCGGGAATGGCTCTGAAATCCAACGGGGGAGCTGTACAGTGAGGGAAGGACCATTTTAATTTCCTGTATCTATATTAAAGCATTGCTTTAACTGTAAAGGAATGAGCAGGCATCACTCCATAGGATACTTTTCCTCTAGTCCTGTCCCTCCCAGGGAATCTGGACTTCTCGCAGCCAGGGGCTGTGTGGGTGCTGATAGGAGCCCCCAGAGCACGTGGGGGGTGGAAGCAAACAAACAAACAAGTCTGGAGGAGGGAAACGATTAGCCGAGGCTCAGCTGGTTGTTTCCCCTCTTGAATGGCCCTCTTTCATGAGGATGTGTTGGGACAAGTGCTTTTTCAAGCCAGGATATCAGTGGAAGACACAGTGTTCCCTAAAAGCCATCCAGTTCCCGGGGAGCATCAGCAGCCACGGTTCCTCTGCTCCGCACAGAAAATACGCTTGACCTTTTCTTTGACTTCTGGTCTTTTTTATGGGTTTAGAAGCAAAAGGATGTGAGGTTTTCCAGCTGGTTATGAATCTTTTCGAATTCCCTGACTTCTGTCTGACGCTGGGGCCACCACGATGCTGCCGCTGTGCAAAGAAAACCAGCCCGAATTAGTATGTATGAGCCACGGGGTTGTGCTTTGGGGCCCCTGCCACCCCTGCCGAGGGGCAGGGGCTGGGGATGTTCTTTAATGCCAGGATTTGGGTGTTCTTTAGGAGAGGTTTAAAAAAAAGAAAAAAGCTCGGAGTTTTAGTTGTTTACTGGAATTGCAGGATTTAGAAGGGAGTTGAGCCTTGTCTTTTCTCACTGAGCTGTGTCCAGAGCAGTTGTGTGAAGTGGCAGAGAGTTCCCGGAGCAGAGATAAGGGCTGGGCTTGGGTAAGGTTGTTGTTACAATGTGGTGTAAACTATGAGCAAAGAGGCGTTTGGGTGTGTTCCCTGTGTCCAGCACATGGAAACCGGAGCTGGTGTGGCAGTGGGGAATGCTGGGGGTACCAGAGGGTTTGTGCAGGGTAGGAACGGGGAGTTCAGTGGAAGTGGAAACCTTGCTCTCAGCAGGCTCCTGGCTTTGCTTTCCTGTTCATTTCCACACACATGGATACACGGGAACAAAAATTTTGCTATGTGAGTTGTCCCTTTTCTGGACCACTTGCTGCTCCAGCAGCACAGCTTTCCCTTTTGCCTGCACCTGGGAATATTCTGCTTTATTGTCACAGATTTCCTGGCTGCAGGAGAGGAGAACATCTGTCAAGATGTATCATCAGAGCAGGAGATCCTGATAACTTTGGGAAGGAGCTCTGTTTTTTCCAAGGTTTTTCCTGCTGTAGAAATCCTAGTCAGTACTTCGAGATCAGAGATCCTTTGGGGTAAAACACTTGAGTAAAATATCCTATTTCAGGATATTTTTTTGCTTTCCCAAAGAAATTTTCCCCCCAATTCTCAGGATGAGAATGCTGTGAATTATCTCCTGGTGCATGATCTAAGCATTCCCTGCCTCTTGTGAGTGCTGAATATCCCATACATTGTGTGGGGGTCGCTGCTTTTGTGTCACTTCTGGCCTTTTTTAACGCTTTCCTGTGAGGTCTGGGGTGAGAAGGAAACAAGGCTCTTCCTGGCTGGCTCCTGGAAGGAGCCACATTCCCGTTAGCAGCCGTGGGTGCCGTTATCCTGAGCCAGGCTGAGCTCGGATCCTGCTCAGACACAGCCAGTGAGGTGAGGGGGGAGTGCTGGAATCCTGTGGGAATGGAAGTGGAGAATTGTTGGAATTAGAGTGGGCTTCTCCTGCTGTGTTTTATTGATCTTGTGGAGCCTGGAATTCAGGCAAAAAATTTTAGTTCACTTTTTAAAAGCAACTGAGATCTCAAATTTAAACCTGATCCAGATTTTCCTGGGGAATTCTTGAAATTTGATTGAAAGAGGAGGAAGCTTTGCCTGGGAACTTGGGCTGTGTTCATAAGAGATTAGAATATCTGAAATTACTTGAATTTCATGTCTGTCCTCACAAAAATGCTGAGGTAGAACAGAGCATTGGGAGCATTAATGCTCACTCCTGCCCCAAGGCAAAGACCGTGGATGAAATATGGAATAGATGAGTGCTGGGAGTAGTAACTCCAGTGGGATCATTTGCTGGAGCACAAGTAACTCCTGTGTAGCACAGTCTGATAATGGAGCATTTCTGTTGAGTAGATGCAGACAGTAATTAATGGTGATCTATGGCTGCGAGCGTGGGGCGGCAGAAAATTGGGCTTTGGAACAACAAATGGCTCTTGTGCTGTTTGGGGAGCACAGGAAACACATCCCAAGCAATTCCTGTGCAGCTGAAAGGTGCCTCAGGAGACAGGGATTTCCAGCCATGTGGGAAATGCAACTTCACTGCTTCTGGCCAAAGCTGCTTCTGAATGATTTCCGAGACTCTCGTGTGTGTCGGGAGTGGTGAAATCCACCTGTGCTGGTGCTGCCTTCTCCTGCCTTATGCTCCTTCTCCTTCTGCCTTCTCCTGCCTTATGTTCCTTCTCTTTTTGCCTTCTCCTGCCTTATGATCCAGCCCTGGGTGTCATTTCCCTCTGGAAATGTCACTGTGTTTGCCCATGCTCTGTATCCCAGGATGCTGATCCAGCCACAGCAGAGCCAAACCTCTGCTCTTGTGCAGGTTGTTTTTCCCTGAGGGTCCAGAGCTGTGTCCTCTCCCTTGGGATGTGCAAGTTCCATCTCTCTTCCTCTTTAAATCTACACAGTTGCAGGTTCTTGGTTTTGCATTCCAAAGAAATGTCAAGAACTGCAATCAGCAGGAGGCAATGGGCTCGGAACCTGCTCTCCGGTCCATCACAGGTCTCAGCCTGTAAAAAGTCCAACCCTTTGCTTCTTTTAAGTTGCAGAATTCCATAATCAAGTGATAAAGTCATTTCCAGCCCATGACAGCTCAGGCAAGTATCTCCTGCAGGGGCCAAGTAATAAAACAGTGGTGGAAAATGACAGATGAATAATCCATGAATAATCCCAGAGTCACGCTGTGCAAGTGGCTGTGGCAAAATCCTACTATTTTAGAGAGGGAAGCACTTCCTTCCCCAGATGTGCACACTTTGCTGCTCTTTCCTTTCAGCTGACTCCTGTGTGGTTTTTTTCCCAGCCTCAGCGAGAGCTTTTTCATGGTGAAAGGTGCAGCCCTGTTCTTACAGCAAGGAAACAGCTCCCAGGGCCAGCGAAGCCTCCAGCATCCCCACAAACATGCAGGTAATGGATTCAATCCCCTCTGGAGATCCTTTTTCCCTCCTATCCAAAGGGACAGGCTGATGGCACAGGTGGGTGACTCCCCAGGTTGTCCTGGTGAGCCTTGTACAACCTGCTGAGCAAACCCAGGGTTTCAGCCCACATTCAAATTATTGAGTTTTTTTTTGGGATCACTGAGTTTTGGTTTAAACTTTTGTCATTCTCTTGGAACTGTGACTGGAGTAGAAACTTATTCTCTATGAATTTTGCATGGCTCTCTTTAGGCAGGGCAGCCTGTGCAGCCAGAAGGGCTATGTGGAATATCTCTCCCTGTTTTCCCCAGCCACAGAGGAGGAAATGTCACTTGTGCTTCAGTGAGTTAATCTTTGCCTCTCCCTTGGCCCGTGGGGAGGAAAAGTGGCAGGGCTGAGTCACAGAGCTCAGGACCCCTGGGGCACTTGTGGATGTCCTGGACATTTCTCCAGGGGCTCTCCCAGCCTGTGGTAATCTGAAACTTGGGACTTTTTGCTTTGAAACTTCCTGTTGCTGGTTTTGGTTGGATGTTGCTGGTCAGAGTAAGGGATGTTTGATCAGGATTTGGGTATCTCGAGAGATGTAAATTTGTTAGCTCCTCATATTCTGGTTTCAGAAAAAACCCCCTTTCCTGTCAGCTCACCACGATCTGTTGTTGATCTGAGTTTATCATGGTTTAAGTACACACTGTCCTGCTTCCCCCAGTCCCTTCCAGTTGCCAGCTGGTGGGAAGAAAAGGCAGGGAGTGGTGTGGTGAGTGTACACACAGATTGGGATGCAGATAGGGGCATCCAGGGAAGCTGATTCTGCTTCCCCAGTGTTTATACCCTCTGCCTTTGGCAGTTTGGGAATAGGTGGGTCCTAGGCAAGAAGAACTGGGGTTTTGGGGTGTTTTGAGAGCAGGAGCCTGTGGGAAAGGCACAGTGTGGTACTGTGTGGTGCTGCTTAGCAAACACTCCAGCACAAAGGGGGTGTTTGAATGCCAAGCTTGGCTTTGGGTTTCTTTAACTGTCAGCAATTCCATATACCCAGCAAACAGCCTACGGAAGGAATTTTATCTCACATGGAAAGTTATGAGTGCATTACTGAGTTATTAGATGGGAACTTGGTTTGTTTTCCTGTAGATTCCTTGTTCCTTTCGTCTGCTTTCCCCTAACAGAAATGTACCCACAGGCCTAGAGCTGAAGGGACTTAGTGCATGAGCAGAATTTGGACACAGAAGGGCTCCATCACCCAAAGCAGGCCATTCCTGCAGCCCTTCCCTCTGCAGGTCACTCATGCTCTGCAGGGCTGGTGGGGCTGATCCCAACATGCTGGGGGTGATTCACAGCTCAAAGTTGTTCTTTTCTCCTTTGCTCCTGTTTTTTAATCAGTTTTTCCTCCTCTTCTTCCTCACCCGTTCTCATGGCCAAACCTTTCTGTCCTCTCTAGGGTGCTGTGACAGGAAGAGAACCCTCACTTGTGCCAGGCACAGGTGGTTTCAATTGATTTGGTGGCTTCTAAATACTGTAAGGTTGGGTTCTCACCCATCCAGGGAATGCCCATCCAAGAATCTCATTGCTCTTAGTGCTTAGTCCCTTAATTAGTATTTTTTGACTTAAAAACATTCAATTTCTTTAAAGGTCAAGGATCTCCTAGTGCAGCAAGAGCCCCTTTCTGATGATTGCTCTGCTTTCTGTGCAGGTGACTTGCCCCAGCACCTCCAGGTGATGATCAACCTCCTGCGCTGCGAGGACAGGATCAAACTGGTAAGGACAGGTGCATCTTCCTGCTCTCACTTCTGTTGGAAGTGTTTGCAACAGACCTGCAGAGGAGCAGGAAAAGCATTGGCAAATCCTAGATTTCAGAGCTGCCTTAGCCCTGTGTTGGTTTCCAGCCCTGTCCCACTTTCCTGACCACTCCTTTTGCCCTGGTCCTTGTGTCCAGGTGTGAGTTGGGTCAGGGAACTGCTCTGCCTGAAATGTGCTGTTTTGTTAGATTTAATCTTCCATCCAGCTGACAAACAGTAATGCAGGAGGAGAGACAGGACCTTGCTGATTCTCTTGGACACTTTTAAGTCAGCCTTGAAATTGCATCAGCTGGGCTGGGCTGGGCTTTCTTTTGAAGAAATCTGCAGATAAAAATCTGCTGTAAAAGTCACTTCTCTGCAGAGAAGTTGATGCCAGTTGTGCCTCCTGCAGGACTGAGCTTTTTCAGAGAAGGTTTGGGACTGGGAGCATCCTCTGAGCCTGTCTGTTTTCAGTTCAGTGCTGACCAATGTTTTTACACTTCCTGCTTGAACCTTCTGAACAAACCTTTGGGTTACATTTTGTAGTGTTTCCCCAACCTGGAGCGAGTAATCTCAGCTAATCTTCCCCTCCCCAAAATGGCAACAAACCTTGCTGTATCTTCCAAACTGCACTAAAGAAAGCTTTTGGGCACAGGCAGAACTTTCAAAGCCTTGTGCAGCAGTGGCAGCACTAATGAGGCAGAGGTGGTTTGCAGGCCGTGCGTTTGGAGAGCGTGTGGACCGACCGCGTGCGCTACATGGTGGTGGTGTACAGCAGCGGGCGGCAGGACACCGAGGAGAACATCCTGCTGGGAGTGGACTTCTCCAGCAAGGAGAGGTAGGTCTGAGCTGGCAGCCAGGCAGGATGGGCTCTCTGGCAGCACCAAACTGTCCCCGAGCAGTTGGGTTACCTGCATCTGCAGATTCCAGCAAGAGAAGGGACACGGGGCTGAGTTTTCTGACATTTTTATTCAATAAGGTTTTCAGTCTCTGTGGAGTCAAAGGCCGTGGCATCCACCTCACCAGTGGGAGCTTGCTGCCTGCTCCCTGCAAAATGCTCTTGCAGACACATTTGCAAAACTGGAACTCATTTCTCCCCCAGACTCCAGTGTGTTGATGGAATGATGCAATGGAGCTGCTTTTGGGGAGTAGCTCTGTTGCCAAATAACGTTGAAAAACAATACTGCAGAAGTAGCTCCAAAACCAACAAACAACTGTGTCAGCAATGAGCTGTTCCTTTTGTCTGACTGATAAGAGCACACAGTATTTGGAAAAGCAAGTGAAATATTTTGTTATTGCAGCCCCTCTCAGATTATTCCAGTTTTGGTGAGTAAACCAAGGCAGAAAAGCTCTTGGCTCAGGGAGAAGGGGCTGGTTTGGCAGAGCTGGAGTCAGAGGCTGGAGCTGCCAGGCTGTTGTGTGTGTTCTCCCAGGATTTAACAAGCTGCCTTGTCCTTGTGGTGCAGCTTCTGTGAGTTTTGTTTAATTCTGGAAAACCTTAGTGGTGGTTTCCCCTGGGAAGTGGGAAGGGGAAGCTTTGCACAGCAGAGGGATCTGTAGGGCAGCTCCCAGCCGTGCCTTCCTCGTCAGATTATTGTCATTGGCTTTGGTGCTGCCTCTGTTCTGCTCTGAAATTCCCATGTGGCATTCCCTTGGTGTGCCACAGCAGGGGGAGTTTGCCATGTCACCTCCACTCTGAAACAACCTTGCATTGATTTGCTCCTGGTGATTATTGATGTGAGGCAAGAGGAAGGATGGATTTCTGTTGCTGTCTGCATCTGAATTTCCTTTAAAACCTGAATATCTCAGTAGCTTAATTATTTATGGCTGGAAGTTCCTGGCCTTCATTATAGCAGGGTTTTCTTGCCAGATTGCCTGTCTGAACTGAAAGTGTTCTTTTGGGTCAGATAAACCCCTAAAATCTATTTTCATCTGTTCCACCTGTTAGAGCGATCCCATGGAGCAATCACCACGAGTTATCACCTTGTCAGACCTTCAGGCTCCAGCTTCCAGTTTTATTTGATGGCCTAAAATATTACAAGGGATTACTAGAGCAAGGCTTGAGGATTTTAAAAATTAAAGAGTATTAATAATTTAAGCTATTGGCATGACCACATCGTGGCCTATATTTAACTTCCTGTCTCACCATCTCTCTTCCAGTAAAAGCTGCACTATAGGAATGGTTCTTCGCCTGTGGAGTGATACTAAAATCCATCTGGATGGGGATGGGTAAGAAACCACATTAAAAGGGATAAATGTGAATGTTCTTCCCTACCTGGGGGCTGCTCTACGAGAGATTCTCCATCACCTTGCAAATGAAGTGCCCATTTTGGATTCATGGCTGCAGAGTCCTCTTATTCAGACAGAGAATTCTTGTCTTGCTGCCCTCACACTGCTCCCGTGGTTCCAGGGAATGCTCTGAAACCCCACTGAGCACTGGAGCTCCCATTCCTGGCAGCCTCTTGCCATTCTTACTTGGGAGGTTGGAAAATCAGTAAGAGAAATTCTCATCCTGGTTCTTTTGGCCTATGAGTGCCCCAGTGCAGTAGCTGTTTGTAGAGAGCAGGTTGGGGTGCAGAGAAAAGCAGTTTTTGACTCGATTTTCCCTCTCTTCATCAGTGGTTTCAGCGTGAGCACTGCAGGGAGGATGCACATCTTCAAACCTGTGTCGGTGCAAGCCATGTGGTACGTGAGGAGCTGGGCTCAGGGAGAGACTCTTCTTTCTGTCACTAAATTTTAAAAAAAATCAGCTGCATTTTAGCCTTCTCCACGGTGGGTATTTAGTGAGCTGCAAGAGATCTGCTTCCCTGTGTCAGCAGAGGGAATCCTGATCCCAAACCAGGATCTGCTGCTTCAGTTCAGAGCAGCTCTGTGTCCTTCAGCATGGGGGAAGTGGCACCAGGGAGATGAATAAATATGAAAGATGAGCTGAAATTCCTGGAGCTGCAAACCAAGAATTTCCTCTCTCTGCATGTTTCTCTCACTGGCTGACAGAGGAGGTTCAGGGCCCACTGCCAGCCTGTGGCATTCCCTGTGTCCTGCCCCATTCCTGGGATTCTTGCAGCCCCAGGTGCCCGTTCACCTTCCAGCTCCTGCCACCCCTCCCCTGTGCAGGGATTCCAAACCCCTGCAGCAGAGGTGGCTGAGCCAGCAAATTCCTCCCTGAAGAGGCTGCTCCACATGGAACTGCATCTCCCTGTGCCTGGGCAATGCTGGCTCCCCTTGGAGCCTGGAGAGATCCCTGTCCCTGCAGCATCTCCTAGGGAAGAGATACAGCTGTGGAGAAGGATGGTTTGGTACAGACACAAATAAAACTCCTGTTCCTGTCAGTTTTGAATTTGGCCCCTCCTGTTGCCAGTCTTGGATGTGGTTGATGTGTTCAGTGCAACAAGTTCGGAGTAGAGCCTTAAAGAAAGGAAAAATTGAGGAGGGAAGGAAGGAAAAAGTAATGTTAGGATTTGCAAAAACAAATGACCCAATCTGGGCCTTGTCCCTGGAGCCTGTCAGGGGCCAGGAATGCTGGTAAATATGCATCAGGCTCCTTGCTGGAGGTGGTTGGAAAATTGTCCCTGTTCTTTATCTTCCTTTGGCTGTACAAGTTGGTTAATGATTAGATCCCAGAGCGACTTGTGCTTCCTTCTTCCCTGTTAATTAGGAGATTTCAGCCCCTGCCTCAGCCCTGCTGTGAGAAGCCCCAAAGGTGCAGTTTGTGCCTCTTTGTGCTCTGACACCATAAATTTCCTGCTTTCAAAGAGCAAACTGCAGCAACTAATGCTGAAAATCACTTTTCCTCTGTGAAACTCTCTCAGCTCCTGCTTCGTCTGCTCACAGCTGCCCAAATCTCTTCTCCCACTCTGCAGGTCTGCTTTACAGATCCTCCACAAAGCCTGTGAAGTTGCCAGGAGGTACAACTACTTCCCAGGGGGGGTGGCCTTGGTGTGGGCCACCTACTACGAGAGCTGCATCAGCTCGGACCAGAGCTGCATCAATGAGTGGAACGCCATGCAGGACCTGGAGTCCACCCGCCCCGACTCCCCAGCCCTCTTTGTTGACAAGTCAGTGCAGCATTTTATTTGGAAAAGTTTGCTTGGCTCGTGAAGGAAATCTCCTCTTCTCCCTGTTCTTCCTGGCCTGGTTTATTTCTGGAGTTGCAAAAGCAACAAAAGAGAATTTGTGTGAAATAGTCAGACCTGAAACTTCAGCTTGTGATATAGTTTATGAGTACCAACAAGCTGTTGTTTTTTTTTTTTCCCATTATTCTCATAAAAATTCCCTTTAACACAAGCCTTTCCCCTCACTCCTCAGTGCTGTGCATGTGCTGCCAGCCTGGAATCATCCTCTCCTCTCCCTGTTCCTTCCCAGGCCGACGGAAAGGGAACGAACCGAGCGGCTCATTAAAGCCAAGCTCCGGAGCATCATGACCAGCAAAGACCTGGAAAATGTGACTTCCAAGGAGGTAAATATAAAAAATTCTCACTCTTATTCTTCCTGCCAGACTCCCTCTCTAGAGAGGGGTGAGCAGGCACCATATGCCGGGGTGTCCCTGGCTTGGGAATGTGCATTTCAGCCATTCTGTAAAGGCTCTGCTGTGGTTTTGCTGTACCTCCCTCCTGAGCAATCAGGATAATCTCAGCATCACAGCTGTCTTTCAGGACCTCAGTAACAACTGTGTGACTTTCAAGTTAAATTTTAAGGGTTAATTTCCTTTTTTTTACCCTGGACAAATGTCAGAGGACCTTGCAGACAGCATTTTGCTGGTGAGTTTACGGATGGAAAATCACAAATCAAGGCTAGAGCTTGTTTGGATCCATCCCCCAGGCTGGTGTAATCCATCCACCCACAGTGCAGACGTGATCAGAGTGGGAATGGTTCTTTTTGGGGTGGGTTTTTGGTTTTTCAGAGAGGTTATTAACATGCAAGTGGTAGGAGGAAGCTGAGAAGTGTCTGTCTGTGGATGTGTTCCTCACTCCTGCTGCAGACAAGCTCTTGTTTTTTATCTCTCAAATTATTATTTTTAAGGAGCAGGTACCCCAAAATACTTTTTTCCCTCTCAGATGTTATCTGAAGCTTTATTTACAGCTTTTTAGTTTGGGGATTTAGGATACCAGGATGCCAGGGCAAGGGACAGTGGTTCTAAACTGCCAGAGGGCAGGGATAGATGGGATATTGGGAAGGAATCCTTCCTGGTGAGTGGCTGGGATGGAATTCCCAGAGAAGCTGGAATCCCTGGAAGTGGCTGAGGCCAGGCTGGATGGGGCTTGGAGCAACCTGGGATAGTGGAAGGTGTGGAACGAGATGAGTTTTAAGCTCCCTTCCCACACAAACCATTCTGGGATAATTGGAGAGATGCCACATACTGAAATTCCTGGGCTCCTGAAGGCTGAGTCCCTGTTGCTGTTTTTAATGAAAAAGTGAAAAGTGTTCTGCAGGGAAGTGCCCACAAATGTTTCTGTTGGACACCAAGATTCCAGTGCCATCCTTTGTGTTTGCTCTGCAGATCCGAAACGAGCTGGAGAAACACATGAACTGCAACCTGAAGGAATTCAAGGAATTTATAGACAATGAAATGCTGCTGATCCTGGGTCAGATGGACAAACCATCCCTGATTTTTGATCATTTGTACCTGGTGAGTGTCAGGAGCTCCAGGAGAGCTCTGCTGTGCTGAGTCCAATCCTTTGCCACTAGATGGTACTCCAGGCAAAACCAGGCTCTGCCTCTGGAACAAAGACTTCCCAGAGATGAACAGTTTGTGCCCATTAGGTCTTTTTGATGTTGTTCTGGAGAGAGTCAGAGGAAGTGCTTGTGTTTCAGGGCAAAACCTGCTTTTTAACAGTTTAAAGCTTTCTCTTGTGAAGGTTTGGGGGGAATCCAAGACGTAACCACCCCCAGAGCTTTCAGGATTTGCCTCACTTCTCCTGTGTGGCATGTCTGGGATCACAGGTGTATTCACTTTGTTTCCCTGAACTATTTCTCCCTGTGTTTAAAAATCCAGAGTGGCCAGGGGCAGTGGTTTGGGATGAGCTCAGTCACACCCTGGCCTAGAACTAACTCTGTGGGTGAGTTGTGCCCTGGTCCCTCCTTCAGCAGGTCCCTGCCTGCTCAGGACAGGACATCAATGCCCTGTTCCTGTCTCAGAGGCTGTTCCCAACATTCCAGTCAGCTCAGGAGGATGGCTGGGGCTGGGGGATTGCAGAACCTTAGGGAAAAGGGCTGTTTTGGGGCCCCTTGGAAACGTGTGTTTGTGGCTGTTGCAGGGCTCCGAGTGGAACGCTTCCAACCTGGAGGAGCTGCAGGGCTCGGGGTGAGTACTGCTCCTCCAGGCTCCAAACCCTCCACTGTGTGCCTGCAATTCCCCCAGGACTCTGCAGAGGACATTTGCAGGCTCTAGGGATGATTTGGGGCCCATTCTTAGCCATGGGGTAACTTCCCACCAGCAGCTCTATGGAGAAATCTCTCCAGCCTCACTTTTATCACCAGCACAGAGTGAAAATAACAAAACTTGTCATTCGTGAGGTCCATCAGAATCTCCATCCCCCAGTGTTCCCAGTGCTGTGCCAGGTGAATTCCTGCAGGCTGCAGAGGAGCAAAGGTTGCAGCACTAAGGAAAACTCTCCATTCAGATGGAGCAGAGCTGCCTGTGGATGAGCAAACTCCTCCTCACCTGCCTGGACAGGCAGCTCCAGGTGTTGCTCCCATCCCCATGGTGCTGCTTGGCTCCATTCCCTGCCACACTTTTTGGATCAGGGAGAATTCTGCCTATAAGTATTTGCTGCTCACTCAAGGCCTGCACCAACTTTGATGTGAGGAACTGAAATTCTTCCCAATTTCAGCACAGCTGAAAATGTTTCATTTGGAGTCCTTGGGAGCAGATGTCTGCACATCTTGGAACAAGGAAATCAAGCAGGGTGTTAATGATTATGGGATATGCATTGGGATATGCAGTGTCCAAAGGCAAAGCTGGACAAATTCTGAGACAAATATCCTGTGTCCTTGATTTTTCTCAGTGATCAGAGGTGATAAATCAATCTGGACATTCATTCTCGGGTACATTGTTATCCCTGCTGTGATATTTGGCAAGAATCAAGAGATAACATGTGACTCTCATGGTTTTTGTCAGAAAGAAGGGGAAGGGATGGGATTGCAGCTAAAACCTGCAGCTGGTGATGGTGATTCCTGGGTTGTGTTCCCAGATGATTCACTTCTTTCTGCATCCCCAGAGCTGTGTGGCACAGCGAGGAGTTCCTGGTTGGGTTACCCAGACTCAGAGACAATAAATGGGATAAAATAAACTTCTCCCTCCTGTACCCAGGGAGTTTGGACACTTGGGATATGCTGGCAGTGAGAGGTGGCAGAACGGCCTCCTGTGCGCCCTGTGTCACCGGCTGTACCGGGGGTTTAGGATTAGGGCTGTAGGTAAAACCTTACAGCTCGGGTTGTGTTGGATTGCACGGATTCACAGTGTCCCTCAGTGCCTGTTTGGTGCCCATGGCAGCTCAGGGTGTCTCTCCTGGTGCCCACAGCATTGACTACATCCTGAATGTCACCCGGGAAATCGACAACTTCTTCCCAGGCCTGTTCGCCTACCACAACATCCGCGTGTACGACGAGGAGACCACGGACCTGCTGGCACACTGGAACGAGGCTTATCACTTCATCAACAAGGCCAAGTGAGTGCTGGGCACCTGGCCCTGGGGGAGGGCACATCCCAGCTCTGTGTCTCATCCTGGGCCCTCACAAAGCCACACAAACTGCAGGGCCTTGGCATCATCATTCCGTGTTCCTGGAGCTCCCTCATGCCCTGTCCCTTCCTGGCCTGGCATTAACCTGTTCCTAGCCCAGCATTTGTGTTACTAATTTGTTTTGCTTCCGAGAGGAAATGAGGATGTTTCCTCTTCTGGAGGAGTTGTGGAGCTGTTCCAGCCGTGTCTGTGTTGGACCTGCCCCAGCTGTCTCTGCAGACAGAGCCCGTCAAACGCTGCCAGGTCTCTACACTCAGCCTTTTCCCAGCGATCCCAGTACCCCAAGACTTGGATGGAGGCAGGAGGCTTCATGGTGGTCTCTGAAATGAATGAGGCTGCTCATCTCTAACTCCCAGCTTTTCTGGAGAGGGATTCTTCTCCTGGCCCTCATAATCCCAAGCGTTCTCCCCTCCAGAGCTGTGATGCGGGGTGGGCAGAGCAGGGAGCGCCGTCCCTCCTCCGGGGAAGCCGTAGCAGATCCATAACCCATGACATGGGATTTATTCTCCTGATTGTCCTCCTGCAGGAAGAACCACTCCAAGTGCCTGGTGCACTGCAAGATGGGCGTGAGCCGCTCCGCATCCACCGTCATCGCCTATGCCATGAAGGAGTTCGGCTGGTCCCTGGAAAAGGCCTACAATTACGTGAAGCAGAAGCGCAGCATCACGCGGCCCAACGCCGGCTTCATGCGGCAGCTGCTGGAGTACGAGGGCATTTTGGATGCCAGGTAAGGCTCGGGATGAGCGGGAAGGAAAGGAGCTGATTGTGGGTAGCATCACAAAGGATTGCTGGATCTCCATGGGGCTCTGTCAGTGTCATGCCCACAGATGTGTGAGGGGTGTAGCCTGAAGGGTCCCTTTAGAAGGGCACAGGCAGAATCCTGGGCCAGTCGTGCTTTTCCTAAACCTTCCCTGTGCCAGGCTCCCTGCATGGAAATTAGCTGGGAGAGCTGCTCTGGTGCAATTCAGTGAGGGTTTCTCCATGCTTGGGAAGCACGTTTGGATTTCTCAGCAGCCAGTGCTGCTCAGCACAGCATTGTTCTTGTTTTATGAGGCAGAACT
Organism: Promerops cafer; assembly: GCA_013398275.1. Classification (NCBI taxonomy): domain Eukaryota; kingdom Metazoa; phylum Chordata; class Aves; order Passeriformes; family Nectariniidae; genus Promerops; species Promerops cafer. The sequence goes on along the minus strand of VZSE01009793.1, from coordinate 70,588 downwards.
GAGCTCGGGCCGTTCCGGAGGCAAAGTGTTCATGGTTCTGTGCCAACCCCAGGGCTCTGTCACTGCAAGGGCTGTAGTATTTATCTTCTAAGGATAGAGGAGAGAATTCTCTCCCCTGGTTCAGCAGGAGCTGTGCCACGGGATGTGCAGAGGGATCAGTTTGGGGTGTTGTGCTCTGAGGGGGCTTCTGTGCCCTGAGGGGTCTCCCAAGGTCTGATCCCACCACGGCTGCACTCAGGGCACTGCTCTGGAATGGGCAGGTGCGGGGAAAAAATTCCAGTGCTGAAGGTGGTTTGTCCAAGTGGGGTCTCAGGTCTGGGCCCAGCCCCTGGGTGATGGAAAGAAGCTCCTGGCACTGGGCATCCTGCAGGGCAGTCACTCGTGTCCTTGTCCTCTCCCCAGCAAGCAGCGCCACAATAAACTGTGGAAGCAGCAGGCAGAGAGCAACCTGCCCCAGAACACCGACGGCACCACGGGCTCGGGAGACTTCTTACTGGAGAGCTTGGACATCGACCTGGAAAACCGCCTGGCTGACCTGGACATGCCTTCCCAGTCGGCCTACCTGGACAACCGCGCCGGCGCCGACGGCTCCGTGGGCTTCGATTACTGCTTCCGCCGCCTCTCGGACACGCTGCTGGAGAACAAGATTCCCGGGGACAGGGAGGGCTTCTTCCACATGGAGCAGCTGGAGCGGGACGCCCTGGTGGGACAGCCTCGGTCTGCACCGTCCCAGGGGAGGCTGCTGGAGGTGGAAAAGGCCCCGGCAAGAGCGGAGCCACTGGCAGAGCTGGGCGGCTTCTGTGAGAAAGAGGCAAAGAAGAAACTGGACTTCAGCCCCAGGAAGGGAAGGATGGTCCTTGGGGAGGCAGGGGAGGACGGTGTCAGGGAGGAAAATCCCGTGGAAAAGTGGAAGCGGCGTTTGTCCCTGCACAAGGAGGAGAGCAGGCTCAATAGGGAGAACTTGAATAACAACAACAGCAAAAGGAGTTGCCCAGAGGATTTTGAGGTGCGTATGGAGGTGAGATGGAGGTGATTGGCATGGCTGACTCTGCTGCAAGTGAAACTGCTCTTCTCATCCTCATAGCCCAGTTTCATTTGACTTGGATAAAGCCTTTCATTCCATGATGAGCTTCTCCCCTTTCGAGGCGCTTCTGACCAGGGTTTGCTTGCCCGAGCTGTGGATGTAGATGCCAGAAAGTGCCCAGTGAGTGCCCTGTAAAGTGCTGTGGGCAGCTCGCTTGCATGACCCTCGCTTGGCACGGTAGGTATTCCTTGGAGACGCTGTCTGCTGGGAAAGCACATGGCTATAGTTCCTGCTGCAGGGCCTGAGGTTGAAGTGGGCTTTGTTCCAGATCTCTTTGGCTGTCCCACACCTTGTGGGCTGTGCTGGTGTCTGTTCCATGCTCGTTGATCTGTGCTTGTTTTCTCTCCTGCAGCATGATGCCGTGTTTGGGATCCTCAGCAAGGTGAAGCCTTCCTACCAGTCCTGCACTGACTGCATGTACTCCTCAGCGGGACTGGCCCCCGACTCCTTCGGGGAGCAGTGCGAAAGGCTCGGCGCCAGCGCCGCGCGGCGCAGCAGCACCATCTGCACCCAGCCCGCCCTCCTGTCCCACCTGCACTCCCACCTGATGGAACACCTGCCCAGCAGGGCAGCCCCCGAGGAGCCAGGCAGAACTAAACATAACGAGGCTCCGCTCCCTCTGGCGCCGGGAGCTGGGACTGTGCAGGTTGGCACGTGCAGGTCACTCGATCAGCACTGCGGCCTTTTGGAGAGAGGGAAAGATGCACCAAAAACCCCCGAAAAAGCTCTGCTGCCCAGGAGAAACTCCCACTGTGACAGGAGCCTCCTTCATGCAGAGGTGGTGAGGGAAGAGTCTCTGGCCAGAAAGGACCCCAGACCTACCAAGGACCTGAAGTACCTGTTGTTCAGCAAAGACTTGGAAAAGCCGAGCGTCAGCAGTTACTTGATGCAGCACCAGGAGTCGCTGCTCCAGCTGCAGAAAGCGGGATTGGTCAGGAAGCACACCAAAGAGCTGGAGCGCCTCAAGAGCCTGCCCTCGGACGCCTCGGCGCTGCTCCGGGACAGCCCCCTGGGCAGGGTCGACTCCAGCATCGTGGAGGAAAGCGAGGACTTGATGTCCCATCCCAGCCTTGTGCCTCTCCTGGCACCGGCCCCTCTGGTGCCCGGAGATGCCGAGAACGACGTGGAGAAGCTGGGGGTGAAGCGTGTCCTGGAGGGGATCTCCCAGAAAACCTCCACGCCGGCCGGGTGCCGCCTGGAGCACACGAGCAGCTTCACCAAGGACTTTCTGAAGACCATCTGCTACACCCCCTCCTCCTCCCGCAGCTCCAACCTGACGCGCAGCTCCAGCAGCGACAGCATCCACAGCGTGCGGGGCAAGCCCGGGCTGGTGAAGCAGCGCACGCAGGAGATCGAGACCAGGCTGCGCCTGGCCGGCCTCACCGTGTCCTCACCCCTGAAAAGGTCCAATTCCCTCGCCAAGCTGGGATGTCTGAACCTGTCCTCCGAGGACTTGTCGAGTGACGTGGACGTGGCCACCATCACGGACTCCAAGGAGGCCGTGTCCAGCGAGTGCTCCGTGCTCTGTGAGCCCCCGCTGAGGAGCGCGGATGGCACCTCCAAACCGGGAGCGAAGCCTCTGGCTGGGAACTTGAAGAACATGCTTTGGATGGGCAAAAGTTGATGCCTTGCGGGGGGAGGAGGGGCTGGATTTTGGGGGTTTGCAGCATTTATTCATTGCACCAGTGTTGTTTTATCATCTGACTTGCAGCAGCTCATCTGGTGCCACCTCCTTGTCCCCTCCTTGTGCTCCGAGAGAGGAGGAAAGAACCATGATGGGTCACGGTGAAGGGCACAAGGGAAATAAAATGTGTTGCATGGCTTAGAGGAGGACTTGATGTGTGACTTGCCTGTTGTCCTGCAGGATGCTCTTCCTAGTACTGTTTGCCAAGTGTAATAACGTGGATTTGTGTGTGGTTATGGATAGATATTTGTATCTCTATCTATATCTAAAATGCTGAAATACTCAGTTTCAAAGACTCAAAATAATTATTCATGACTTTTTTTTACAGAACAAACACAAGTCTCTATTTAAACAGGGCACTTGTGGGAAATCCTTAAAATGGTGACACGCACACTACCTCTGTTCTCACTGGCTTTTTGTCCTGGTTTGTTGTTCGGGCCTTTTATCCAAAAGGCTTTTCCCAGAATTCTTGCTGTTGTTTGAAGGAGTTCCCTTAGCTGTGAAGGCCAGGAGGAGTGTGGACACAGAGGCTTCCCCAGGCCGTGGCTGGGAGTGCTGAGCTGTGTCCGTGGGGATGCTGTGACCTGATGTCACCCTGGCTGTGTGGCTGTCACAGGTGTTGTGTTCTTGGGGTGTTTTGCTGTTGTTGTGGTCGGTGTTGTCCCAGTGCTGACAGAGCCTGGCCAGTGGTTGCCTGTGGACCCTCGTGATGTGAAGCTGCGTCAGTGTCGTGGATGCTCTGGGGACCCTCTGTCACTGGGCTGTGGGTGACAAGAAGAGGCCAAGGAGAGGTGGCTCTCCTGGAGCCCCAGTAGGTGCCAGAGCGTCTTTTGTGGTTGTGCTGTCGGTTTTGTAGGATGGTCCCTGTGCCCGGGGAGCTGCTGGAGGAATCCTGGGTGTTGTTTATAGTGGGCATCAGGAGCCTGGGCAGCCCCAGAGCCAGAGCCAGGCTCCTGATGATCCCATCTGAGGCCTTGTGCCTTTGGGTGATGTTTTGAAGTAGATTTGGGGGGTCAAACGGGTGGATTTGTTCACCCTGGCTGTGAGTGTGAGTATTCCCACATTTTATAATCTCCACGGAAAGGCTTTCTTGCAGCTCCCCTCTTTGAGGTGGGGCAGAGCGAGGCTGCAGCAGCTGCTCTGAACTGTATTGATTGAAAATCCAGTGTCTCAAGGAAGGGAGCTGTGCATTGTCCTGCCCTAAATGCCTGGAGTTCCCTTTTTCCCCTTAAGCATGAGATCCTGCATGTTTCATTTGTGTGAGGGATTGTAGGGACAGGCAATCAGTGAATAATTGTCCCTCCTGAAAGAGTCTGAATTTGATTTGCACTTGTTCCACCCAGGAGAGCTGGTGTGGAGCAAAAGCTGCTCTGGGAGGGAAGTTTTGCAGGAGCCTCTGCTCGTTTGGGCTGAGGCAGCGCTGGGTCGTGCTCAGGGCAGGATGAAACCCCACGAGCCACGGCTGGATCCATTCCCTCGGTTTGGATCATCTTTATCCTCCTTTGCACCCAGATTCAGATTTGGGAAGGGGAGGCCCCGGGGCTGTTGGGTGCCGCAGGGTCGGAGGAAACCTCCGTGTCCCCGGCCCGGGACAATTCCACCGTCACCCTCGGCTCACCAGGGCCGCCCACGGGTTATTGTTCTCTGTGTGCTGCCGACCCTTCCCAGCACTGCCTGGCTGAGGGAAGAGGTGCTGGGGACGGTTTCGAATGAGTTTCGAAAATTCCGTGAGCTGATACAAGCGAACATCTGATTTCCTTCCTGTTTCTCGAGTGCCTGCCGAGCTCTGCCGCGTCCAACCCGCCGCGTTCCGGGGCTCAGCTCGGCACCCTCCGCCTTCCCCCTGCTGCTGCTCCCGCCTGGCTCTGGCTGGATCAGCCCCAGGCTTCACTCCGGGCTCGGGGCTCCCTCCCTGCGTGGTCGGGATACAGACACGGCTTGGTGGGAGCTGCTGCGGAAGCTCCGCTGTGCCATTCCCGGGGGGTTGTAGCCAAACCTCCCCCGTCCCGTCGGGTTTGTTGCATGACAAGGTTGATGTGCTTGTCCTCCCCACGTGTCGTACGTGTCCTTACGATGGAGTGCCTTACTCATAGTTTACAAACACTGTGTATCTGCTGAGCTGTTGGACTCTGCTGTTTGCTGTTCTCTGGGGAGTTTTTGGTGCTTTTGGTGTTTCCGGTGGCGGTGAGGCCGTCCCTCCTCCTGTCCTGCCCTCCTGTCCCCACCGAGCTCGGCACTGCTCACCTGCTACCGCTTCCCTCTGCTCTGGGCATGGCAGAACCGAAGGGCTCCGTGACAGCCGCGGTGCCGGTGGCTGCTCCCGGTGTCCCCATGTATCCATTTATCTATGCATCGCTGCCGGAACGCGGGCGGGGTGTGCAGGGACACATCCCATCACCGACCACGCTTTGCTCGGCAGACCCAAACCCCGTCCCGTCCTGCCAGAAATCCTGAAATGCACAAACCGGCACCTTATTCCTGGCCCAGGTGGTGTCGCTCCGTGTGGCAGCAGTGCCCGACCTCCCGGGGGCCCTTCCCGTGCCGGCGGGGTTTGTCCCGGCCGTGTCCCGGCTCCCGGCCGGAGCGGTGGGGACAGTCCCGGCCAGTCCCTGAGGAGGCGGTGAGTGACGTGTAGCTGTTCCTGTGCATTGCTGTACTCCATAACAACGTTCCTTTATTCCATGGTATTTCTTATCCCAGTTTTATATGGAAATCTGCAGGATTTTTGTACTGTACGCCCGCGGGAGGGATGCATCATGCACTTTTTTTTTTTACTTTTGTTTGTAAAAATGTCCTGGATATTTTATGTGCTTCTTGTGAGGAAAAAAAATAAACTTTTTTTTTTTTTCCTTTTACAAATGAGTTTTGTAGCTTTGTTTGAAGGTGGGGAAGGAGCAGACGCTGAAGGGTGGAAAGAAAAGGAGGGAATGGGACATATCCCAGGAGCCACTGCCTGCCCTGTGTTATCATTCCCCATCTATCCTGGCTCTGCTTCCCTCATCTTTGGGTTCTGGCTGTTTTGTGATGCTCCTGAAGGCTGGATCCAGAGGAACAGGATGGAAATTGGTCATTCTCCACCTGGTTTCTTCAGAGACCCCAGACTGGGTTCAGGAGAAGCTGCTCACCTTCCGGAAAGGATGCCAGCAGTGGAGCAGTGGTGCATGGAGAGGTGACACCTGCACCTTGCCGGTGGGAAAACAGCCGGAGCAGGGGCAGTATGGGGCTTGTACACCCTGGGGAAGCTCACGCTGAGCTGGGAGCCCCAGGGCTCTGGACTGGGAAGAGCAGCTTCCCGCTGTTGTTTGAGATCCTGGAGCACAGCCTGTGCCCCAGCCAACACCGTTTTGGGGTCAATGTTTGCTGTTGGCTCGTTCAACTCACACATCCCTTGGCTGGGCTGACAGAGACATCTGAGCTCCCTGCTCAGTTCAGCTTCCTGGAGATGGAGCCTCCCCACAGAGCCGTTCCTGGCTGCAGAGGTGGGTGTGAGTTGGATATGGGGAACCACAAGATGGGACTGTGGAATGGCTGGAGCGTGCCCAGGCTGCCGGTGAGTCCCTGGCTGGTTTTTTGTTCTTGTTAGGATTGGAAATTTGTCCTTTTCGGAGCGGTTCCTCACGGCCAAATGTTACATCCTGTTGTGATGTTGCCATGGCAAAACCAGGCAACATCTGGAGCAACACAACTTCTCTCTGGCAACCGGGGAGGGTTTATTTATAGCCTCGCTGACCAGTGGAGATGCCTGAGCCTGGAGCTGCTGTGGGCAGGGGCAGCCTGGCTCTGGGTGCCCTCCTAGCTGGGCACTGGGGTGGTGGGAAGGTGCAGGGTCCAGCTGTGCCCCTTGTGTCTCCCGCATGGAGGAGCTGCAGGTGCTCCAAAGCTGATCTCCTCAAGGACCCTCTGATGGGAGGATGGTTCCCTGCTGGAATTTCCCAGTTCCATGTGGACTTGAGGTGGTGAGCAGGTACTTTAATGGTGGTTTTGGGTAAAAAGATGAGGTTTGGCAGGAGGGTGAGGCCGATTGTAGCACACAGAGAAGCCACAGGAAGGACTCCGGGGCTGTGGCTGCATTTCCACGCTGGCAGAGGAGAAGCTGCTATCTGGCAGTGCTTCTCCAGCTGCCTGCATCTCCAGGATGCCTCTGTGTCCATTTCTGCTGGGCGGTGGCTGAACAGCCCCTCTGGCCTCTGGAAAGGTGGAAATGTAAATATTTTCCTAAGCAGAAGCTGCGAGTCGGTGCTGCCAAGGCCAGAGGAGCCGGCTCCTGCAGCGGGCACAGGCCGAGCTGTGCTGCCGGTCAGGTTTGCTCCGGCCTCAGTGCGTATTCCCTAAATGTCTCTTCCTCCCTCTGTTTGAAGGATGGGGCAGCAGAAATGCTGCAGCAGCTGCCATTTCCTTTTATGCAGAGGGTTCAGGAGCAGAACCACGTTGGTGCCGTGTCAGAGCTCTGAGCAGCTCCCTGGAACATGGGACACAACACCCAGGGCAGGTCCCAGGACACAGTGGTGCCCCTTCCACACCAACCCTGGGCTCTGCAGTGCCCACACAGGACAAGCCCAAACCACCACGATATCCCCAAATCAGGAGGGTTGCTGAGAAGCTCAGAAGGAATTTGGTTTTGCCACGAGGGCTCAAGGGAAACACCCGGAATTATTGATCAGGTCACAGTGCCAAAGTCGAGTGAGTTCATCCCATGGGAGAGGTGACTTGGCTGTGAAATTCCTCACTCCTGCACCTGCCAGCACATCTTGCTCAGCATTTCTCTACCTGTCAGGACTGCTGCTGCCAGGTTCTCCTGCTGCTGGCGTTGGCAGGAGCGGCAGGAGCCCGGCCACCAGCCCTGATCCCGCTGGGAATTGGTTGTGTTTGCTCTGGGCAGCCTCAGCAGGGATTTAAGACTTCCAGTGGAAACAAACGGGGTTTTGTCTGTGCAGAGCAGCTCTGCAATGTGCACTGATAACTGTCCCAGCGAGGGGCCTGGCTGGCTCCAGGCTGATAAGGGCTGGGATAACCCTCATCCCTCACTCCTTCCCCTTGGCAGAGGCCAGGATTCACTCCTGACACAGGACACAGGATGAGGTAGTGGCATCATGACCGTGGTCCAGGTGTCACCCATGCAGCTGCTGTGTGTCTATGGTGCTCAGAGGCTGCCTGGGTCCTTGAGGTCTCTGGATGAAGCCCTGCAGGATTTTCCAGCCACATGGAATATCAGGGGATGCCTTTGGGCTGGGGCCAGGTTCTGTTTGCCAACTCTTTAGGTGACACTGGGGTAACTCAGCCCCTACACCGCAGAGGTCATCCTTTTGGGATGATCTAGGTGTCTTCCTTTCGGGATGATCTAGGTGTCTTCCTTTCGGGATGATCTAGGTGTTTTCCTGCATCCTGCCTTGGGATGCTTCCCTGCTTGGGGAACCATAAAAGGCAAAGCACAGGGGCAGCAGCTGGGCTGGGAGCTGAGCTGGGAGCTGCGGCTTGCTGCAATGCCAGGCATCCCAGCTGTGTACAAACGGATTAGAGCCCTCCAGCTCTCCGGCTCCACCGCCTTCCAGAGGGTTATCCAAAGGGAGGAATGTTCTGCTCAGAGGGTTATTTAGAGAAGTGCCCGGTGCGTTAATAGGGATTTTTGATAAGTTGTGTTTTGGGGAGCTGCAGGGAAAGTTGTGTCTGAGGCTGCTGTCGGGCTCCCGTGTTTATCTCAGGCAGCTGCTCTCTGTCACAGCAGTTCCCTTTGCCATAACATATTCCCACAGATCATCCCAGCCGCTCCGGCTCTGCCCCGCGCGCTCTGTGCAGGCGGCATCTCTCCCTAAGCTCTGGGACGCAGCCCAAGGCTGAGTGCTGCTTCCAAGGAAGGAGCGCTGGAGGAGCCGCTCTGCGTCCGACAGGCGCGGGGCAGGGAGGAGGGAACAGTGCCAGGGGCACGGATGCAGTTTCCACCTCCCCGTGGAACCCACAGGGAGCTGGCAGAGGTGATTCTGCCCAGACAGCCTGGCAGTAAATCACTCTGAAAGCAGCGAAACTGGAGGGAAGCCGGGATTGCTGCACAGGACTGTGGGGAGCTGTTGCTGGAGCAAGGTGAGGAAAGAGGAGAATCCCTGGAGAAGGATGCAGATGGGAAGCAAGTCCTGCCTGTGAAGTGCCATGGACCAGCAGATGAGCAGCTGGAGGGGGGTTTTCCAGCTATCCAGATGGGATGTGTTTGGGTAGGGACCAGCGTGGCATCAGCTGTGCTGGGTGTGGTGTCGGGAGTGGCAGAGCACGGGCTCCGTCGTGCCAATGGGATGTTCCTCTCCGCTGGCCGTGCGGCCAAGGAACGCCGGTTCACATGACCCAGGCTCCGACGCTTCCAAGTGCCGCCGTCTCCCAGAGCAGAGTGAGGAGGAGGCGGTGCTGAAAGCCCGCCGAGACCCAAGGTGGGAAAATTCTTGGCTGGCCAGTCCCAAAGCATTTGGAACCAGGAATTATAGTGACAGAGCTCCCGGCCATGGAAGCCTCCACCTGGCAGTACCGTGGATATTTACGGGATGACACAAGTAAGGCGAGGGGGAGAGACTGCCCAGCTTCCCGGGGAGACTCTGCAGGGACCTGTGAGGATTATCCACTGCTGCAGCTCAGCCAGGAGGGCCTGGGACACAGCCGGGAGCGGGGGGACCGCCCCGACCTCCGGAGCGACACCGCAGGCCCTGCCAAGAGGTCAGAGATGAGCAGCAGCGGGCAGAGAGGGCAGTGGGGGCCGGCAGGGGAGCTGTGCCTGGAAGAGCATCCCGTGTCCAAAGGGTGCAGGAGAGGGCGGGAGGGAGAAGCCCCTCCAAAGGTGTACGAGCTGGAGGTGGTGCCCAGGCGGGTGGGCACGGGCAGGACGGTGAGGCCGGTGGTGTACAGGCTGGAGGAGAGCGAGTACCGGCGCCTCATCCAGGAGGCAGAAACGGAACCTGAGGAGGAATGGGAAGAGACAGAGGACACGCTACTCTTGATTCAGGAGGGCTACACAGGGGATGGGAAGGTGGCAAGCCCGAGCCTCAGCAGGCTCAACTCCTTGGAAAGAGTCCTGAGGAGGCAGATGAGCCGCTCGGACTCAGAAAGCAGCGTGGAGAGCAGGCAAGTGACCAAACTGAGCCCCAAGGGCCCCTCGGAGGGGAACAAGCCCACCGTGCCCGTCAGGTCCGACAGCTTCGAGCGCAACGCCATCCTCATGGATTACATCCTGCAAAGCAAGCAGGAGGCAGGCACACCTGTCTCCTACATCCCCAGGGACAGCAGCAAGGCAGCCGAGAGCCTGAGGCAGGCACGGAGCTTCACCCCCCAGCCCGATGGAACACTTGACCTGTGCCAGAACGGCCAGGCCAGCAAAGAGGATCCAGCCAGGAAGCCCAAGCCAGACCAGCAGGTAGTGGAGAGCCTCGAGAGAATGGTCCCTGCGGTCACAAATTATCCCTCGGTGGCCAGAGACACCGGGAAGCTTTCAAGACAGAGCAGCAGCCAGCTCCCGGACAGCAGGGAGCAGCTCGGAAGTGAAGCTGATGACCTCGATTCCTACATCCCGAAAAGAACCCCCCCGGCCCCCCCTGTCAGGACCCACAGCAAGGAGAGCCTGGCTCTGAGTATGAGCAAGGCTGTGGCGCTGACGGAGGCGCTGCTGGAGCCCCTCGGGGATGAGGCCAAGGCTGGCAGGGAGCAGCGGGCAGCGGCGGGCACGGAGCTGCTCCCGGGAGGCAGGACTGCGGGAGGAGGGGGCTCGGAGGAGCCGGAGCGGAAGGGGAGGCAGAGTCAGGAGGATGAGAATGTGCTTAAAGTTGCCGATGCCAAGAAAACCTTTGAAAAGCCCAAGGCGTCGGAGGGGACGGCAGCAGCACCAGCGCCCAAAAAAGGTGAGGAGTGAGGGGTCCCGGCTCTGCCGTGGGGCTGGGGGGTCCTGGAGGTCGCTGTTCCAGGGCAGGTGGGAACACTGCCGTGGATGGGAAATAGCTGCCAGGAACAGTCGGGTGACAGACGGGATGTGCTTAGGGCACACGGAGTCTCCTAAGGAGGAAGGATGGGGATCAGGTGTTGGTTCAAAGCCCTTCGTGCAGTGAAACTGTTTTGGGGAAACATTTGTTTTGTCAGACTCCTGTGTAGGAAAAAGTACAATTTACTGCTTCTCACAGCAGCTACAGTGCAGCAGTGTCCATACGATGCGTCCTCCCACTGCCATGTGGGATTATTTGCCTCTATCTCTCCAGGCACTGGGTGAGCCAAAGTAATTTTATTTTAGCTATAAAAAAGCAGCATTATTTTCTCTAAGTTCTTTTTCTCCTGCACTGTGACTTCACTGAATAAGCCTTTCAGGAGAATGACATTAACTTGGAAAGCCTTTCACTGAAAAAAATATGGAGAAGTGAACTCTGTTGAAATTTTCCTGGTAAAGCAGCAGTTCTGCAGAAATAGGAGGGATAGAAATGAGTGTTTGTGTGAGAGTTTGGATCCCGCAAGGAGCCACCCGACCCACGCTGCTTAACTCCCATCTTCTGTTCGGTGACAATCTGCAATTGTGCATTTCCTTATAAGGGAAAATAAGTGTTTTCAGGCACAGGAAATCCGTGGTGGCTTTGAACTGAGTTTGCTTAAAAAATAGGTGTGATCGGTTACTGTCGCGACAGAGTCGGAGCGTGAACGTGCCGCAGTTTGTGCGTGTCAGGGATGACAAAATCCCTGCAGGGATGGCAAACAGCTCCTGTGCTCTCAGGAAGCAGCTGAGGACACATTGCACGCTGTAAAGAAACAGAGGTGGGAGATGTTTGTCACTGCAAGCACTGCCAGGCTCAGAGCATGGAGCAGGGTGGTGGTGTCTGAGTGTGGATCTCCACACTCCTCGAGGGGGAGGTTGTCTGGTGTCCCTGGTGCAGCTGAGCTGGAGTGTTCCCCTCAGCCACACCAGGCACTGGGATGTTTGATCAGCTCCTCCTTCCCGGGATAGAAGGAGCAGGTGGGTGGAATAGGTCTGGCAGAAGAAGGGGGTGAGAAGGGATACAAGGAATCAGCTCCCTCCCCAAGGCAATACCAGCTGCAGCCCAACCCCTCCTGACACATTTTTACCTCCTTGCCCTCCAGAAGAAACACGGAGGGAGGGTTGAGACAATATTTCAGTGCTGAACTGTGGAAATGTTGCAATAAAAAAATCACAGACTCACGGAATTGTTCAGGTTGGGAGGGACCTCAAAGCCCATCTCGTTCCACCCCCTGCAGGGGCAGGGACACCTTCCACTGGAGCAGGAAGAAGAGCAGGAACAGCTCCCCATTCTGCTCTATCCACGACAGTCTGTTGGGGTTTTTAAAAGCTGGGTTAAACATTGATCTTCCCAAATCTCAAACACGGACACCTCACCTGGATTTATGTGTTTCCTTTCTTGTATCTCTGATTTTTCCAGCACCTTTGGTCCAACCTGAGCCTAGACAGCAGGGAGAGAAACAGAAGGAGATGGCAAAAGAATTCCAAAGTGCTTGAATAGTGAGGCTCTGTGATCAGTGCCCAGGAGCCCCAGCACCCAGCCCAGGCTTCTTCCCTGCCTGCCTGATTTTTTCCTGCTGTTCAGGATGATAGAAATTGTCAACCCCAGGATATTCATGTTGTAAATAAAATACAGCTTGCTTTTTTTGCTTTTTTTATTTTTCTTTTTTTCAGTTCTGCTTTCTTGTCTCTCTCCTCCTCGTTAATCATCCGGAGACAGCAACAAAGGAAATCCCATCTGTTGCAAGCAATTGCTTTGGGCTTATTTGGTGGCCCAACATTTTAATTAGGTATTGGGACCTACCTCCCCTTCACTGCAGAAATAGACAAGAAATGAAAATGTATTTCACAATCTTGTCTAACGATGGAGAAAAATACATGAGGAAATAGATTAGCTTGAAATTAGAGGTTTCTTTTTGCTGTAAAAGCTCATTTTCTGATGCCTTTCTTCCAGCTGAGTTGGGAGGGATGTGTCTGACACCGATATTGCTGCACAAAAGGTGTGAGAGTGGGGAGATGCAGTAATAGATGTGCTGGATGAAATCTATTGTGAATCATTAATACCAATTGCATCAATTATTAATGCACATCCTGGCCTAATGTTCGCTCATTCCTTATCCATCTCCAGCATCCTCCAGCCCTTCAAGTGGCACAGGGGCGGTGTCAGCACAGGCCCTCACTCACCACGGTGGATTTCATTGCCCTTTGGGGAGGGGGATGTGAATGACCCCAGTTCTGGGGTCTGGAAGTAGCACAGTGGTGGTTCCACGTCACACAGAGCTGGGAATAAAGCTCAGGGGTGCTGGCTCCCAACCCTGCCCTTTAATCCATGTTTTCCTCTTTCTTTGCTGCCACACTCAGATACTTCTCCCTTCCTGGCTGTTGTTTCAAAGCATCTGATGGAACACTTTGCTCTCCTTATCTTCATTCCCTAATTCTACAGCTCCCCTTTCTGGCCAAGGATTGAATAAGGCCAGTCCAAAGTGATTTTGCTCTCCCTGTCTCTCCAAACCCTTTGCAGGAGCTGGGGAACACTTCCCTGGGCAGAGCACATCCTCCCACCCAGAGACAGGATCGATTTTCCACTATGCAGAGCCCTTACGTGGTGGCTCTGAGAACAATTTCATCTTGGCAGCTGCTCAACAGTTGATGATCATGGAAATGTCTCTTAAAAACCAGGATTGGGAGCAGTTTCATAAAGCTGCCCCTGGCACTCGCTCCATGCCCACAGACATGGGGGAATCAAGGCAGAAAAAGTAAATTAATGCTGAGAGTAAATCTAATTCCACACAGAGAAAGTGGAGTGGGGAGGGTTTGTCACTACAATCAGTTCAGATTTCAGAGAATCCCAGAATGGTTTGGATTGGAAGGCACTTTAAAAACCATCTTATTCCAACCCCCTGCTATGGGCAGGGAACATTTCCCTGCACTAAAACCCACTAAATTCCAATAATGTTAAGTGAAAGGTAAGATCACATTCCTGATTTCAGCAGGAGCAGCTCTTCCCAATACTGCTGGGCCTGGCCTTGATGGGATCCCTAAATTATGGAAGCCATAGAAGAAGAAATATAAAAATATTCAAATTTCATGTGGGAGAACTGAGTACTTCCTGGTAAACAAATACTGTTATAAATTAAATACAACAATAATAATAAATCAAAAGGCTTCAGGAAATAAATAGATAAATAGGGACATAAAAGTCCTTGAAAAGTGGTATAACTTGGATACCTGCAAACCCAGGGTTCCAGACTGTCCCGTCTGGCATATTTTGCTTGATTTAGAAGTTAAGCTGCAAAATAACAGGACTTTAAGTTGCTGATCTCTCTAAACCCTCCCTAAGCCATTTCCCTCCATTCAGAATATATTTAGCAATGAGGATTTCAGCAAAATTAAATGTTTGAGATGAATTCGTCCCTTCAGTGACCTTACTGGTTCCAAAAATGGGGTTTGTCACCCCTTTGGGATGGCTCAGAGACACCAAATTGAAAAAATTAATCAGATTTTTTCCTAAAAAAAGGTGCCTCAGGTGTTTCTTTACTTCCTCCAACTATAAACATGGCCTTGGTGGGGAAGGCTGTGGGACACACCTGACGTGGTCCTTGTGAAGCACATCAGGCTCATCCCAGGAGCAAAGCAGGGGGATTTATTGCAGGGATGGAATTGATGCATATTTGCAGGAGGCTAAATTTAGCAGCTGACATAAGTTTCAGAGGTGGAGTCTGTAGCCACGGTGCTGTTTCCGTATAAAGGCTGTGAGATAGTTTGCAGCAATCCTGCAGTGATGTAGCTGAGGGGAAAATATGTGGGATGGCTAAAAGTGGATTTATTAAAATCCTGAATTTCTGCAAAATATGCTAGCCAGGTGCTGGTAAAATGGGGCAAATTTTAGCGTGTTTCTCCTTGTGGCTGTAAGGGTTTGGTGGTTTTCCTTTAGAAAAATTAGGATTTGTGGCATATTTTGACAAGTTGTTTGGCTTGCAGCACTGTGGATAACATTTAAATTGTTTGTTAGGGTGGTTTTACTCATCTGAAGTGATGAAAATTAGTGGTTACAGCAGAACCAAAGAGCACATGTAAAACCCGAGCTGTTTCTTCTGTTTGTTGGAGAATTCAGCCTAAAATTCCTGTAATTTCTTCATCACCTTGTGATCTAAACAGCTCGTTAATCCCAGGCAGGATCTGGGTGTTCTTTGGAGTGTTTCCACCCAGATGTTTTAGGAAGCTCTGGTAGAAATTCCACAGGTATTATTTCCACCTGAGTCCATCCTTAGCGACTCTTCCAGTGCTGTGTCAAGCAAGGAATTTCCATCTCTGCAGGACCCACCCTTCCCAAGGCAGCTCTTGAGAGGATTAGGCTTCAATCAGATTTCTCAGGACGAATTTCACTTCGTGTTCTCCATGTGTCACTTTCTTTTCAGTTGGAGGCCAAAAATCTTCTTTGGTTCCCCTTCTGAGCTGTTGGGCAGCTGAGTGCTGCTGCCTTCATTCTTGTTTTTCAGTCCAGCATTGCTTTAGCAACTAAAATACCAGTTTTATAAAATTTAACCCCCCACAGACAGGTTTGAGACTTCTAATAAGTTAAGGATGGGCAGGCAGGACTCTCAGCTCTATCACTGACTCATTCTGTGACCTTCAACACGTCATGTTCGTACATGGAAAATGTGAATCACAACCTAAACTCTGGGTTACCTGCAGCTCTGCTCCAAGGCTGCTTTCATTTTCTTCTCTTTTAGCTTTAATGGGATTGTTTGAGGGAGCAGGGTGGTGTGATTGTGCTGGGCTGGCTTTCAGAAAGAAGCTATGGATTAATTTCAGGGTAATAGTTGTCATGGGCAAGGGTGCAGCCTTGCCACTCCAATCTCTGTGTGTATCATTTTTTTATCAAGGTGTTGCTCTGTAGGTAAGAGAGGCTTTCCACCTTGTTGGATCAGTGGTTACATTTAGTGTCAAAGGTTAATAAATGCAGGATAACATTTGTTTAATCTGTAGCTACTGATGTTTCCATCAGCTGTGACAGTCAGACCAGGACAAATGTATCTCCCTGAGGTTTTCCGTGGGTTTTAACACCAGCTATCACTCACAGCGGGTAATTCATGGTCCTGTCACAGCTCCGTGGGGGAAGAGGAGGGCTCTCAGCTCAGCTCATCATGACACATATTCCTCCAAATTCTGAAAGATTAGAAGATAAATTAGTGGGGTGATCCTCCTCTGAAATATCACCTCCCCTTAAGCATCAAACCACATGCAAATGAACGTGCGAACGTCGGCCCAAACGGATGAGGAAGCTCGAGGAGTTTTGTTTTTGGCCATGTATGGTAACACTGAGGGCTGTGGGCTCTGCTCGGGTGTTGTTCACCCGCCCCTCGGGCTCCCTGAGGCCGCAGTGGCCCCGAGTGTGGCGGTGTCACCTGTGTGCAGCCGGGTGTGTGTGTGCAAAGCGCTCGCCCGACCTGTCAGAACAGCACAGATACAAACCTTACACCTCAGAGCCCAGCATCCCCAAACTGTCTTTCCCACGAGTGCAGTGGGGAGAACCTCTGGTTTCAAACCTCTGCCCTGGGTGTCTCGTTGAAGTGTGGTTCTTAGCACGGATTGAGCTCTGCAGTCTTTAGCAGGGGCTTTTGTCACCGGCCTTTTTTCACTACAGCCAGTGTGATTTGGTGTCACAGCATGAGGTGACACGGTTGTTTTCTTGTGGAGCTGCTGGTTCTCCTCAGCGTTGCCTCTGAGGACAGCAGGCTCATCTCACCCCTCAGGGCACACACGGCCGATCCCTCAGGGAGGACACGATCTGTCCCGCAGGGAGGACATGACCGGGCCCTCAGGGAGGACATGACCGGGCCCTTATGGATGAGACGATCCGTGCCTCAGGGATGACATGATCGATCCCTCACGGCAGACACGACCAATCCCCTCAGGCATGAGATGACTGATCCCCAGGGATAACATGACCGGTCCCTCAGAGCCGACAGGACTGGTCCACAGGGAGGACACGATCGACCCCTCAGGTCCCTCATGACCTCCCGCCCCACACCCGCCGCGGAGGGGAGGCGGGGCGGGGCCCGAGAGCGCGCGACCGGGCGTGGTGGCTATCGCCGCACAACCATTGGCTGGCCGAGCCGTCACTCACCGTTTCGCCCCGCCCACCCCGCCGAGAGACGCGGAGTGGGCGGTGCCTGGGCGGAGGGGGCGTGACCCTTTGTGGGCGTGGTCGTCGAGGGGGCGGCCCCCGCGGCAGCGCTGCCCCGCCCCGTCCCGCGGAGCTCAGTCGGGCGGCGGCGGCGGGCGGAGGAGGAGGCGGAGGCGGCGGCTCCGCCGGGCTGAGGAGCGGACGCG
>VZSE01009793.1:256-53367 GCA_013398275.1 Promerops cafer | reverse complement strand
GGCAAGCCCGGGGCGGGGCGGCGGCGCCGGGCGCTCCCGCCGCGCACCTGATGCCGCGGCGGGGGCAGCGCTGGGGGGCTTTTGTTCGGCACGTTTTCCTTTTTTTTTCCCCCCCCCCTTCTTTTCCGCCCGGCGATACAGCAGCCGCTCGGTGCCACCGGCGTGTGCCGCCCTCGGAGCGCCCGTCCCTGCCGTGCACCATGGCAGAGGACAAAAGATGAGCGCCCTGATGGGGGTTTAGTTTGGGTTTATTTTCCGGAGGCTCCTGTAGAGCAGGTCCCTGTCACGCCGTTATTAGGGCATCTTTCGAGGCTGTGCAGATGTGTGGACTCCTAGGCTGTGTGACATGTCATGGAATCACCAGGGGATCCCAGAATGGTTTGGGTTGGAAAGGACCTTAAGGACCATCTCATCCCATCCCTTTGCCGTGGGCAGATGTCCCTGGGCTTTGTTTTCCCAGGCAGGAGGCCACATTGTTTAACAGTGATATGCCAAAGGCTGGAATTTAAAGGTCCGTACCTGTGCTTTATGAAATTCCCACCGATTCCATTAACAGCACGAGGGAAGGTCTTGAACACATGGGCAGGTGTCTGACACCACCACACAGGTTCAGCTGCAGGACATTGTGATGCCATAACTGACTGATTGCACAGGAGACAGGTCTGAAAAAAGAAGAAAATAAAGGCAGTGAAAGGTGCCAGGAAACAAAAGTAAACCCGATGGAAGCAGTTTTATTGTTGAAGATAAGTGATATGCGTTAGGGTTGGGGTTTTTTTTAGCAGCTGGAGTTGGTCTGAGCACGTCTGTTCGTGCAGATGTGCGTGGGGATTACTGGGAGCAAGACCAAGGAGGGTGGCAAAATCAGAGACGGATGTTCTGAACACACCAGGCTGCGGCTGATTTTTCAGTTCGCTGCTGAATTTCCCGATTTTGTTTTAATTTTAGGCCAGGCTGTTCCCAAATTACCTGGCACCATCCTCTCTCTCTGTGTGCCTCCGTGGCACGCACGAGGGAAGCTCTGGAGTGTGGGAAAATGGTGTGAACTGGCACAGCGTGTCCTGGGAGAAGCGTGTTTGGATGTGGGGAAAGCAGCGGGTGCTGCGTGCGGGAGGCAGGAGAGGGTTTATTCCGTTTTCATTTGAATAACGAGCATTGAATCATCTTTTCTGCTCAAGGGGGGGTAAAAATCCAGATGGCTGTGTGCTCGCAGGAAGGTTTTATTGCAGCTAATAGTGGTGTTTGCTAAGGACTGTGTACACAAAGGTAGATGATCAAATACTTTTGTGGCAATGCCTGTTTATTTTGGGTATATGTGTTTTTCTGTGTTTTCAGTAGCCCCAGTTAGACCTGACACACTCGGGGACATGTCAGGCAGCATTTGCTCGGTGTTTGTTTCAATACAGCACTTCATAATAGTAATTTTTCAATGGTCACTTGTAGCCTTTCATCCAGATTGCTTTAATCAGCATTTGTGTTCTCTGTTGGCATTGCTCTGTCTTCTCCTGAGCTGTCTTTTCAAACATCATTGGATTTTTTCAAGTGAAGTCTTCATGCTTATTGCATCTGTCACGTCTGGGATTCACTCCAAGCGAAAGGCAGGGATTCAGTTTAATGGCAGTGAGGAGGAATGTGCAGAAGGGGGAAATATCAGCTTTTCCCCGGGTGATGCAGCACAGGGTGCCGAGCTCTGCCCTCGGTGACATCGTGGTGGCCGCGTCCAACGATCGACTTTAACGAGGGCTTCGTAGAACGGCTCATTAAACCAAAACGTTGTGTTGTGAGGGGGAGGGAATTTATGGTCCTGGGTTTCATTTGGTGATCGATTCTGAGGAATATCCCTGGGATGCCAGCTTCCTATTCTGAAGACACGAGCAAAACACTTCCTGGCCTGAGTTTGCAGCTCGGTGAGGTCATCAGTGCACCACTCCCAGGGCCAGGAATGTCCTCTTGGGCAAGCTCACAGGCACATTTTCACTTGACTTTTAAAGTCTGGGTTTGTTTGTTTTGATTTTGTTTTGCTGAGGCTTTTGTGATAATCTCAGCCCTTCTCCGAGGATGTGTTGGAACAGAAACTCACTGAGGATTTGAAGTGCCCCAGTTTAAGCCTTTGCAGGGCATAGGAACAAAAATTAAATGTCTGTGCTCTCTTCTAGCTCGCTCCTTGTAGTCTCCCCCACTTAATATTTTTGGGCTGGTGTATTCTGGTGGGTAACTCTGAAATTGGTATGATTAGAAACTGCTTAGAGCTTCAGTTTAGGCAGCTCCTGGAGCCATGTGTGAAGAGTCAGGCTGCTGGTGGCTTGGGGCTGACAAGATGGGAACTGCTGAGTTTTTGTCATGTTCTGCACATTTGCAGGTGGTGGTGAACACCAAGTTAAAATGAAGCAGAAAAGGGTTTTGTGCTTAGCTGGGTGACTCAGGAAAGCAGCAGTGAAAGTCCATTTTTCTGAATGTGTTGGCTCCATCAGTATGGTTGGGAATTGTTTACTGGGCCCTTTCTTTTTATCTGTTAATAGGATTGCTTTGTTCTGCTTTTCCTCCTGTGAGTAACTGTGCAAAAAAATGGATTATTTGTTTCTTTCTGAGGTTATAATTGTTCAGTACATGACTCTTTGTGGCTTTTCTCATCTCAAACCACGCATAGGCATGTGAAATACCAGCGTGACACAGAACTGCTCAGCTGCTCCCAGGTTCCACTGGCAGCTTTGCAGGGCTTGTCCTTGGAGGAACAAATTGTCTGGAGAGGATCCTAATGGAATATACCAGCCATTAGTTGTATCACCAGCCATTAGTTGTGTTCGTGGGCTTGTGTAGGGAATATAAATCCAATCAGGATTAATGGCTGGAGATAATGATGTAGCTGGGAAGTAGAAGGTGGCTGTTGGGCTAGTGGATAATTTTACTTTACCCCCCTCCCATGACATTCCTGATGCCAGTAAGACCGGGGGATCCCTTGGAGCAAGCACCTTCCTAAGGAATCACAAAGTGCTCCTCAAATGGAAGAGGGTTTTGTGATGGAACATCCTGAAAACTTTAAAATCCTGCTCTGTAGGTCAGCAACTTGACAGAGAAATATTGAAAGTGGCATCTGCTGCTGCCTCCAAAGGGGAAAACCTGTGATTTTTGAAGGCTGGTGGATAGAAGTGGATAGAAGGACCACTTCCTTGGTCTGGAAGTGACAAAACGTGACCTTTTGGACCATTTCTCCTCTGTGCTGATGACTTCGAGGGAGAATCAAGGCAGAATCACCTGCACTAGGGAAAGGACAATTTCTTCAGTGTGACCACTTAGCTTCTTCAACACCACTGGCTTGTTTCAGTCCATGTTTTGTGGTGATCACAATNCACTTAGCTTCTTCAACACCACTGGCTTTGTCTCAGTCCATGTCTTGTTGGTGATAACAACAAGTGATCTCTAATCTGCTTTTTGCTGAGCCTGTGATGACGTTTGAGGTCTGGCTCTTGGTGGGAGAAGTTGCAGTGACTCTGACATTGAGCTGGGCCTCTCAGCCCAGCATAATTAGGTTTGTCTTATTTTCCTTTTTTAATAATTGAATTTGAAAGAGCAGTGGAAATAAACCAGTGGTGGGATCTGACTTAAAGTGATTAAGGCTCAGCCTGATGCTGAGATGAGCTCACAGCTCTCCTTGGAGTGTTGCTGAGCTGTGCTTGAGGCCAAGTGTTCCCCTTAGGAAGGACCAGGGTTTCCCTGTGGTTTTCCAGATTTTGGCTGCCATCTCTGTCGGAACAAGCACATAGGTAAAAATTCTCTGAGCTGACTATTAAGGCAGCCATTTCTGCATTTTTAGCAGATGTGTCTGAGCAGGATTTCCTAAAACTCCACGGGAATGGTGTGCCTGAAACTACTCCTTGTTTGCATCCCTGTATGGACCTGGGCAGTGCATTGCACCTGCAGTTGCAGGTTTAATTAACCCCTGGGAAATGGACTTTAAATCACTCAGTTCTGAGTATTTGGAAATAGGGGAACTCCCCCTCCCTCCCCCTTAGTTCTGCATATAGTTGCCATAGAGACCGTGTTCCGGAGTCCTTGAAAATCCATTGTTTCTCCCAAATAAACATAAAAATCTGCAGTATTAAAGAGCACATTTTGCACTGTCCCATTCCTGACAGTGACAGGACAAGGAGCAATGGACTCAAACTGAAAGAGGGAAAATTTGACTTAGATTTAAGGAAGAATTTCTTCCCTGTGAGGGTGGTGAGGCCCTGGCACAGGGTGCCCAGAGCAGCTGTGGCTGCCCCATCCCTGGAAGTGTCCAAGGTCAGGCTGGACGGGGCTTGGAGCCACCTGGGATAGTGGAAGGTGTCCCTGCCCATGGCAAGAGGTGGAATGGGATGGGCTTTAAGGTCCCTGCTAACCCAAACCAGTCTGGAAACCTGATGGGGACTTGACATCGTACAGTGTGCCAGATCTGGATGCTGGACAAACTGATAATGGGTGTAATTAGCAGCTCCAGGGATTAGCAAGCAGTAACAAATTCAATCCGTAGTAAGCAGAGTGTCCCTTGGGAACTGGGCAAACTGGCCATGCTGGGCAGATGATGGCTTGATAGGGAAGATTGTCATCAGCAAAGCCTCAATGCTCAGGCACCCACTCAGGGCTGGAATTACCTCCTGGAGTTGCTTTTTCTTCCCCTCCCTTTTCACTTGAAATACTTAAAATGCCCTCATGGTTTGTTGCTTCCTGCTGGAATCTGGATCCCCCAGCTGACTCAGGGTGTCTGCTTGGCATTTCCTTGGCATTTTTCATCATACCTGTGTGAAACAGTTTGGTATCCTTCTTTCCAAACTGGGAATGTGAGGTGACACGTTTTACTCAGGGTCTGGCAGGTCCTAGGCTGGGAATACTTCTAGCATGTACTACTTGTAGCATGTACTACTACGTGGACTTGTTGTTTTACACATAGTTCAGATATTTGCCCCAGCACACGTGGTGGGATGTGTACATGTGGATGATTGTTACACTTTTAAACTCTTAATTCCTTACTTAATTCCCTTCTGCAGTACTCACATTAATGATACCATACCTTGGAGGCTGGAGGCCCAAAGCTGTCTCATTCAGAACAGGAGGTGTATTGCATTTTTTTTAAGCTTTCAGTGATAATTTTTAAAGTTTATTTGAATTTTTGGATCTGCTGAGATCAATTTGCAAGGCAGCAGAGAATCCTGAGCCAGCTTAGGCAAACACAAGTTGCCAGACATTCCTCTGCAATATATTCTGCTTTAGCACAGCCTGAAGGGTGGGCACAAAACTCTTCTAGCTCTGTGTTGCTGTGCTTCCAGCATCCTTTTCCTGGCCACTGCCCAGAAAATTGCTCCTTTCTGGAACAATTTGTTCTGTGTGGTGTTTTAAGGTGCTGCTGTTAAAGGTGGGTGCCCCTGGTTAGGGTCAGGCTACCCTGGGGCTCTCTCTCCCTTCTTCTCTTGGCTCCCTGATGTTTCATTGGGGCTAAAGGTTATCTTTTTGTTCTTTGTATCCGTGCTTTGCCACATCCATCTTCTGCTCTACTCAGGGAATTCTTAAGTGCTCTGAAAGCTCCCATAAAAACCAGCTGGGCTTATCTGGGTGTAATTCTGTTGTTTTGGCCGGGCTCCTCCGGAGCTGCTGGAAATGCCACAGGGATTCCCAAAGGACTGGAAGTGTGGGTTGCACGTGCAGCAACGTGACTGTCAAGCCAACAGGTAAGTAAAGCTTAAAGGTCATCAAGGCACAGGCTGTAATTCTTCACTAGAAACCAGTTCTCCAGCTGAGAGCAGCCAGCTGAAGGTCCAAGAATTCCCTAAGGAATTAGCCTTTGCCCAGTGTTGGGATGGGTGTGATTCTTCCTGTCAGGGAAGCTCAGAGGTGGAGGTGGTGCCATGGAGCTGTCAAGGACATGGGTCAGAAGATGTTTTTCCTTCTTGGATCTGAAATCTGTCTTCACAGCCTAGAATGTTTATTAAAGCTCCTTAATAGACTAAATCCACTTCCCTAAGTTAATTTTTGGCTTCTTACCTGTCCAGAGAAGTAAGAAAGGTGCTTTGTGTCACCCTTGTGGTTTGACACCAGGTTGTGCCCCCTCACTGTTGTCCCACAACAGGTCAGTGACAAAGAATATCTGTAGGACAGAGGAAATGTTTTTGAACTTGGAAGCCTCTGCTAAAACAGACGTTTGGGGGGCTGTAACTGGCACCATGAGACAGGGATTTAAAATCAAGTTAGCAGATTGAACTATCTGGATTTGAGTTCCAGCCTCCTCCGGCCCCGTCCTCCCTCCCCCAGCCCTGATTTCAAATTGCACGTTACGGAAACAGGACGGAATGACAATGGTGCTCTTGGAATTATAGGCTGCTTGGCCAGAAGAGCTGGCAGGACAGCAAATGGAAATGTGGAGAAACACACGCCAGTTCCAACTGGGAGCATTGAGATTCATTTTGCAGCTTGTTTGTACTGCATTAAAATCCGAGATGTTGGCGTTGTCCGGCCCACACCTCCCACGTCCCGGGGTGAGGATGTTGTCTTGTCTTTGGTAATTCACTGTTGTTGGGGTTATTTTGAGAACATTAAAAGTAGTTCAGTGTGGGGGTCTCACCTGTTGGGTGGGTGTTGTTGAGAAGTGGAAGAAGATGTTAATCAGGATGTGCCAGCCAAGCTCATTGTCACTTTTTGGAGCAGAGTGTGTCCACTCAAAATTCCAGTGTGATGGACTACGCTGGTCTCTGCTGTACCTCCAGTCTACCTGAGATGTTCTCCAGGACTCCAGCCCATCCTGTTTGCTGTTACAGCAGGAGATGTGGTGTTAATCCATGAGGTGCTGCCATGGCACTTGGTCATCCTGCTGCTCCCAGGTCACATTCCCCAAGGCAGCTCCGGCTTCTCCGCGGGCTCCCGGCAGGTCTGGGAGTTGTGCTCGGTCCAGCAGAGCTTGGGGCCGCTGTGGTCAGGCCGGGTCATGTGGAGAACGCTGCTCCTCGCTTGGTCAGTCTGACTCACTCTTGGCCAGGCTCTTTGGGAGCCTTGGTTGTGCTGATCTGTTGTTTCTGCCTTATTCCAGAGTTGGGAGGAATTTGTGTCCCAGTTAATTTGGTGCTTGGGGCAGAAGGTTCTGCAGCTCCTGGTTCCCTGATGGTGCAGTGCTCTGGGAGAACTGGGACCTGCAACCTTTTATCTGTGAGACTGTTTATCTCTTAAAACACTTTTAATCTTTATAATTTTTTCCTATGGATGCCAACGGATGTTGCAATTGAGGAATAAAAAACAATTTGTCTATTCCTTTGGGGACTGGGCTGGAACCCCTCTGCCATGGAGCCAGTCTGGGAGAGCTGGGGGTGTTCACCTGGAGAAGAGGAGGCTCCAGGGAGACCTTAGAGCCCCTTCCAGTGCCTAAAGGGGCTCCAGGAGAGCTGGAGAGGGACTTTGGACAAGGGATGGAGTGACAGGACAAGAGGGAATGGCAGGGTTAGATGGAATATTGGAACTGGAATTCTTGGCTGTGAGGGTGGTGAGGCCCTGGCAGAGGTTGCCCAGAGAAGCTGTGGTTGCCCCATCCCTGTTTGGATGTGTCCAAGGCCAGGTTGGACAGGGCTTGGTGCAACCTGGGATGGTGGAAGGGTGCCCATGGCAAGGGGAGGAACTGGATGAGCTTTAAGGTCCTTTCCAATCCAAACCATTCTGGGATTTCTACTTTCACTAAATCTTCTGGTCATTTTTTAAGGAATGATCCAATTAATTAAGCGAGGAGAAGCAGGGTAATGTTCCCAGTAATGTCCACTGGAGTTTACCAGGAACTGTGCTTGGAAAACACCCTGTTAATGGAGTTCCCTTCATGTCTGCACCTCTTCTTGACTCCAGCAGAATGGGAAATCCTGCAGGTCTTGTTCTTTCCATGCTCCCAGCACCTGGGAGCTGCTGTCTGCTTGACTTCTCCTTAAATCCACCATCAGAGAGGACAGATAAATCCTGTGGATGAGCTGAGTGTCAGGTCTAGTGCTACTGGTGAGTTCCTCTATCACACACACAGAAACTCATGAAAAATTATTTCATTTAGGCAGATTTGATTGCTTTGAGCTATAGGAGAAAATAGAGATGAAAATACAGCATTTTTCTGCTGTGAGCACTCTGTTAGAAAAAGGTGCTTGGTTGGTTGAGAATGCTGGGATCTGGTGGTGATTTGGTGAGAATTTCATGAAGCTGTGCTGGGGAGCAGCTCTTTCTCTGTTTGTAACTACCAGCCTTTGCCCAAAATAAATAAAAGCCCCTCATGTATCTCAGGAATATTGTCTGGAAAACGCTGGCAGTGAAAGAGGAATCCAGCGGGTTGGGGCAGCAGCTCTAACCAGATTGCTACTTCCCTGTTAGCTCTGATAAGAGAACTAGGTCAGTGCTGGGGAGAAGCATTTTATCACTGGCTTCCCTTTGCTGGAATCCTGGGAGAGCCCTGCACTCCTGCTTGTGCTTCCCTTGGGATCACGGTGTGGTCTGGAGCCCTGTTCTTCCCTCCTCCCCATGGCGGCTCGGATGGGTGTCAGGAGCATCCCTGGGGCTGCTGGGATGTCTCTGGCTGCAGCTCCCAGGGCTGTTGTTCAGGATATTGCTCTTGTCTCTCAGCAGTGCATGGGATACAGCGTGCAAAGAAGCTTCTCTGGTGTTTATTCCAGTGGAAAAGGAAAGGAAAGATTTTTGGAGGGGATCATGTGAAAGGCCACGGCCTTCTGTGGTCGGCTGCTGGAACAGCGGTGTCGGAGGTGGGAGTGTGTGGGAGGTTTCCCTTTCCTTATCCAGTAAAAAGCTTCTGTGGTGTCCAACCACTGTGCAACTGCTGGCAGCAAAAGTGGAAGCTGAAATGCAGGGATCACAGAATCCCAGAATGGTTTGGGTTGGAAGGGACCTTAAAGCATCTCATTCTACCCCCTGCCATGGGCAGGGACACCTTCCATGCTCCTGCCTGGATTTGAATGCACTGAGGCACCTGGAATGTTCAATCCCTATTCTCTTAGCTCTGTATTTTGTATGTTACTTGCCTTTATGAGGTTTTGTCCTGAGTTTCAATCCTTTATTTTTATCTCCACTTTGCTCCCCTCTTTTCATTTTAATACCTTTTTTTGCCCAGCCTGTGGTAACATCCCTGACCACCTATATGGTGGGGCAGCTTTAGAGGATGCTCTGAAAGATATAAACCCAAAAGAAAGAGGTGGTTGGGAGGCTGCTGCTCCAGTGCAGCAGGAGAACTCCCATTCCTGCTGGCGTCTCCCTTTGCTGGTTCCCTGTCCTGCTGTGGCTCCTGCTGAATTATTTCATGTAATGATTTTTGTGTGCATTCATTGCTCTGCCTTTCTGGTAGATGACACAGATTAAATGAAGCCAGACAACGCTCTCAGTTCGGGATAATGACTTTAACTGCGGCGTCCTTTTGTCATTGCAAATTATGGTCAGTGATGTAATGCTGGATGTGGAGATACAGTGACAAAGTGTGGGAGTGGTAAGATCATCCCAGAAGGGTTTGGCTTGGAAGGGAGCTTCAAGCTCGTCTCATTCCATCTCCCTGCCACAGGCAGGGACACCTTCCACAACCAGGTGATTCCCCAGAAAGATGAATTGTATCCCTGGAAATCTTGAAGTGAAAATAGCCCCAGGGGGGAGATGTGAGACCAGTACACACAGGTAAACCCTCAGGAAATAACAAGTCCTCTTTGGTGATCCTGGGAGATTTGAGCTCTATAGGCACTTCTGACTTAAGAGTTCTTCATATTCTAAAGGTTTTCATACTTTCATTTCAGGTTACAGCTCTGAAATCCAGAGTTGTATCAAGTGTTTCACAGGTTGCAGCCAACACCTTGCACTTTGTCCAGAACAGAAATTTCAGCTTATTCAAAGTTTGGGTTGTGTTATGTTTTTGAATGTGCTGGGCTCTCCAGTTGAGATATAATCAAATTCCCTGGTAGTTTGTGGTTTAGGTTCCCATCCCAAAATAGAATCTTGCCAGTGGTAGAACAGCTGGAAATTTCAGTATTAAGTTCATATTCCAGCTTTTTGTCTTTAAAATGAAGTGAAATCAGATGGCAGGGCCTTGCTCAACCTAGGCTCAAGTAACCAAAGACTGAAAATAATCTGCACACAAATATGATGTGTTTTGGAATTGTGACCATCTGTAGTAGTGTTCACCTTTGTTTTAAATAACTCTGAACAGCTGAAAACAACAGTTCTGTCAGCAATGGACTGGATATGGATTGATTGGAAAAGGGATACACAGAGGGAATAGAATTGTGTTTAAAAGCACAGAAACTGCATCAAGGCATTAGTGGCTGTTCCCTTTTTCTGCTGAGCTTTCATGTGAAGTTGTGGGGTGAGCTGAACTTTTTGTGGCCACGTGACATTTTTCCCCCCACTTCCTTCTTTGCTCAAGTCTTGCAAGACTTCGTATCACGAGACTGAGTTCTTTGATTCCATGGATACTTGGAGAGGGAGATGAAGTTTTCCAAGAGCGTGGAGTGACAGGACAAGGGGGAATGGGTTCAAACAGAACAAGGGTAGGTTTAGATGAGATACGAGGAGAAATTTCTTCCCTGTGAGGGTGGTGAGGCCCAGGGTGCCCAGAGAAGCTGTGACTGCCCCATCCCTGGAAATGTCCAAGGCCAGGTTTGAGGGCGCTTAGAGCAACCTGGGCTAGTGGAAGGTGTCCCTGCCCACGGCAGGGGGTGAAACTGGATGAGCT
Source organism: Promerops cafer (assembly GCA_013398275.1). Classification (NCBI taxonomy): domain Eukaryota; kingdom Metazoa; phylum Chordata; class Aves; order Passeriformes; family Nectariniidae; genus Promerops; species Promerops cafer. The sequence goes on along the minus strand of VZSE01009793.1, from coordinate 42,659 downwards.
TTAATGCCCCTTCCAACCCAAACCATTCTGGGATTTTATTATAGTGATCCCTCCTCCAGCCTTGCTGGTGACACACTGGTGACAGTGGTGGCAAGATTTCCCTGGAATAGGTGTGCAGCTGGACCAAGCCCAGGGCACTGTGTGTCCCTGTCCCTGTGGCAGGGCATGGCCCTGGGTCACCGAGAACCCCAGAGCTTGCACAACCAAGGCTCTGGAGTGAAGAAATGCCAGAAGGGAGCGATTAGGAAATAACCTGGAGGTCTCTGTGCCTTTTCTCAATGGGGTGCAGCTCTTGGCTCAGTCCCTGCTCCCTTGGGCCCACAGTGGTGGGACAGAGCCATCCTTGCTGTGAGGAGCACGAGGGCATGGTGGTGTTTTAATGGCCTCAAACCCTCTGAATGCCTCTGTCCTCCCTTCCACATGTGGCTCTGTACCTTATCTTCCACAGGATGTTCAGAGTGCTCCGAGGAGGGAATTAGCAGATTCCTTGTGGACTTTTCTCAGGTGCTTATCTCCATGATGGCCAACTGCTCTGCAGATGTGGCTCAGCCCTGCTCCCAGAGGGTGTTGTCTCCATGCCAGGGGCAGGTTGGAACATCCATGGCCTGGTTTGGGTTTAGGATTGTAACATACTTCCTAGATTTTTTTACAAAATCAGCTCTGAGCACAGAGCTGGTTTGCTGCTGGGGTTTTGCTGGTGAGGCCCAAGTGGCTCAGCCCAGCTTTTCATGAAGACCTTGGGCCTCACAGTTGGTACTTGGGAATCCTCTGGGCTTTCCCATGTTGCAGTTTCACCAATGGGACCATCCCCTGTCCCTGCTGACCCCAGCACCCTGTCCATCCCATAGCATCTTTCATAACTGCTGCACTGCCTATAGAACCATTGAATTATTGAGGCTTGAAAAGACCTTTAAGATCATCAAGCCCAACTACTGACCTCTTAATTTTTATTTTTCTTAATCTGCTTCTCATTTTTTAACAATTCAGACTGGACCTTTATTCCAAAGCTCCTCAGCAAGGCTCAGACTGGGAGTTTGGGGATTCACCATCAACAGCTGCAACTTGACTTTTTCCACTTAAGGAAGAGCCTTTCCAGTCCCAAGTACCAAACTTTTATAAATGCTGTTCTCCCTATCCACTGGATTTGTATCTCCTCACCCCCCTTAACAGCAGCCTCCGGCTGTCTGACTTCAACTGGCCTTTTATTCCAATGCCTCCCTTTCCAGAAGGGATCACAATCACATGGGCTGAGCAGGATTTTGCCATTAGTGGGGGGTTTTCCTGTAAGTGTTCCCTAGCAGGATGCGTTTCCTCTTGCATAAGCAGGCTGCAAACCCTCCGAAGCCACAGAAATCCATCTGTTGGATTCTTGAGACAGATAAATCCTTTATAAACAGGAAAATGGGCAAACTCATGGTAGCTCTTGTGACACATCGTGATGGGAGATCAGAAAGGAGTGGAATGAAAAGTATCCCTGTGCGAGCGCGGCCGGCGGCATCCAGCCTTTTCAGGGTCCTTTTAAAAGCTGCCACAAGGGCTGGGCTGTTCAGAGGGCACAGACTGGCAGCTGAACCCAAAGTTTTGGTAAAATTCAGCTGCAGGTCACTCAGGGAGGGAATAAATAAGAGATTTGAAGTCTCGTTCCTCTGTCCCCACCAAGATGCTGTGTGTGGCTGAGCAGGATCCAGGAGCTCAGCAGCCGTAGATCTGTCAGCACTTCTATTGTGGAGGCCTTTGCAGGGTGTCCAACGCTTCTGTTTTAATTTTGCTGAGGGTTGTAACTCTGGCAAAATTTAAAGGCCTTTCAGCTCCCAGTCAGGAGGGTTTAAATCCTCTAATTTTGCACTTTACCCCCCCGCAAAATATATTCTGTCTAGCAAGTGGATAGGGAGATGGTTCCTTAGCCAGGGTTTAACAGCATAGATAATGATCTAATTAACTTGTTTTTTTAATGCTCATGTTCCAAGTCTACTTCCTAAGAGAAAATCCCCAGCACAACCCCCTTAGCCATGGATACACTTCCTTACCCACTTGGGTATTTCCAAAGTCACTACCCAAGGTTCCACGAACTGCCCGGGTCATCCTTTTGGAAGTGTGATAGAGGCTGAATCAGCCTTTCCTTAGGGTGAATCATCTCAGGTGTTGGTGTCTCACCTGATAATCCCAAAAGTGGCACAAAAAAGACATGGACCTGTTAGGGCAGGTCCAGAGGAGGCCACGGAGCTGCTCTGAGGGCTGGAGCCCCTCTGCTCTGAAGCCAGGCTGGGGGAGCTGGGGGTGTTCACCTGGAGAAGGGAAGGCTCCAGGGAGACCTTAGAGCCCCTTCCAGGGCCTAAAGGAGCTCCAGGAGAGCTGGAGAGGGACTTTGGATAAAGGATGGAGTGACAGGACAAGAGGGAATGGCTTTAAGACAAAAGAGGATAGATTTAGATGGGATACTGGGAAGACATTCCTGGCTGTGGGGGTGGTGAGGCCCTGGCAGAGGTTTCCCAGAGAAGTTGTGGCTGCCCCTGGATCCCTGGAAGTGTCCAGGGCCAGGCTGGGAGGTGTCCCTGCCCATGGCAGGGGGTGGAACTGGCTAACCTTTCAGGTTCCTTCCAATCCAAACCATTCCATGAATTGGCCAAGCCTGGAGCTCCTGCCCGTGACTCTGCTGAGAGAACCTGGGGCAACCAAACTGAGCTGTGGATTTTCTTGGAGATGGATGAGGAGGAAGAGGAGAAGGGAGGGGATCCTTTGCAAGGCAGGATTGAGAAGCAAAGAGGAGACTAAACACTCTTCCCATTCAGGGACAGTCTGTGGCAGGGTTAGGCCTCTTTTGGGGTGCTCAGGCTCCCACTCCCCCCATTGGGTTTTTCACCTGCTCTCCCTGGTGAGCTGAAAGAGCTGCAGTCGCTGCTCCTTCCAACCACAACCAGCACATTCCCCCCTCCTTCTCCTTGGAGAGCAGCCAGATCAAAATGGCTCTGATCCAACGCCAAGAATCACTCCCTTTGCTATGGAAATGAGCACTTGGAGGCTGCTCACCATGTGTTGATCAGAGAGTTCCTGCTAAGGATGATGAGCTGTAGGTGGGGAAGAGGGCAGGGAAGGTGTGTTCCAACAGATCCCTTTGGAACAAATAAGGATATTTTTGGAGGCATCTGAACGCTCTGCATTTTTAAAAAGTCATTTATAGAAAACCGAATGATTACCCTTTGCATCGAAGGGTGAAAATGAGGGAAATAAAGTAGTAGGATTTCACCATGGGGTAAAGGGAGTTTCTCTTCTGTGAAAGTGGAAGGGGTGACAGATCCCCAGGATCTGATATTTGAAATGAACATTTTTTGCCTGCTGTTCTGGTATTGATCAAGTGAAGAAGCGATACAATTATCCAAGTGATACAAATAATCCTTTGTAACCATCACACTTGAATTCCCAGCGTTGGAGCAGCCACATTCCCAGCCCCTGGCTCTGTGGGATGCGATTCCAGGCAATTTGCTGTGCTGGCTCAGCACGACAAGTTCAAACCTTCGCTTTACCTTCTTCCCAACAATCTGATTTTAATCTGGATCCACAGCAGGGTGGGAATGTTGCCAGGGGGTGAACACTCCTGGAAATCCACCGTGCACAAAGCAGGAGCCTTTTCCCTGCTCCTGGATGAGCTGTGCAGGCGGATGATGAGAAGGGTTTGCTGCAAGGGGTGCTCCCAGGTGGGGAAGGGCTGAGCTGGGCATGAGTTCTGGTGGTGTCACACAGGGCTTGGGAGAACATTCCCAATATCCTGGAGGTGGCCTGGGGTCACCTGGGATGGTGGGAAGATGGGGGTGATGCTGCTCTTGCATGGTTCTCACTGCCAGATCTGGCCATGGACTCAGAGGTTCAGCAGAGCCTTCCCAGCTCTGGGAGGAGCCCTCGGGATGGAACTGTGTGACAGGGGGAATGAGTCGACACAAATCAGTAATTGGGTGTGGAACTGCATTTTTTATGATGTGTCTTAACTGAACCTTGAGACTTCAGCATTTCTTGTCATTTGGGCATCTTGGAGTTGAAATTCACCTTTTCTTTGTGCATGATTTGGTGGGGGTGGGATAATGCTGGAAGTGTCCAAGGCCAGGTTGGATAGAAGAATGCTGGAATGTCCCTGCCCCTGGCAGGGAGTGGAACTGGATGAGTTTTAAGGTCCCTTCCAACCCAAACCATTCCATGATTTTATTTAGTGCTCTCACCTGCTGGCTGGAGCTGGAGAGCAGCTCCTGGTTTCTGACTTCCCATCACACTCCGCTGTTCCGCTGCGTGTCCAGCCTGGGACAGGCCTTTGATTTGTGCTCTGAGGGAAACAGTTGGCAAAAAGTTCATTACACAATTCCAGTAACTGATGGAAGCAGGGAGGGAGCCTAAGTTCAGCTTTAATAGGATAGAAATAATTAACAATTTCCATATAGCTCTTTTCTGTGGACATCTTAAACACCTCCGTTCTTCCCAAAATTTTGCATTTAAAACCTATTTTTTCTTAAACATTCTTAATTATCTTTAAAATATCAGTATGGAAAAGGTACTATGGGGAACCCCTCCTTACCTGCTCTCTGTGGCTGGGAATGACCATGGAGCCCATGGAGCATGAAGGTGTTTGGTGGCCTCCACCTCACACCTGGGACAGGTGTCCCCATCACAAAACTGATCCCAAATCTGCCTGGAGTGGGCACACTGGTGGCTCCAGTGGCACTGGTACATCCCTGTCCCAACAGCTGAGCCACTGTGGAAGTGACCAATGACAGTTCCCAAACGGGCTCTGGTGGAAAACAAATCCTCTGCTTCTTCTCCCTTATCTCTGCGGAACTGGAGAGTTTCACTGCAGAGCTGTCTGTTTCGTTAATTGGAACATTTTCCTCCTCTTCAAACACATTCCGTGGCATTTCCCGGCTCTGATGAGCGCTTCCCTGCAGTTATCCCGCTTTTTGTTGTTGTTAATTTTTTATTTAACCTCCCAGACTACAAAACAGCCATCAGCGCTCGGCGCTTCCCTGCGAAGCCTTTGCAGTCACAGACAGCCCTCCGAGCTTTCATCACGTTTGCAGCAGACAGCCTGGGAGCAGGGATTCAGGATTCCAGGGATTCAGGATAGAACCACATTCCCAGTCTCTCGCTCCGGAGCATCACGCCGGAGCGAGGAGCTCCAGGGACTGAGCAGTTTTTCCCAGCCTCTCCATGTGCTTGGGGACCTTCTGGGAGGCGAGATAGGAGGTGGACTCTGCTTATTTTTATTTTTTTCCCTTTTTTGTTGGCTATCCCTAGAGACTGGGACAGAAATATTTTTCCCATATGTAAAAGCAAGATGGTGTATGGAGGCTTCTCTTCTGCTCCCTCTTCTCTGAGGGAGAAAGTCTGGGATGATGGGAAAAGCTCTTCCCAGATGTGAGGGCTCCGTAGGTTGTATCCCTAGTCCAAGGTTGGTGTTGTGCCTGTGTCTTCTCCCAGGTGCTGGAATTTTCCACACCAATTCCCTTTCCCTCTATTCTAACTCCAGCATGCTTGAAAATAATTTTTCTCAAGAAATGCTACAGACACACCAAGTTAATTGGAGTCATTAAGTTGTTTCCATTACTCCTTTCTGCCTAGGAAACTCATTTTTTTAGGGTGATCTTGGAGTTAGAAGAAAGAACTGGAAGCTAGGGAACATGTGGAACCACTTCACAGGAACACCGGATTTTGAGAGCTTGCATTTTTATTTACATCTTCTGGACCCTGTCTGACTTGAAAGTAAACAAGTTCAATCCAAGACTAGATTTATCCCTGAAAATATGTGGAGACTTGTCTAAAAACTGCTTTTGGGATTAGGAACTTCCTTTACTGCAGTCAGGGAACACATTTACGGTGGGGAAATTAATGCTTAACTGGCAAATTCTGTAAAAGCCCCCTGGAAATGCAGTTGGGTTGGTTTGGGTGCAAAGTAACCTGAAATTTTAGTTAATAAAAGAAGGAGAAAGCAAAGCTGGCTGAGAATTTGGCAGGTCTTAGGGTGGAGGTGGAAGTGTCCAGCGCCAGGTTGGATGGGGCTTGGAACAACCTGGCATAGTGGAAGGTGCCCCTGCCCATGCCAAGGCGTGGAATGGGATGAGTTTTAAGGTCTTTGGTGCTAAGAGGATGGTGCCAGACTCTTTCCAGCAGTGCCCAACAACAGGATGAGGAGCAATGGCCATAAACTAAACCATGAGGAAGAACCTCTTCCCATGGAGGGTGGCTGAGCACTGGAACTGCCCAGGGAGGGCGTGGAGTCTCCTTGTCTGGAGAAACCCCAAACCGACCTGCATGCATTCCTGTGTCACCTGCTCTGGGTGACCCTGCCGTGGCAGGGGGTCGGACTGGGTGATCTCCAGAGATCCCTTCCCACCCCAACCATTCTGTGATTCTTCCAACCCAAACCATTCCACGATTCTACAAACAGCGAGCGAATCCGTGTTTCCGCATCGCTGAAAGCGCGGCCGTGGCGCTGATGAGAAGATCCAGTGTTGATCCTTGTCCAAGAATCTCCTGGACAATCAGGACATCCTTTCCCTGGAACTGACCCTCTCCTTTTGCATCCGTGTGCAGACACGATGAGGCGGGTGGTACGGCAGAGCAAATTCCGGCACGTCTTCGGCCAGGCGGTGAAGAACGACCAGTGCTACGACGACATCCGCGTGTCCCGCGTCACCTGGGACAGCTCCTTCTGCGCCGTCAACCCCCGCTTCGTGGCCATCATCGTGGATGCCAGCGGTGGGGGAGCCTTCCTGGTGCTGCCTCTGCACAAGGTAAGTGCTGCTGGAATATTTCTTGAGTTACCTGCTCGGCGTTTCTTTGGGAATAACGAAGGCTGGGAAGTGTCGGCTGTGGTGACAACGGCTGCTCGGTGGTGCCGTGTATGAATGTGTTTAATGTCTGTAATCAGTCTGATGCTTTCTGTACATTAAACACAACAAACAAGCTGTTTGCTTGACTCATCTGAGCTGATTCTGGCAGAACTTTCCACGTAGAATCATATTTTAGAAGCCTCTTTATGATCAAGTCAGCTTTTTCTACTGTCAGGGATTCAGCTTTTTTTTTTTTTGTCACTTTGCTCAGGAGCCACCTGAATCAAACTGCTCCTTGAGAGTTAAACCAGGAACTATCTGAATCTAGTTGCTCCTTGCAGAATTCATTCAGGAGTGCACCTGAGCCCAACTGCTCCTTGCAGCCCCACATTGGAGGGATGCAAAGCAATGAGCTGGTTCCAAGAAGGGCATTCCTGGTCCTGCATGGAAAAGTCACATCCATCTTCTGGAGGAGATTCTTCTCATCTCTTTCTGATGTTTAACCAGCAAATTCTTGTGATCAAAAGTCTTTTTTTGCAACATTCTTCTTTCTGTGACCCTCAAACTCCTCTCTTAAGCCTGTGGTTAAGTTGTCCTCAGTCTGTCATCAGCCCTGAGCCGCTTTCCCAGCTCCACTTCCAGATCTGCCCTGTGGAATACAGAATTAGTGCCCAGGATTCAGCACAACTTCCCACCCGGCCAGGGCAGAGCAGAGGCAGCGACGTCTCCATCGTGTTAAGCAAAGCCAAACCCCAACCTCCCAAAATAGCTCAGTTTGCTGCTCTGATGAGGGCTCATCCTCGGGCCACGTGTCCTCCTCCTGCCTGGGCCACGCGTGGTGGCACAGCCCTGGATTAGGAATTCCTCCTTCAGCTGCATCACAGCACAGATGCTGACGGCAGGGGATGTGCATCCCTCTTTTCCTCTCTTATATCCCAGTGTTTGGAGCACAGCTCTGATGAGGGAGGCTGGGGGCTCAGCCTGGGGAGAAGGAGGCTCGGGGGGACCTTCTGGTTCTCCACAGCTCCCTGACAAGAGGGGGCAGCCGGGGGGGGTCAGGCTCTCATCCTAGGGAACAGGAACAGACCCAGAGGGAATGGCCTCAAGCTGTGCAAAGGGAGGTTTAGATCAGAAAATTTCTTCATGGAAAGGGTTGTCAGGCACTGGAACAGATTGCCCTGAGCAGTGATGGAGTCCCCATCCCTGGAGGGATTTAAAAGCCTTGTGGATGTGGCACCTGGGGACACGATGGCCTTGGCAGTGCCGGGGGAACAGCTGGACTCAGTGGTCTCAGAGGCCTTTTCCAACATTAATGATTCCATGATTTTGTGTTTTCTCAGTTCCTGGCAGAAATTCCTGCTAATTCTGAGTGCCCTTTTGCAATTTTAAGTGCCATCTTTGGCATTATTTTCACATCCATTCTGTTCTTCCTCCCACCCTCTATTTATCACTGCCTTGGTGCCCTCAGCTCCATTCCTGCCTTCCACAGCCATTTAATATCCACATCTGAGGAGGTTCCATGGGAAGCTGGAGGAGCTGTCCCCCTCACCCCCAGCCTGACACGTTCTTTTGCAATGCAGTGCTTTGCTGGCTCTGCTCTAACCAGTTCCCGTGTTCCGCATTTATTTTTATAGCCTGGGCTGATGAAATTGTTCCTTCAGTTCCTTCAACACCCTAAATAACATTTGGATTTCTCTTTGAGCCTGTTTAGCACAGATACTTATTAAGCTCCCCGCAGCAAAATCTTTGTTGTTATATTCAAGGAAAAAAAAAAAGGCGCAATTTTCAACCACGGATTTGGGCTGATTTTAAAATTGAGCTGTAAAAATACACTTGCTGCATTTCTGCAGGGGAAACAGCCCATAACAACACCGTGGCTGCTCAAACTTTGCGGCTCACTGGGAATTACCTGGGATGTGGCTGACCCTTGGTGCAGGGTGAGCACAGAAAAGGGGACATTTTACTCCTTTTAATGTGCTTTTCTTGCCAATTTCCAGTGATATTACAGGGTTTTGTTATGGCCGGGGTTTGTCGCCACCGGGCTGGTGGCTCCCAGCCGTCTCCCGGCGCTGGGCGAGGGGTCTGGGGGTGTTTTGGGGGCGGGATGAGCCCCCCGGTTCAGGGGGAGCTTCCCCCCTCTCGCACCCACGTGCTCGGGATGGGGGGGGACGGGACGGACACCGGAGGGAGGGGAAGCCCCGCCCCTCCCCGCAAGCCCCGCCCCTCCGCGCGCGCGCACCCGTTCCCGCTGCAGCGGCACTGCGGCGGCCGCGGCTTTTTACCTTATATGGTCATGGCAGCGCTCGCGGCCGCCGCGCTGATTGGCGGGGGCGGGGGCGCGGCGCGGCAAGTGCGCGGGAATTAACCCGTGCGCGGGAATTAACCCGCGCGCGCGGGAGTTCATTAACCCGTGCGCGGGAATTAGCCCGTGTGTGCGGGATATAACCCGTGCGCGCGGGAATTCATTACCCCGTGTGTGCGGGAATTAGCCCGTGCGCGCGGGAATTCATTAGCCCGTGTGAGTGCGGGATATAACCCGTGTGAGTGCGCGCGATTTAACCCCTGTGCACCCACGTCCCCACCGCGTCCCCGGCCCCCACGTGCCCCCCGCGCCAAGTGGGAGACCCAGGGGCTGCATCCCCCTTCCATCCCCGCAGCTCCCGGAGTAGCCGCAGCCAGTGCAGCCGAGCCGGCTTTGCTGGCTGTGGAAATGCTTTGTCTGAACTTCCTGTTTTCTTGCACGCACATGTGCAGGGGCTTTGCCAGGAACTCGCCATTCCCATGCTCCGGCAGGAGCTGCTGAGCATCAGACAATCCAATTCCCACAGGTTGCTTGGTCTGGAGGGTTGGCCTCTGTTGGAATGAGCCACATAGTTTGGAAAAGCTGTAATTCCTCTCGGTCAGGGTTGTGTAGGTGATAAGAGCCAGGGTAATCAGCATTAACTCTGCTCACCAGGGAGGGAACTGGAAACTTCCCTGCTTGTTATGGGCTGTGGTTGTACAGTTGGTTTTCTCTGAGGCTTATCCCAGGGAAAACTCTGGGTACACAGGGAAGGCACCAGATAAAAACTCTCTGGTTTTCCTGATACGTTGGGCAGGATGACTTGGAAACAGCTGGATTCAGGGGGTGGTTCTGGTGCTGGATCTGTGCTCCAGCAGAACTGGAGAAAAATGTCTTTTTTCCTCTCATCAAAAACTCTTTGCAGTTTTTATCTGCACGGAAAAACCTGCTGCAAATGTTCCTTTTTGTTTGAGTTCATGCAGAAAGATCTGTTCAGCCACGAGTTGTGTTACGTAAAGCCTTCACCAGTGGTTTATTCAGTCTCTTTTGGATATGGCTTTTATTAGATTTTCCATTTTCCTGATCCCTTCCTGCACCCCCTTCACACTAGCAGCATTCCTGCAGGATCTGGGATCAGATGGTGCCCTGAGAGGCAATTAGCATGTGGGTGGGGGCGTGCACACCTCGGGAATGATCTTCTCCAAGGAATATGTTGTTCTGCAAGTGACAGGCCTTGGTGTTCATCCATGGCATATGAGAGTTGTTAAGCAGCTCTTCCCAATTCCTATTCCACTAGGAAAGATTTAGGGGAAAGAAAATCATCCTTTTCTGAACTGTGTGTAAAATAAAATCAGGAGGTTTTTGCTGTGATGGGTTTATTGAGCCTTTCCAGCCATTTTAGGAGGACTGTGATGGATTTTGTCCTTTTATTTCACCTCGGATTTTTCTCTATAAAAAGAATTTATATTTATCACTGTCAGCTTGATTCCAATGGATCATCAGGTTCTAATGTAGTAGGGAAGAGAGGGCAGCAGAGGGGCTAATGGATCTCATTCCTCCAGGGGAAAAAAGCAAATTCCATCCCCTGTCTTACAGTCAGAGGTTTGTACAAGTATCCCTGCAATTTTAAGGCTTTGTCCAATAATGAAAATGAAAGTTGTACTTGGTGGCGCCCTGGATCATCTGTTCCCAGCTCATGGGGATGATCCCTGTGGATCTCTGTCTCCTTGCCCAGCAGCTCTGCTCTCTCTGGGTAGATGCTCATCCTCTGAACAGCAGCAGGGTTTTCCCACTTTATCCAGAGCCCTCAACTTCTGGGATCCCCACTGGCTTTCCTGCAGTTGGGAAGGAGCAGGGGGACGAACTGCTTTGGAAATCATATTTTAGAGAGGGGAAAAAAGCAGTGACTCTGTCCCTTTTTAATTGTAATGTCATTTCTGGGACAGATACCCATGGAAATGCTGGAGCTGTGCTGCACTCCCAGCTCCAAGTGATGGGATTTTGCAGGTTGGGTTGGCTGTGAGGACTGTGTTGGGGTTTTTTTTCCTTTTTAAAGCTAGTGTGTGTCCATTCTGTGGCAGCCTGGGGTGGAATCATAGAATCATGGAATCCTTAAGGTTAGAAAAGACCTCCAAGCTCATCAAGTCCAACCTTTGACTGAGTGCCCCCATTCCCACTGAACCACATCACAAAATGCCCCAACTGCTTGTGTTTCAACACTTCCAGGGATGGTGACTCCCCCACTTCCCTGGGGAGTCTCTTCCATGCTTGACCACCCTTCCAGTGAAGAAATTTTCCCCAATATCCAATGTCACAGGCCTGCAGCTGCCAAGGTGACAACGAGAACGGGAGCACTGCTGAGGGATCCTTGGAGAGCACAGTGGTCTCTTATTTTCTGACTTTCCAGTGGATCTTTTGGGAATAACACTTCCTAATCTTCCAGATTAGTTCTGGATGCCTGGATTGGGCTGTGGGGTGACTGATGGCTGTTGGACATGGGCAGGAGCTTCCATTTCAGCCCAGTTTTCTGCCAGGTGCCTCCTCCAGGCCCAGCTGCTGCAGCCACAGATGGAGGCTCAGTGCTCAGGAGTTCAACTTCCCTGGATGAAACTTAGGAGGTTTTTTAAGAAACATCTTAAAGAAAAGAGGAATATTTTCTCTAGCAGAGAAAAGGTGCAGTCGGTTGGGGTTTCAAACTTTGCAGTTGTGACCTGATTTCCTTCCTCAAACTTGTGCAGAGTGAGGGGGGAGCTGCTTTGGCTTGTGCAACTCGATGCCACTTCCCTAATTTAAATGGAGATTTCAAGGAGCACAGCCATGGGCTGGGGAAGCAGCTGTTCTCCCTGATATTTTTACCATAATCCATGAGCTGTTTCCTGCCACCAAATGCCCTTTTCTGGCAGAGAAACAATCACAAGACACTCAAATTAATTCATAAAACTCCCACTTTTAGGAACAGTTTTCTTGTGTTGCTTATCCATCCCTTTTGGATTTAATCATATTTTTTCTTCTCATCTATCACTTTTTCTTTCTGATCTGAAATACATGAAATACATTAAAATTTAATTTTAATAATTAAAAATAATTTAATAAGGCCAATTCACCCCTTGCTGAAACACCTGGATATTGAGTGTGTGTTCAGTCAACACCAACTTTATTAAAAATCCTCAAATTCACCTTTTTGACCAACATTTTAGAAAATACAACTCCAGATTTCAAACGTTATCAGGGATGTGTCGAACCGCAGCCCCAGTGGATTATGAGAAGGATTGAATTTCTTGAAGTTAATTTTAAGCTGTGTATCAGCACTTGAGATTTATTTTAAATCCTCTCCTAATTATAAGATTACTTTTTCCAAATAAACAAATAAATCCCCAAACCTGGGAGCATTAGAGTAGCATGGAAACACACCCAGCTGGCAACCGCGTTGCCAAACCTCGTGGCGTTGGAAAGGAATTGTGTTGAAAACCATGGGATTTGGTGATTTTGCAGCCTGGTGGGTTTTTAGAACCCTACTGCAGCTTTCCTGAGCTTTCCCTTTTGGCAAATCCCCTAAAAAACGGATTTTTCAAGCTTTTCTGAGCACAGTACAATGCTGGGAATTGGGGTTCCCCGCTCCAGGGGGCGGAATGCTGCCGGGAGGAGGAATCTGGTGGATGGAATTTGCAAAAGTGATGCTGAGAGGGGGGAAAAATACAGCCCTGGGTTCAAAGCTGCCCATTCCTCACCCCGAGGGGTCAGCCCTGGGGTGGTGCTGCGGGGGCTGTCCTGTGCTGTCCCCACAGTGCCTTGGGAGGGTCTCTGGTGAAGGTGTGGGTGACGAGGGGCGGATGCGGCGCCTTCGGAAGCGCAGCTGAGCTCTCGGGACGTGCTCAGCAAAACACCATGGTTTCCTCTGCTCTGCAGAGACCTTTTGGTGCCTCTGACCACAAGGCAGGAGCTTCTCTCAAAGGGCTGGGGCTCGTGCTCGCCCCGCTGGGGCCTCCAGCAGCAGCTTTACATCCTTATTTAGTCTCGTTTTGGTGTCTGATGCTCGTTCTTGAACATCCCAAGAGGTGGCCAAGGAAGGACCGGACGTGGCGCTCTGGGCTGGGTGACGAGGTGGGGATTGGTCACAGGTTGGATGATGCTGGGGGTCTTTCCAACCTGAATGATTCTGGGATTATTCCTGGAGCCTGGTGAGCAGCGGACTCTCTCCTCTCGTGCCCAAGTGAAGATGTTGATGCCCCTGGGCTCTTCATCTCCCTGGGATTGTCTTCCTCTGCCAGATCCCAGGGAGCTGCTGTGTGGGACATCTCCTGCTCTGCTTTGTCCTCTCTTCCTTGGTTTGGTAATTCTTTGTGGATAAACAAGCTTGAGGTTGCTGCCTCTCCCACACTGCTGCTAAATATCATCTCCTTTCCCCATCCTTCCTGTCTGTTCCCTGTTGGAAACGGGGTTTGGTGTCACTCTCCAGATGCAGGTGTGGACAGGGGGATGTTTGTTGGTTTGACAGGGAATTCTGCCTCTCTGCCCTGCTCAGGTGAGACCCCACCTGCAGAGCTGCCTCCAGCCCTGGAATCCCAGCGCAGGAAGGATGTGGAGCTGTTGGAGAGAGTCCAGAGGAGGCCAAGGAGATGCTCTGAGGGCTGGAGCCAGGCTGGAGGTCTTCAGAGCTGGAGGTCTTCACCTGGAGAAGAGAAGGCTCCAGGGAGACCTTAGAGCCCCTTCCAGTGCCTAAAGGAGCTCCAGGAGAGCTGGAGAGGGACTGGGGACAAGGGATGGAGTGACAGGACAAGGGGGAATGGCTTTAAGACAAAAGAGGTTAGATTTAGATGGGATACTGGGAAGAAATTCCTGGCTGTGGGGGTGATGAGGCCCTGGCAGAGGTTTCCCAGAGAAGCTGTGGCTGCCCCTGGATCCCTGGAAGTGTCCAAGGCCAGGTTGGACGGGGCTTGGAGCAGCCTGGGATAGTGAAAGGTGTCCCTACCCATGGCAGGGGTGGGACTGGATGACCTTTAAGGTCCTTCCAATCCATTCCATGATTCTGGAAGCTCTGCTCCTTGTGGAAGTGCAGGATCCTGGTTTAAGAGCCAAGCTCTGTCGCAGGTGGTGGGAAGCAGCTCCTGGGTGTCACTGCTGTCACAGGCTCTTGGCTGCTCCTGCTCAGGCTGTGCAGGTTCATCGTGATCAAAACTGAAAGGTGAAGTTTGGGGCTTAATTTGCTCAAATTAAATTTTTTTTTGGCCTCCCCACAGTAATAAATGATGGTAAAAGCCCAAAACTGAACTGACAACTGCTCGTGCGCCTGTAAATAGTTACCAGCAGCTCCTCCTGGAGGATCCCACTGATTCCTTCCAGGGAGCCAGAACAGGCAGTCCCTGACATTTTGCATTATTATTCCTAATTTTCCTTTTTGGCTCAAGCCTGTATTTGTCTGTGGCCTGTCATGTGCCTTCTGCAGTTCGTGTGCTCTGCGTGGTTCTCCTTTTAATTGGGTAAATTAAAATGGATGAATTCTTCATGGCAGTTTGGTGTATTAATTTTTAAAATCCTATTTCACATTATGGCATCCAAGAGGGATTACACAGGCTTTAATTTTTGAATGGCAGGTTTATGGCTTTTCATCTACAACTCTTCCCCTTTTAATAATTCCAAAAGCAGCTGAATCACTGAGACTTTTTTTTCTTTTGAAGCCTAAATTTGGCCATTTAGGAGACAGTGGGATCTTTGGGGATCAATATCTTGTTTTGCTGTTTGTGGAGGGCTCCAGGTCAGTCATCCTCAAAAGCCAATGTCCAGCATTATTCGGGTTATCAGTCTTGAATAGGAGCAGCCTCCCACATGCAGCGGGGTGGGAGGCATAAATTAAGGAATGTCACCTCCAAGGTTGGGGAATGTTACCATCCAATGGCACGAGTGAAATTCCAACCATTTCTTCTGCATGTTTAAACACAAAAGAAGACGACCCCATCCCAGACCTCTCCCTGCTGTGTCTCTTCTCCCATCACTCATCATGAAAAGGTCATTCCCTGGAAACAAAACCCCACGGAGCAGGACCAGGGGTGTGGCTGTGGAAGTGGAGGAGTCTCCTCCTCACCCTGCTGCTACTGCTGTGCATCTTCAGTATGGTAAATATTGCTTCCCTTGTATGCAAAGCTTGGCCAAGAGAGAGAGAAGGATGATGAGAGTGATTTCCCTTTTCCTCGTTCTTTGTGGAATTAGCTGTTGGGGGAGATCAGGAGCTTCAGGATCTTCAGAGGCTCCTCAGCAAAACGTAGGCTCAGGGGCAGAATTGGTGTCTTGGCATCACTGGATTTGTCCCAGTTCAGGTTTAAGTGGCTCATTAGCTCATTTTCTTGGAAATGTTATCCCTGTAGGGAGCTTGGCATTGATGGCCCCGGTCCTCTGGCCATGGAGAGGCAGGTGTGGCTGTCACAGTCCATGTTGGCAACATTTATTCCTCAAAACAACAATATTTCCCTCTGCACTCTGCATCCTAAAATCTTCCCATCCAAGCAAAATCCTTGTGTTTTAAGAAACCAGGGAGACCTGGTAAATCCAGTGACCAGCAACACCCTCCAATGACGTTTTTAGCTTGGTTGTCTTCAGCTATCTCTGTTGGGAAGCACAGATGAAACCACAGCTTTGCTCTTCCCAAAAAGTTGGGATGGAAGAGGGGATGATATGGCAGCAGGTGCTGAGATGTGGGATCACAACCCTGCTGTGCTGGATCTCTGAACCCTTTCCTTGCTCCGTGGGGAGTTTCCAGCTCGTTGATACTGGAGAAGAGCTGCTGGTTCCTCTGCTGATCCATGAGTCCAAATCTCATGGAACTGTGGATATGGAAGAGCAAACAGAGGGTTGGGAAGCACCTTCCTTCAGGATATCACAGCTCTCTTTCTTCTTCTTCTTCTTCCCTCCAGACAGGCAGGATTGACAAGTCCTACCCCACAGTGTGTGGCCACACGGGGCCGGTGCTGGACATCGACTGGTGTCCCCACAATGACCAGGTCATCGCCAGCGGCTCTGAGGACTGCACTGTCATGGTGAGTGTTCCTTGTGGGGTGGGCTTTGCTCCCTGCTGGAGCTCCTGCTCCAAAGGATGCTGGAATTCCTGGAGGTGTCTCCAGGAACCTCCTGTTCCGAGGAGCGGTGAGGGCAGAGTCGTCATGGAAGGGTTTGGGTTGGAAGGGACTTAAAGCTCACCCCATTCCAACTCCTGCTGTGGGCAGGGACACCTTCCACAGACCAGGCTCCTCCAAGCCCTGTCCAACCTGGCCTTGGACACTTCCAGGGATGGCCAACCTGTGCCAGGGCCTCACCACTCTCACAGGGAAGAGTTCCTTCCATTTTTCCTTCCCCTGGGCATTTGTTTGATGTTTGGGAAGAGGAATGAGAGTGCCAGCCTGTGGTGAGGTGTTCTGATTTGTAGAGCTCTGAGAAGACAGGTGGTTCCTTACCTCAAATATCCCAATGGATGTAGAAGTGTGTGTTGGGAAGAGGTAGGGATTGGAAGGGAATGAGCCCAGCAGGTTCCAGGATTCCTTCAACCCTTGATTTAAGGGAGTCACTTGAAATTTCCCCTGTATCTCCAAGTTTTGAGCAGGTGTCAAAAGGTCTCTTTTTAACAAATCAATAAAAATAATCTCCCAAATTCTGCACCTGCCAACCTTGGATTGAGACCTGTTTTAACTCAGTGATAGCCCAGCCGGGCTCGCTCCGTGACGGATGTGGAATCCTGTGCATGCAAACACAGCAGAATAAGTGAAAGAAAATCCTTGGAAGATGAAATAATGCCAAATAACTCCAGGGATCTTTGGCCATATTTAGAAATGCTGTAGGCTGAATGTTATATTGAAATCTTATTATAGATCATGTCAGATAAATTCCTTTGCTTCTGTTCATCGTTAAAATGTTTGGGAGGGGATTCATCCCAAGAGGCTTTTCCTGGGACAGTTCTTGCCTGTGATCTCTCAGTCTTGGAAGCTGAAGCATGTTAACAAAATGGGCTATATTTAATATTAAACAAAACAACAACTTCTGTGTTTGCAATGCTCACTACTGGGCTGGAACTGAGCTTTGGAAGGATGCAGGAATGTTTCTCCAGCCTGGATGTAGAAGGGCTGCACATTGGGAATGTTTCTGAAATGTGAGCATCAGTGAAGGCCCAGAGCTGCCTCCTTGGAGGCAAAATAAGTCTGTAATGCAAGTGCAGTGAGAAATATGTTGGGAGGCTCCAGAGGGACTGAATTGTGGAGGAAAACTGACAGAGTTCAGTTACAAGTTGTCCAAGTGGACAGGCTCTCTCCTTCACACCATCCCAAATCCACGCTCTGTCCCTCACACCATCCTGATGTGGACACAAACTGCAGGAGTCTGCACCTCCTGCTGGACTCTGGGGGTTCTCCACACATCCCAAGGTGGGGGATGAGCTTCCCAACCATGCCTGGAGGCAGCACCCGTGTGGGAAGGCCTTAGGGTGGAGATCTCTGGGGGTTGGCATCCTCATGGTTGTGTTTGGTTGATCTCTCTGGAGTGGAAGGGGAAATAAGTGAGTCCTTGCTGCACTTCCAGGATCAGGGATGTGCAGGGTTTGGAAGATGCTGGGGGTGTGTTAGCTGGAGGTTTGGAATGGGAGATGATGGATCCCAAGTCATTTGGGACAGTTGGGAACTGCACTGGTGTGTAAAGAACACCCCTGGCTTGGACTTTTGGGAATGAGCTAATGAGCTTCCCCTATTTTAATTGCTTTTCTGGCCTGGCATGGATACTCGGGACAGGAGTTCAGTGTCCTGTTTTCCTTGACAAAGGGTTTGGGTCCTGCTTCCTGAGCAGCCTGAATGGAATAAACCCAGGGAGCTTTACAGGACACGTGGCTCTTCATGGGCTCCAAGCTCTGCCAGGGGGAGACAAGGAAAAGTGACGTGGGGGATTCTGGGGCAGTTCCAGCTGCTGGAGAAAAGACCTTGTTCTTAAAGGCCATCTGTGCCCTGGCACTAGGGGATTTAGGATCTCACCCTCTGCCACAAGAGATCTCAGCCAGACATGTACTGAGGGAGAGAGCGTGGATTTGGGACGGAATTGAGGGGGAGAGTGTGGATTTGGGGTGGTTTGAGGGAAGGAATATAGATTTGGGATGGTTTGAGGGAAGAAATATAGATTTGGGATGGTGTGAGGGAAGAAATATAGATTTGGGATGATGTGAGGGAGAGAGCGTGGATTTGGGACGGTATGGAGGGGGAGAGTGTGGATTTGAGATTGTATTCAGGGAGAGGACACGGATTTGGGATGGTATTGAGGGAGAGAACGTGGATTTGAGGTGCAAATCACTGTCTCCAGGTGGAGAGGGCTGATCCCCTGCAGCCATAACTCTGCAGCCCCCGTGTGGCACGAAGAAGCTTCACTTGGCCCTGTGCAAAGCCAGAAACCTTTTCCTCTAAAGAAATTCCCAGATTTTTACAACACCTGCACATAAACCTTGAACAGGTTCGGTGCTGGGAATACCAGACATAGCACTGGGGAGGGGACTGGGAAGGAGGAGAGGACCTGATCCCTCTCCAAAGGCTTCCTTTAGAGCCCTTGCAAATGCCTTCTGTGGCCTCTTCCCTTGGAAGAATTGTTTCCTTGTGCCAGCAAATGAGGAATTACTTAAATATTCCTGCTTGATGTTGTGCTGAATGGCTCTGATGTACTGCAGGCTTTTCATTCAGCTGGAAAATGTTTTAGTGGATAAAGATTTGTAGATGGTATCGAGGCCTTTCCTCAGATATGGAAAATTTCCTTCATCAGAAGGTGGATTTTAAGGAATTTGTGTGGAAAGGCCAGAGCAGAGCTCATGTGATGGAGAAAATTCCTTTTTAAAAATCAGAGAGAGCCCTTGCAGTGACCTGAGCCACCAACCAGGACAGGGAGAATGAGGAGAAGGTCTGACCCTGCAAAAATGGTGCACCAAGAGCCTCTTCCTGCAGGGATATGGGAGCGGGGCCATGGATAAATCCAGGCCTCAAATTCAGTTGCTTCCTTACTTAAAGTGATAAAAATTGATATATATGATGTAGGAAGTAATGCTTTTTATAGACATGGATTTAAACTTCTTCTCAACTTGTGCAGAGCCAGAGGGGGCTGGTTTTGCTTCTCTTTAAAGGGGATGAAATAAAAGTTTGCTTTGTTTTCTTTCTCACGTGCTGTTTGTGCAAAACCTTCCCCTCCTGCCCTTCCTGCAGCCCCAAACCTCTCCCTCAGCTGTGCCACGGCTCCACTTCCTCCTGCACAAACAGCCTTGATAACATCAAACCCCCCAAAAAACACCCAGACACCCAGGGGAGGGAGAGCTGACAAACACTTCCTAAAGCCCAGGCAATCCTGCAGCATTTTAAGGTTTCCTTGGAGTCATCCTGAGTCCTCCCCCTCGGCAGGGTAAGTCCTGCATCCAAAATTCTGTAATTTCCCTGTTAACCTGATTTGATCCCAGGCTGAGGCCAGACCCCCGCCCTGTGCAGGAACGAGGGGCTGGGCCAGTTGGGACCGTGCCCTGACCTTTCACACTCATTTCTTTATTATTTTTGGGAAGAGCAGGCAGGATTATTGAGTCAGGAGTCTGAAATATGCCCAGGATTACACTGCTCTGCAGCTGCTCCCAGCTACCAGGGCTTTACCTGACAGAAAATTCCATCTGTCTTCCAGAGGCTTTAAAAAAAAACCCTTTTTCACTGGGATTTTGCCTCCCTTCCCTTTCCCACCCCCTGCACTTGCTGTCTTATGTTTAAACTTGGTTCTGGAGTTTTCTGGCTCCTTTACACTTGCTCAGAGGGATCTCAGGATCCTTCCTGGCTGAGACAGTGCAGAGCAGAACCGAGTCCTGCATCCAAAGTTCTGTAATTTCCCTGTGAACCTGGTTTGATCCTGGCCCTGCACAGACATCCCTGTGCCTGAGAGCCTTGTCCAAAGGCTGCTGGCAGCCTTGGGGCTGTGACCATTTTCACCCCTTGCAGAGAAATCCTCTCCTGGGGAAGTGTTCCCATTCCCCCTGGGATGCTGAGGGGACTGGGAAGGATGGCACTGGGAGCTGTGTCCATGAAAAACTGAATCAGTTTTGGGTTATTTAGTGGTGAGCTGGTAGCCACTGAGAATCTCTGCTGGGTTTTTTTCCAGTGCCAGTCATTCTTTTGAGAAGGGAAAAACTGGGATTAGTGCAGAAATCCACGTGTCCATCTCAGTCTGCCTCGCTTCCTAAATCCCCTCCCTCACATCCCACAGCTCCTTGGGCATCGTGGGCAGGGTCTGGCAAGCCCCTTCTCCCAACTCCAGGAAAAGCAAACAATGGGAAGTAAAGCAAACGTGCTCTACTGCTGCCACCTACCTACAGCAACTCCATCTGCTCCCCGAGGAGCTCTCCCTGGAATTCCATGTCATTTTTTAATACACTCTATGTAGGTCAAATTCAATTCCAAGATGATTGTCCAGTGCTGAACTGCAGCAATAGTTTTGGTGGGGCCGATCCTGCCCTGGGGCTTTGGGGTGATGGGTTTGTCTGTCCCATCCCTGGTCGCTGCCAGCTGCAAAAGCCACCTCCCTCCTGCTGGAATTCCAGTGCTCTGGCATCCTCGGGGGGCTGCTCCTCATCCTGGTGGCCTTTCCCTGAGGAAGTTTGCAACAGAAGGGTTGTGTAACCAGGCAAGAAGGGAACAGGCAGTGCTGAACAGCCAGCTGCTCTGGCTTCTTCCAGGACCAAACCGCTCTCCCCTGGCTAAATGGGGTCTGAAAGGATCCTGAATCTAACAGGAAAACAAATTGCTGGTGTTCCTAAAGTAATGAAGAGTAGGCAGTAGTAGAGCTGTCGCATCATCCCTCTGAGGGATAGTGCTTAGTTTGGAAAGAGCAGCTTGTTCCCATGGAATTGGAGCTGCAGGGGAGATTTTTCACTCCTTGGGAAGCAGGAGTGGAGTGTGGAAATAAAGGGGTTGCCCCATGAGGAGCCGTGGGTTTGTGCTGGCATATGAGTGAGGAAGGATGTTCCTCATGGATCAGCCAAGGGTTTATTGACAGCTGGGGGCTACTCCCTCCCCGATTCCCTTCCTGTTTACACGGAGAGGTGACGGCTCCGGCGGCTGCGGGACGCGGGAAGCAGCCGAGCCACACGCTCTCGGGAGGGGCTGCCCTTGGCTGAGCAGCTTTCCTTTCCCTCCCCTTCCAGGTGTGGCAGATTCCCGAGAACGGGCTCACCCTGTCCCTGACAGAGCCCGTGGTGGTGCTAGAAGGCCATTCCAAGAGAGTCGGCATCGTGGCCTGGCATCCGACGGCGCGGAACGTGCTGCTCAGCGCAGGTACGGAGCACAGCAATGGGGAGCAGCCACCTCTCCCTGCTTTCCTTCCTCCCCAGCTTCTCCTTTTCCCTCTCCCAGCTGCTCAGATCCCTGTGAATCACAAGACCCGTGGCAGTAGCTGGGAACATTGGACACGTGGCTCACAGCCTCCTCTGTATCTCAGCCTTTTTTATCTTCAGTTTACAGGGATAAGCACCAAGGAATTGTCTGGAAAGTTGTTCCAGACTTTATTTGATCTGCAGGAGCAATTTACATCTGCATTCCTCACATCCCTGTTCTCATACACTTTTAGAACCCAAGTGTTTCTCCTTGCCCTTGATCCCTGCAAAGTATCCCAGAGTCTAGCTGTTCCTCCCACAAGCTCTCATGGTCAGCATTTTCCAAATTGTCTCCTTGGCCAGTACAGTACATGGAATGAGATTTCTTTTGACCACTGAAAATCAGTCACATCATTATGGAAATAAACTGGATAATTCATTATCCATTGGCACGATCTGAGACTTCCGTGGGTCGGGTCCCAAGGAAAGAAGTGAGTCCTTTCAGCTGGATTGTTGGATGAGCTGGGTGTTTGCCATTGATAAAAATCCCTCCTGAGCCCCCAGTCTGGGTTTTGGTTTCCCCAAAAAACCTTTGGAGCTGCAGGGGGTTTATTCCTTGTTCCCCACCTCTGGCTTTGCCCCTGTGTACCCCAATGCTGTGACTTGAGCTGTTATTTGCCATTTTAGGCTGTGATAACGCCATCATCATCTGGAATGTGGGAACAGGAGAAGCCCTCATCAACTTGGATGACATGCACGTGGATATGATCTACAACGTGAGCTGGAATCGCAACGGCAGCCTCATCTGCACAGCTTCCAAAGACAAAAAAGTCCGAGTTATCGACCCCAGGAAACAAGAAATTGTTGCTGTAAGTTTGCTTAATCATTAAAGAAACGACTGGATTCACTCCAGCAGGGAATGAGCAAGAAAATATGGAAGAAAGAACCTTCCTGCTCAATTTACACACCATGTTCAGTTGCTTTCTTCAAAAACTACAGGAGGAATAGTAGGGGTTGGAGGATTTGTCTGCGTTCATTGGGATTAGTGTTTGAACCAGGATTTTAGGGCTCAGTTTTAAACCTGCAGGAGTGTAATTCCACATCTAATCCTTTTGTATAATTACAGCTCCAGAGCTGTGCATGTAAAGCAGAGCTTTAGTTGTAGCTTGCAAAGAGGTTTTCCTTCAGCCTTGCAAGAGGCCGATTGGCAAAGCTGGAATGAGCCAGGAATGTCCCCTTCTCCCGTGGTTCAGTGATTTGGGTTCTTCCCTCAAGCAGCAGGGAAGGAGAGTTGGATGTTGCTCCTTGGATCTCTTCCTGCATGGAGGAGCGGCGTGTCCAGGGAGGAGCCACCACTCCAGGGGTTTTTCTGTTCACTGCTAATCCTGGCCTGCTCCTCTCTTCCAGGAGAAGGAGAAAACCCACGAGGGAGCCCGGCCCATGCGAGCCATTTTCCTGGCAGATGGGAACATCTTCACCACCGGCTTCAGCCGCATGAGCGAGCGGCAGCTGGCCCTGTGGAACCCGGTACGATCCCAGACTGGATCCATGTGCTCCTCACATCCCTGGGGACCAACCCAGCCCTGCAGCCATGGAATCGTGGAATGGGTTGGGTTGGATGGGATCTTAAAGCCAACCCCATTCCAACCCCCTGCTATGGGCAGGGACACCTTCCACTATCTCAGGTTGCTCCAAGGCTTGTCCAAACTGGCCTTGGACACTTCCAGATATGGAACAGCCACAGCTTCTCTGGGGCCTTCTTCTTCAGGGCCTCACCACCCTCACAGGGAAGAATTCTTTCCTAAATTCATAGTTTATATACTTGAGGTTATTCCCTCTCCATCTGCTGCCTGCTCCTGCTTCCATGGTTTTGGCTGTGTGGTCACTCAGTGAAGGAACTGAGCAGGAGCAGCGATCAGCTGGGAGCTGCAGGTTGGAAGTGCCTGGGAAGATGCACAGGGAGCAGAGGGGCTGTGGGAAGGTCACTTCTCTCTGTGCATAGTGCAGAGCAGGACAGCAACAATCCCAGGAGGGTTCAGGGTGGAAGGGACCACCTGGATTGTGTCCAGGTGGTTTCTGAGTGTCTCCAGGGAAGGAGGCTCCGTCCCATCATCCATCACACATCCCATCCTACTGACACTAACTCACTGTGTCACATATTTCCCTTAACTTGGTGAGTTTTCCTGGCTCCTGTTTTTATTTAATTTAGTGATTAAAATGCCCTTGGGGGATGAATCAGCTCGTGAACATTCCCAGCATTTGTTGTAACACATGGATCCTTCTGGGTGGTGCAGACACCACTGGGAGCTCACTGCCTACAGAGTGTTAATAATTTAGACCCTCCCTCTATGAACAGAAGCTTTTCCAGTCTTTATTAACATCCCTGGCATTTTTATTTCCAGAAAAACATGGAGGAGCCAATAGCCCTTCATGAGATGGACACCAGCAACGGGGTCCTGCTGCCCTTCTACGACCCAGACACCAACATCATTTACCTGTGTGGGAAGGTAAGGAGAGGCTTTGGAGGCACCTGGAGGGAGTGGTGCCTGTGAAATGTTCCCCAAAAAATCAGTGCTGCAGCGAATGTGGGGCTCAGGAGAGACCAGGCTGCTCTGGAATGGGTTTGATCCTCACTCTGCAGAACCTGGGAAGGACCTGGATGTTTCTTTGAGATGGTCTAACGGTCCCACACTGTTGCCAAAACATTTCTTGCTGGTGTTGACCTGGGTGATTTTACACTGGTATGGGAGGAAGGTACATTTTGGGTGTTGTCCTCCTTGTCCTTGGAGATGCTGGAGCCTATGGTGACTCCCTCTGTAATTTTGTGGGGTTAAATAATAAAAAACTGGAGTTAGGTGCTCCTTTCTCAAAGCAATTTGTAGGAATTTGGTGCCCACATGTGATGGACTCCTACAAATAGGAGCCAAAGCTAAGATGAGCAAGGAATTACAAAGGAGAATCCATACAAGTATGTTCATGAATCCCATCTTTATAGCAGCTGATGAGGAATATTTGGTTTCTATATTCCACCCCTCCTGCAGTTTCAGCGACAACAGTGTGGTGGAATTGCTTGGAATTAAGGATAAACTGATTTATAGCCTTTCTGCCTGATTGTGGCAGGAGGTTTTTCCACAAGAGGTGAGGAAGAGGCCACTCCCAGGCTGGAAGCACAAGCTCAATCCCTGTCCCACAGTGTTTGGAGCAGGACTTGTAGGAATTGTTCAGTTGATGGACTCAGATTGTGGAGGGGATCAGCCTTGCTTCAACAACAGCTGTGGGCTGTCCATGGCAGCATTGCTAGAAGGAAAGGCTGTTGGGAGCAGCAGTGTGGGCACAGGGAACACAGGTCCTGCAGCCTCTGGAGGGTCTCCTGGGGTTCCTTGCAGGGTGACAGCAGCATCCGCTACTTCGAGATCACGGATGAGTCCCCGTACGTTCACTACCTCAACACCTTCAGCAGCAAAGAGCCGCAGAGGGGCATGGGGTTCATGCCAAAGAGGGGCCTCGACGTCAACAAGTGTGAGATTGCCAGGTGAGGAGAGCTCATCCCAGGGCTGGCAGCAGGCTGGGAGCTGGGGCTGGGAATTTCAGGAGTGGTTAAAGCAGCAGAGCAGTGAGCACGGGGCAGCCGTGGTTCAGAAAGCCCAGGAAGGGCAGGAAACATCTCGGGATGTCACTGCAGTGGAACATCACTGCTGGTTGGGAACATGATCCATCTCTTCTGCCAGGAAACAAGTGATAGGACAAGGGGAACGTCCTCAGTTATTAGGAACATTTTCTTCATGGAAAGGGGGGTCAGGCATTGGAAGGGGCTGCCCAGGGCAGGGGTGGAGTCCCCATCTGGGAGGGATTTAACAGCCATGTGGATGTGACACTTGGGGACATGGGTTATGGTGGCCTTGGCAGTGCTGGGGAATGGTTGGACTTGATGGTCTCAGGGAATTCTGTGGTTCCTTGGGGTTGCTCCTTTCCCATCTCCTCCATCACCCGGATCCTCACTCCCTGTCCCACCTCTCCTTTTCCACGGCAGGTTCTTCAAGCTCCACGAGAGGAAGTGTGAGCCCATCATCATGACGGTTCCCCGCAAGGTGAGCACTGCCCTGGGGCCGGGCTTTGGAGCCAGCTCCTGCCTCCCACAGCTCCTGACTGATCCATGTCTCCTGCCTTGCAGTCCGACCTCTTCCAGGACGACCTGTACCCGGACACAGCCGGCCCAGAAGCAGCTCTGGAAGCAGAGGAGTGGTTTGAGGGGAAGAACGCTGATCCTCTCCTCATCTCCTTGAAGCACGGGTACATTCCAGGCAAAAACAGGGATCTCAAGGTGGTCAAGAAGAACATACTAGACAACAAACCCGCCGGGAACAAGAAGAGTGATCTCATAAATGCTCCAAAGAAAGCAGCAGATGCCTCAAACTCCGTGAGTAAACTCCAGGAATTTTGGGGGTGATGGCCTCAGGTGGGAATGCCAGGGTGGGACCAGTGACAGGACCTGAGGGAATGGCTGGAGCTGTGTCAGGGGAAGGTTAGGATGGATATCAGGGGAAAGTTAGGATGGATATCAGGAAAAGGTTCTTCCCCCAGAGGGTGCTGGGCACTGGCCAGGCTCCCCAGGGGATGTCACAACCCCAAGGCTGCCAGAGCTCCAGGAGCATTTGGACAATGCTCTCAGGCACAGGGTGGGATTATGGGGTGTCCTGGGCAGGACCAGGAGTTAGACTGGATGATCCCTGTGGCTCCCTTCCAACTTGGGATATTCAATGATTCTGTAATTCTAATACTTCTGTAGATACAGAAGATTACTTGGAATTGTTTTTTCTAAATCACAGAACCATTAAGGTTGGAAAAGGCTTTCAAGTTCCCCAAGTCCAACCCTAACCCAGCACCAGCACCTTGTTCACCACTAATCCCTGTCCTTTGGGACACTGAGGAAAGTATGGCTCAAAGAGCAGGTGCTGGTCCTGGATGGGTGCACTGGTGCTGCTGGAGATGCTGCTCCATGCCCTGAGCACCCCAACTGCTCCAGAGTCTCACACCCTCAACCCTCCAACAATCCCACTGGGAGGAGCCCTTTCCTTGGGAAACCCCAGAGCTCTCCTCACTCGTCCTTTCTCCTCTTCCAGCAAAACGACGCCAAATTGGACGAGATCTTGAAGGAGCTGAAATCCATCAAGGACACGATCTCCAACCAGGACGAGCGCATCTCCAAGCTGGAGCAGCAGATGGCCAAGATCGCGGACTGACGGGGCCGCCAGCCCAGGCACATCCCAGCTCCCAGTTCAGCCAGCAGCAGCCTGCAGCATTCCAGTACGAGCTTTCCTGTTCTCCTAAATCCACGTCAACAAGAGCCGATGATTTCAAGCCAAGCTTTTTAGTGAAAGATTTTTTTTTTTTCGTTTCCCGATGTTCCAATGAATTTCTGTGACTGTGTCAAAAACAAGGCGAAAACGAGAAGTGCTACTTTTACAGTTTTTTGGGGTTTTTTTTCCAGATGTTATTATGAATCCTTGAAAAACTAATCCATTCTTGACTTCCAGTGTCATGCCCAAATATCGTTTTTTCTAGATTTAGGGACCAACGCCACATTGTTCTTAACCGTTTTTTTTTTTAGAGTTGCCAAAAAATAGAAAAAAAAATCGCTTTTATTTTTCTTATTTGCCACTTTTGCAGTATTTGTGTTTCCATTCCAAGGGACAGGGGATGTGGGGGGTGTTTACACTGTGCAGAGAACAAAGCTGAAGCTATTTTGTATAAATCCTCCATTTGGAACAATCAGGTGGGTTCCCTTCCCTTCTCTTCCCTGCGGAATCCCCTCGGAGATGGGATCAGCTGCCTTTCCTGCTCCACAACGTGTCCCCAGCCCTGTTGGCTGACAGAAAAATACAAATATATCATTCTGAACGAGGGGATTTATTTCCTACTGAAGTTTTAAGCCAGCACCATGTTCCCATTTTCCTACAATCCCAAGGTTTGATTCCATGACCAAACTCGCTCGTTTTACTTGCTCATTTTTATTTCCATTTCGAGGCAGAAGTGACTTCCATGCAGGAATGTTTTTATCCATGGAGCATGGAGTTCCAGGTGAGCTGTGGGATGCCAGCAGTCGTTGCTGTAAATCCTTGTTCCTGCCCCCCAACACTCCTGAGCTCATGGATTTTAAGGAGCTTTTGGAATCCATCAGCCCTTCACACCAGTGCTGATAATAGGAATTTTCTGTTCTTCCAAGGCAGCATTAGCCACAGAAAGGTGATTTTTCGTAATTCTCCACGAACAAAATGCCTCTGTTGTTACTTTTTTATCATTTTTCTCCTGTCAATCATTCCCATTCCTGCCTCCCACCCTTCCCTGCTGGAAAGCTTTGCAGGAAAGGATTTGTTCCCGGATCAGATGAGCGACCTCCAACCCCAACCCCAACCCCCCCTGCCCTCCCGGCCCTTCAGAGCAGAAGGGACTGGGAGGGTGGATTTGATCCCAGTTTGGAGAACTGGTTTCTCACACGGCTCCTTTGGGATCCTGCAGGGAGAGGTCCTGTGAGTGCTCTAGGCTGGCGAGTGAGCTCCTCCTGGAACTCCATGGAAGCTCAGCTCAGCAAAGCTCTGCTCAGGTGGGGTCTCCCCTGTGAAGGAGCTGTCAGGGATGGGGCAGGCTGGCTCCCTGCTCCCAGGCTGTGTCCTTGTGCTGGGAATGGGATCCAGGACACCCTGGAAAGCTGTGCCAAGCAGGACTGGTGCTGCCATTCCTGGCACAGCCCATCCCTGCAGTGCCAGGGAGTGCTGATAACCCATCCTGAATCCAAAGGTGGGCAGAGACCATCGGGTGTCTGAGAGCTCTGGATCCTTATCCCAGCTGGACTCTGTTCCTGTGGCAGCTCCGTGTGCTCGCACCCGGAGCACCCCGGTGGACACGAGTCCCTTCATCCAGGCAAGTGATTGATTTTTTTATTTTCCATTAGTTTAGCTAGGAATTCTCCGATTTTCCATTTTCCCCAGTGTTTGCATGTTCAGAACTTCCAGGTTAAAGATTCCCTGTTGTGGAGGGATGTGTGTGTGGAGGCAGAATCGGCCAGGGGACGTAGCTGGAGGGGCACGAGGACGGGATGGAGGAGACAGAGGATGTGGTGGGATTGCAGAGCAGGAAAGCTTCAGAAAAGTGGGATTTCTGTGTTTTAGGGACAAGTGGCATCCCCTGCCCTGTGCCCGTGGATCCACAATCCGGCTGCTCCAGATTCTTTGGCTGTTTGGTGACGTTTCTGTATTGCAGTAAATGCCTGAGATGTGTATTTTTATGGATTTTTTTTCTTTTGGATCCCAAACCCGAAGGTTGTTCTCCCCACAGTGGTGATTTCTGTGTTGATTTGTACGTGTGACTTCAGGGTTGTGTGCTCGGGGACCTCGGGTTTGTTCCTAACATTGGAGGGAAATCAGTTTTGGGAGCCGCTGGATTGAGGTGCCCGGGGGGTGGGGGTGTGGGAGATTTTAGTTCCTAGCCTGTATTTTATTTAAATGAACTGATGCCTCGCCAGGCTCAACCGGAGTCAGTGCCTGAAGCTTTTTGTAGCCGTGATATCCCGGGAGAGAACCAGCCCAGTCCGGAAAGACGCGCTCTTATAGAGCGGCCAGAGTATCTGTCCAAATATTTGCTTCCATTTTCAAAAGATAAAAGTCATTGATTATAAACTGCCTTTGCTTGGCTTTTCCTTTGGCTCTCAGCGTCCTGTGCCCGCCCCCGGCATTCCAGGTCTGATTGATAACCGGGATATGGAATGATGGACACTTGAGTGGGGGGCTGTGGCTGAGGGGGTCCTTGGGGATGAGAGCCAGGGCCCGTTCCTGGGGTCACACATGGAATTCCTCCCTGGTGATTCCCAGCAATGACCCCAAGAGCTTGGCTGGATGTGGGATGTGATGGCACAGATGGGCCGGGGGATCTCGGGGTGGATGGGGGTGATGTGTTCCCAGGAAGGAACAGCCTTGGGAACTACGCTGGATCCAGGGGGGCTCATTCTGCTCTTCCCCAGGTGAAATTTGTTTCCAGGCTCCAGGGAGGCTGGAATGACACAGAGCCTGGGCTGGAAACAGCATCACTTACCCCGCCCAGGTTTGAGCTTTCTCAGGGCTGAGGCGTGTCAGGGGATGTTGCACAAGCACCTCCGGAACACCCCGACCCTGGCACCACCCCAAAGCCGGGCAGGGATGCTCCCGGAGAGCCAACGCTCCCTGAGCACCATGGATCCATCCCAGGGATGCTCATCCCACAGGCCTGAGCCCCATTTCTTCCCTCTCCCAGCCCCCTGGCCAGGTGTTTCGGAGCAGGGACGGGCTGGGGTTTCCGAGGGCGGGGAGTTGTTGACACCCCGAGCCCCTTCCTGCGGATGTGCCTCTTGCAGCATCTTCCTGCGGCCGCCGCTGCACCTCCCGCCCGGGGGGGGCTTTCCTGTCGTGCCAATGCCACGAGGCCGGGACAACACCCAGGGCAATACCCAGCAGCCCCCGCAGCCCCCCGAGAGCCCCTCCGAGCATCCTGGGCATGGTGCAGAGAGAAGGAGCCCGGCACAAGGGCTGTGCAAAACATCATCAGGCCCTCGCCCTCCTCCACCTCGTGTGCTAAAGCGTTTCCCGGTATTGAGGTATCTCAGGGCACCCTGGCCCCCTCCCTGGCCATGCCCACACCGTGCCCGGGGGGGTGGCAGCCCTGGCACCAGGTTCGCCGTCACTTCTGCTTTCAGAGCGACGCGAGCCCCGGCGCGCAGCTGCTCCGCGGGGCCGCCGGTAGGGCCGAGCCCTCCGAGGAAGCCCCTCTTTGGGGTGCAGCCCACACCCTTCCACCCTCCCCGGAGGGGTGCCCGCAGCCCCCAGCCCTCGGTGGCCCCACTCTCGGCGTGACGTCTTTCCCCCGAGGGCTCTCGAAACCGCAGCCGCCTTTCCGCGCTCGCTGCCCTCCCCGCCCGGCCGGAGGTGCAGGCGGAGGGTGGCCCACGACGCCCCGCGGGTGCCGGTGCTTGGGCTGCCCTCGGCCCCACGTGCCAGGCCCTCGCCCTGAGTCCTGCGTTGGGATCCCACCGCGTTCATCAGCACAGGTGAGCCCTGGTGGGAAGGTGCTGGATCGGGCCTCGGCCCCGGGGATGCTCTGGGTGCAAAGGGGGTGCTCAGGGTCCCTGAGGGTGCCACACTCCGTGCTGGTCCGTGGGTTTAGAGAGGCAGGTGACTGCTTTGGGGATGTGGAAGCCTCCTGGGGATGCACGGAGCATTCAGCCGTGTCTGGATGCTCTTGGGTGTGGATCCTCGGGGACTTCGGTGGCGTCCGCCTGCCGGAGCTGCCGAGGGAGGGAGGGGGGGATTGGTGACGGAACAGGAGGATTTGGGGTGAGTTTGGGGTGGATTTGCCTCTCCTGCTCCAGCACAGAGGCACAGGCTCATGGTGGCCTCAGCCCTGGAGCCCTCTGCCAGCCCGGCGGGCGGAGGGGGAGGGAGGCACCCCGGCGAGGGGGGGTATGTCAAAACGTGGGTGACATCCCTGTGGTTTCATTTCCACGTGGAGACTCATCCCACAACTGCCCCGTCCCGCAGCAGCCGGCTGATTTCCCATTTCCAGACACTCAACTTCCTTTTCAAAACTTGCTCCTGGAGCAGAGCCACCGGCGCTGAGCTCCCACAGGTGGGGGCTGTGGAAGGAAGAGGTCGCTGGGTGTATCCTCCATCCCCCCAAACCCGAGGGCCCCTCTCCAGAGGGGAAGGAGGATCCTCGGCTGGAGGGTGATCCCACATTGGGGCAGTTCCATGCTCAGCATTCTCCCGTGGGGAGCAGGACCCCGATGTCACCTGCCCTCTCTGTCCCCTGCAGGTCCCATGGCACCGGGCTGGGCTGTGCTGGTGCTGCTGGTGCTGAGCCCCCTGCGGGCGTGTGGGGCTGAGCTGCTGGAGCCGGGGCTGCCCCGGGACGGGCAGTGGGTCTGGGGGGCGGCCAAGCCCCTGCCCCTCTCCCGTGGGAAGAGGGATGACAGCGGGCAGGGGCCCGGTGCCACCGCGATGATCAGCAGTGACAAGAGCGACGGTGCCTCTGTGCCACCGCCAGCACCCGGCACCAAGGCCAGCCTCCTCCAGGCGCCAACCACAGCCGAGCTCATGGATGATTCCCCTGAGCCTGAGCTGCTCCTGAGCTCGGCAGCGCCAGTGCCCAGCACCAACGCCAGCCTGCTCCGGGTGCTTGCAGTGCCCACCACAGCCGAGCCTATGGATGAGACAGATTCCCCTAAACCCGACTTACTGGAGGACTCTGTGGCACCAGCAGTGCCCAGCGCCAGCACCAGCCTGCTCTGGGTGCCTGTAGTGTCCACCTCAGCTGATCCCATGGATGAGACAGATCCCCCTGATCTCGACCTGCTCCTGAGCTCTGCCCCACCACCAGCACCCAGCACCAAGGCCAGCCGGACACTCGTGGTGCCGACCGCAGCTGATCCCATGGATGAGACCGATTCCCCTGCTCCCGACCTGCTGCCAGGCTCAGAGCCGAGTGGACCGTCAGCACCCCAAAACAGCATCGCGACCACCACCCCCAGCTGGCTCACGTCACCCATCGAGGAGGACACAGTGACTGATGGCCTGGACAGCAGCTCCTCCACGGGGCCACGCTCAGCAGCCGCCCCTGCCTTTGTCCTCACCAGCACGGGCAACAAGAAACCCAAGAAATCCGGAGCTCCGCCTGCACCGACCCTCCCGGCCACTTGGGACTCCACGCCGGGGGGCACCGCGGTGCCCTGGGAGCCCAACGGGGTGATAAGCAAGTGCCTGCTGGCCATCCTGCTGCTGGGGCTGGTGGCCGCCACCTTCCTGGTGTGCACGGGGGTGCTGGGGACGCTGCTGTGGCGGCGGGCGCGGACGGGGCAGCGCCGGTTCAGCCGCACCGAGATGGTTTGTATCTCCTCGCTCCTGCCCGACGCCGAGGCGGCCGCCGGCACCCGGCCTGTCCCGGCCCGGCGGCACAAGCTGCTGCTGCCCGACGGCAGCTCCGAGCCCGATGGAGACAACCTAACTCTCAGCAGCTTCCTGCCGGAGCACTCCTGAGCCCCAGGGGTGGCTCCTGCATCCCGCAGCGCTGCGGCGCCACGTGCCCGGTCCCCGGTGGAGCCGCGGGCAGGGGACCCGCTGTCCCCCGGTGTTTTAGCTTGGACCAGTGTGACGGAGCTGCTCCCCCGCGGCCAGCTCAGCCCTCGAGGCCCATCCCATTAAAGAGTTAGCCGGACATGGTGGTCTCTTCCTGGCAGGGACGGCGCCCGCAAGCCCCCTCCCCGCCCCGCCGCCTGCCCACATCCTGCTGCCAGAATTTCGCTTCTCCATCCTCCCCCTCAAGCCCCTGGGGGAGCAGAAATGAAACCCGCGGCCAGCCCTCTCCGGGCAGGGACCAGACCCCGGGACCTTGGGGATGGGACCGCAGCCCCCGGGACCTCCTCCCCGCGTGGGCTCGGCCTCGTGGGAGCTGGAAGGGCGGGGGGGACGGGGCGGAAACGCCGGGGGACGGGGACGGGCACAGGGACAGGACGGGCGCGCTCGTGGCTCAACGAGTTCCTGACTGCGGTCGCTGCAGCGAGGCGGGGACGCCTCCGGAGCCGCCGCTGCCTGTCAGGTGCTCGGCCCCGGGGGCGAACGGTGGCCGCAGGGTCTCGGCATTGTCCGGCTGGGACTGAGACTGGGAATGGGAGGGGTGGGGAGAGCAAATCCGTGAGAGGCCAGCGCAGGCAGGTGTCAGTCACTCCTCAGGCCACCAACTGATCCCTTCCTTGGCGGAGCGGAAATAGCCCAGGACTGGCCCTTGTCCTGCCAGGCTCAATGTCTCCATTTTTCTATTTTGTTCCACCCAGGCTCCCCATCCCTGCTGTGACCAGGTTCAATGTCCCCATCTCTCCATCCCCACCCCTGCCCTGCCAGATTCAGCATTCCCATTCCTACATCCCCATTCCTATATCCCCATATCCCCTTCCCCAAGTCCCCAAGCTTGCAGCTTCCTCGAAGGCCACTCTGGGCTGTCTGTCCAGGGGGAATTGCCAGCGTGGTCATTCACCTGCATCCCGGCCCTGCTGCCTGTTTACATTCACACTGTGCTTGGGATATTTTCCATCTGGATCCTGGCAGCTGCGTGGCCCCGCTCCGGCTGTGAATGTAAATGTTTATGGGTGAGTCAGCCGGGCCAGGGGACCCGCAGCCGGTGGCCGTGGCCGGTCCCCACGCAGGACACCCTGGCCGTGGGCTCCTTGCTGATGCCACCCTGCTCTGTCCCACTGTGTCCCCACACCAGCGCCCTGCCAGCCAAAGCAGCCACGGGGGAAGAGGGATGCTCCCATCCTCTGGCTTCACCCCACAGCAGCTCATCCGGCCTCTGCCCCCGGTGAGGGTGAGGCCGGTGTGTCCCGAGGAACTGGGTGGGCGCAGATCCGAGGGGTTGCTCCCGCTCTCCCAGCCCTGTGCCGGCCGCTCTCCAGCAGGAGCCCAGCGGGGAGAAACTTTCTCCACCGCGGGAGCGGGAGCCGGGAATCGGGAATCGCCCTATTTGGCGCAGTCAGCAGGTCCTGTCGGGCTGCCACCGCCCGCCTCAGGGCACAGGAATTCACGGGAAGCCTGCGCGGTGTCACTGCAGGATCCTCAGGGATCCCGCCGGGCAGCGGGAGGGCAGCGTGCGGTGGGGCGGCACCGGGCCGTGGTGGGTGACAGGGGGCCGGGGGTGGCACCGGGCCGTGGTGGGTGACAGGGGGCCGGGGGTGGCACAATCCCACGCACGACGCTCCACGCGCCTCACTGCAGGATGGGTCCCCTCTGGGTATTTTGCTGGCACAGCAAAGCGCCGCCCAGGGAAGCAAATTAGAAGCAGAGCAAGGCTGAAATGCCTCAAATTGCCGGTTCCCCGGGCGGGCTGTGCCGCCGAGCCCAGCCCTGCGCGGGCCCGCGTTCCTGCTGCCCCAAATTACACAGCGGGGCCGGGCGGTCCCGGCCCTGCCCAGCTCCGAGGGGCCGGGCCCGCGCCCGCTGCAGGCAAAAACGGCATCGTAATGGCCGGTGGGAGCTGGCACCGGCAACTGGGACGGGGATCCCGGCTGCGAGGGTGGGGACGCTGGGCAGGGAGGGATGCAGATCCTGGACAAGGAGGGATGGAGACTCTGGGCAAAGCAGGATGGGCATTCTGGCTAGGGTGGGATGGGGTTCTTGGATGAGTGGCAATGGGGACTCTGCACGATGCGGGATGCAGACCTGGGCAGGGTGGACTGGAGACCCTTGACAAGGAAATTGAGCCCCACGGCATTACTGGGTGCATGGGGGGAGCTCAGCCCCATCCCCACCTGGGCTGCAGGAGCAGGGCCGGATGCAGTTGGAGCTCCTCGCCCCCGGCCTCCCCTCGCCTTTCCCTCTCCCCCTCTAAGATTTCATCACTGAGCACTTAAGGCCGGGAAAAGCCACCCCAGCAGCTGCTGGGAGCCGCCGGGGCAGCCAGACGGACGGAGCCTTTATTTCGGGGAGCTGCGACGCCGGCGGCGACGCCGGAGAAACCCCAGCGGCGCCAGCTCCCCTCCGGCCCGGGGACAGAATCCCTGCACCCCACCCCGCGGGGGTCACGGTCCCCGGGCACTGGCCACGGCTTTTGGGGGGTCTGGCAGATCCCCAGAGAGGAGCAGAGGAAAATAGCAACAGGATGAGGTCACGCAGCGGCTGCAGCCTCTTGAGCAACCTCAGGCCAGGCCGAGGGGACCAGGGCAGGGGGAGACAGAGCTTGGGGGGGGAGGTCAAGAGATGCCCCCAGACCCCCAGACTGGAGACCAGGACCCGGGGAGCTGAGCAGCTGCTGTGTTTGTCTGGGGAACCAGGGGGACCCCTGCCTGTGTCCCTGCCTGCACCTCAAGGCAGAGGTGCCCAGGCCAGAGCATTTCCAGGCTGGGATTTTTAGGAAATATTCTTCTGAAATTAAGGGGATGGTCCAAAGCCATGTTTGCCCCACTGCCTTAGTAATGCCAGGGCACTGAGCCCACATCCCTCACTGTCCCCCTTGGACAGGCTTTACCCTGACCTTCATGGATAAAAACAGCATTAAAAACAATCCCCGAGTGACCCCCACCCCCACTTGCACCCCAAAATGTGGCCCCTTCTGGGGTTAATGATGGGGGGAACCATGGCTCCTTTGCTGACGGGATAAGCCAGGAAACACCCCCAGCCCCAGCTGGAGTTCATCTGGGAGGGGGCTGGGGGCTGCCTGCCTTTCCCTGGCCTCCCACACCCCCTCCCCATCCCGGCCGTAATGAGAACAAGCTGGTCCCGGCCTGCGACGCAGGAGGAGGAGGAGAAGGAGGAGGAGAAGAGGGAGAAGGAGGAGGCTCCATCCCAGCAGGCTGCAGAAAGGGGGTCGAGGTGTGTGGGACAGATCCCGTCTTCCCGGCTCCCTCCCGCCGGCTGCGGGCGAGGTGAGGATCCCACCGGATGTGCCAAGCTGCTCCCCAGTTTTTGGGTGGCTCTGGAGCAGGGCACAGGCTGTCCCACAGCCGGGGGTGCTGCGGTGAGGGCTGGGCATGGTCCCCGCGGCGGGACACGGGACGGAGTCGGCCACATGGCTGCATTCCCAGCGGGAACGGGAGCGTGCTGCGTCCGGACAACACCAAAATCGTGAATTTCTGGAGCGGTTGGGAAGCGGAGCTGCGAATGAGCTGTGGGTCTGGGGGTGGGTGAGGAAGGGGCTGGAATGGGATTGGGATGGGGGTGGAGGGCTGGCAATGGCCGTGGTGCCAGGCCCTGCTCTTGGCACTGCTTTGGGCTTTGCTCAGCCCCTCCACGGCCGCGGCTGCTCCTCAGCTCTGATGGCTGCCGGGGAATTGATGCCGTCCCCATCCTGGGACCCCTTTCCCGCCGAGGGGCCCCTCTCTGGGGTGAAGAGGAGGATGAAGGGGCTCATCTCAGCCCCTCAAACTCTTCATCTCCTGGTGCTGGTCAGTGCTGTGACCCCACAGCCACAGCAGTGCCTGTGGGGAGCCAGGAGGGTTGGGGGTCAGGGGCACCTCCCACCTCCACTGCTGTTTTTTTGCACTGGATTAATGGAAACCAGATTGTGCAGCCAGGAAAGAGCCTGGAAGACAAATGCTGCTGCTGGAGTCCCTCTCGGTCTGTAGAGCTGCTGGCTTGGGGTTGTTTGGGGGAAAAATGGGATGTGGGCTGGGATTTGGGGAGCCTGAGGTTGGGGAATTGTCATGGGGGGGTCCCTGCTGATGTACCTGGGGAGCTGTTTCCTGAGACCTCCCCATGGAGCCGAGTGGAGGGGACGAGCCCTGGGAATGGCTCGATGGCATTACGTGGCACACGTTGATGTCCCTCGGGAACGTCTCGCGAC
Source organism: Promerops cafer (assembly GCA_013398275.1). NCBI lineage: Eukaryota > Metazoa > Chordata > Aves > Passeriformes > Nectariniidae > Promerops > Promerops cafer. Next base: position 5,875 of record VZSE01009793.1, on the reverse strand, counting down.
GCGGTGGACACGGTCACGTCCTCTCCAAATCCCCTGGGGTGCAGAGCCCGGCCAGGGGCTCACCCTGCTCATCGCTCGGGGTGGGAAGCGCATGTCCCATGTCCTACAGCACACTGTGGCTGTGGAATGGGGCAGATCCAGCCCCATCCGGGCGAGGAGCACGGCACAGGGACAGAGCCAGCCTGCCCCCCTTCACCAGGGACACTCAGGCAGCAGGGACCCCCATTCCCTGCACCCCGACTCTGGGGCTGCCCCTTTGTCCCACACCCCATCCCAGCTCCACTCAACCACCATGGTGGCACGGGGCTGAAATCCTGCCCCAATCTATTTTTAGCCGTGCTCCAGCTGGGAATTAACGGTCCGGGCCGGGCGGTTGGGAAATGCCTCTTGCGCCGGGCCCAGCCCCTTCGTAGCGTCGCCTGTGTCAAAGTTTCCACTGCAAACCTCCATTTTTCAGGAATTCTCTAATCAGCCAAATGACCGCTGTCTGGAGCCGGGCGCTGGCAGCAGCCCTGGTCCCCCGGCCTTGAGCAATCCCACCCAGCTGGCTTCCAGCTGCACCCTTGGAAAACAACAGAGCCCCTCACTCTGTCAGGGCAAGAAAAGCGGAGCTGCCTTTCCATAAGGAAATTCAGGCGGGTGGGGGCTGCCCTGGGGGGCTCGATCTCTTGGGGTATTAACATGTCCCCCCGCCTCTCTGCGTCCGACAGGTCTCCTGCACGACTCCTGGGAATGGGCTCAGCCATGGGCACATGGTTGCTGCTCTTGGTGCTGCTGGTGGCAGCCCCGGCTCAGGCGGCAGCGCCCCGGCACCGCCCGGTGCTGCCGGACACCGCGGGCAGCGGGGACGGGGACGAGGCATCAGCCACGCTGCCCGCCCAGCCCGTGACCCCCCGGATCAGCCCCACGGTGGGGGACGCGCTGGGGACCACGGTGACCAACAGCTCGGCGCCGGGCGTGCTGGACGGGCTGGTGGACTTCTTCAAGGAGTACCTGCTGCTGGTGGTGGTGGTGGGCTCGCTGTCCTTCGTCCTCCTCTTCATCATCTGCGCCGCCGTCATCGTCCGGCAGAAGCACAAGGCCTCTGCCTACTACCCCTCCTCCTTTCCCAAGAAGAAATACGTGGATGAGCGGGACAAGTCGGGGGGAGCGCGGGCGTTCAGCGAGGTGCCCGAGAAAGCGCCCGAGGCCGGCGCGGAGGAGCCGCTGGACGGCAGCCGGCAGCTCCAGGCGGACATCCTGGCTGCTGCCCAGAACCTCAAATCGCCCCCCAAGGCGCCGCTGGCCAACGGGGCCCAGGGCGAGCAGAATTCCCCTCAGGAGGAGGAGAAGGAGGAGGAGGAGGAAGGAAAGAAGTTGGGGGATGAGCAACCCAAGCCCCCTGCCCAAAATTCAGGCGCGGAGGAAACGGCGAGCGCAGGAAGCAAGGAGACCCCCGATGCATCCCAGGATGGCTCCCAGGCTCCCTCTGGAATGTGAGGCAGGGACACAGTCCCGGGCAAGCCTGAGGAGCTGCTGGCTTGGGACACACGATGGACACGGTGGATCAGGCTCCGTATGTACGTGGTGGCTCAAGGAAGCCCCGATGAAGATCCCGTTGCCCCCCAGCTCCCCCGACCCTGGTGCTGATGGGATGCCCATGGGGGGGATTTGCCAGCTGGTGGTTTTCCCCAGCACTGGAACGCCGTCAGCCCCAGCTCTTGCTGCCCAAGGGGCTTCTCCCACCCCAGGCACTGGGTGGGTGCATCCCCCCAGCTCCAGCTCTGCCCCCACTGTGCCACCAGCTTCCCCCCAAATGTTATTTTAATCAGCAGCAGCAGCCTGGTCCGTGACGGGCCCCTGGCTGGGAGCTGTGTCCCTCTGGGAGAAGGGATGGGACCAGGGCTGGAGTCTGTAGGACATGGGTCAGCTTTGCCCATGGCCACCCAAGAGAAAGAGGAATGAGGATTTAGGGACAAGGACCCTCCTTTCCTTCTTCCACCCCAGAGCCCAGCTGGATTTTTGCCTCACTTCCTGAACCCCTTCAGCTCCAAATAAACGTTTCCTCCGCACAGCTCCTCTCCCTTGTGTCTCTGCAGCCGTGGGGTGGCCAGGGGACAGTGCCCGTGTCCCTGTGCTCCTCCAGGGGCACAGCTGGATTGGACTCCAGGGGCAGTGGAGCCCTGGGCAGGGTGTTATCAGTCCCCACATCAGCACATCACGTGCCCTTCCAGGAAACCTTTATCTTGTACCCACAGCTGTGGGGCTGAGGGGGGGCTGTGGGGGACTCAGCCACGGCCTTGGGGTGCAGCTGCTGCAGTGGGGACAGCAGGGAGACCTGGAAGGTAAGAGAGGCTGTTCTGCCTCAAAAGCAGCACATCCCCCCATCCCTGTATCCCTGCAACCTCCTGTATCCCTGTGTTTTACCCCATTACGTCCTTGCTTCAGGACAACCTTCCCTTGGGAAGAGTGTGCCACCACAACGAGCTGATTTTGCCCCACAGCAGATGTGAGCATGTGAAGTTTCCCTGATTCTTGTTTTTAAACTGATAAATAGCAGGATTATTCCATGGGGGAGAGGCATGTTCCTCACGGCTGGAGGGTGCTAGGAGCTGAGTAACCACAAGAGGGACCCCGTGAGTGACAAACGCGCAGCAATGTGTGACCTCTGTGTTAAAAATTACAAATACTGTGCCCAGATGGAGCAGAATGAGACAACTCTTTTTTTAAATGTGGTTTTAAATGTTTAACAACACCCTCAGTATGAAAAATGGGAAGTGAAGTGTCTTGTGGGGAGGTTAGAAGGTTAAAAAGTGAAGTTTGCCAATGTGTTGTCTGCTTGGTTTGGAAATACTCCTTGGGAAAAGAGGAACTCTGGGAGCTCCCCCTCAGCTCTGCACTCCAGCTCTGCTACTCCCCACCAGGGTTCCAGTCTGACAGTGTATTTTAGAGAATCTTGCAGTGGTTTGGGTTGTAAGGGACTTTAACTGCTTATCCAGTTGCAAACCCCTTCTTTGGGCAGGGACACCTTCCTCTAGCCCAGGATTTACAGCTGTAAGAGAGCACCTGGTGAGTGAAAAGGTGAAATTCTTGGAGGAAACACCCCAAAATTCAGGCTGTTCCTCAAACAAGAGCTTCAAAAATTAAGTGGTGACAGGATGGGAGCAGAAACCACCAGTGCTTCCTGGCCACTTTTCCCTTTGGCACCTGCAAAAGGTCCCAGAATTCCAAGAGCAGGAATTTGCCCCCGGATGGCGAAACCAACCCTGACGCAGCCGGAGCCAGGGGCGGCCCCAAACATCCAAACCAGGGCAACACTTCCCACTAAATTCCATAAAATCTTAGGCAAAACTAGACATCTTCCCAAAATAAAAATAAAAGTGCAGCCCTTCCAGTACCGGACAGCGGGGTTTTGTCTCCGGAGCGGAGTGTTCCCGCGGCATTCCCGAGGGGACAGGAGCCCCCCATCCATGAGCACTACGGAGTGGCTGGACACCACAGGGACACGTTGTGCGTAACTTGTGCGTATCTTACAGCTTGAGTAGTGCACAGGGTCCTACTACAGCTCGGGAATTGCACTGCAGAGTGAGGAGGGAGGAGGGGAAGCTGCGCAGGCAGTTCAGGCATTGTCGGCTTTTTTGTCGGATTCTCTGTTTGGATCCTGCTTCAGTTTGTAATCGGCCAGGGCAGCCTTGATGGCGTCTTCAGCCAGCACTGCAAAGCAAAAAAACCAAAAAAAAAGAGGATTTTAAGGACAATTCAAGGGCTTTTAGGACAACAGGTGAGGTAAAAACAAAAGCAGGCAGCAGCGAGCAAACAAGACCAGCAGCATCTTAGGAGTAGAGTCTGAATGGAATTCCTAAAATACTGAAATCCTATAATGCTGATTTCATGTAATAGAACTTCAGATAATAATGTAATTCAGAATTTGATAATTCATGATCAGTCTGCTCAGCCACAGGCTCAGCAATATTGAAGTGATCTGAAAGTTCTTGAATTAACCCTGAAATCTGAAAAAGTTTTCTCTTAAGGACAATGTTGTGCAGAAACTGGAAAACAGCATCCAGAAGCATCTGTGCTATTCCCAGAGAATCTGAGATCCAGGGTTTTTACTTACTGGAGCAGTGCAGTTTGACAGGGGGAAGGCAGAGCTCCTTGGCAATATCTGTGTTCTTGATTTTCAGCGCTTCATCAACCTGAAAACACAGGCAGAGGTGGTCACAGGCCCTGCTGTTTGTGTTTGCTAAGAAGGTTTAATGCTCTAGAACCAGCAGAATCCACAGGGGAGATCATCTCAGCTGCCCAGTGCAGTGAGGGACGTGGGAATTAAGGAATGTCTGACTGACATATCAGTGTCACAGACTGTCCCCACTTGGGTTACTTCAAGTTTGTTCATCCTCTATCACAACACTGAGGTGCATTTACTGCTGGCAGAAATGATCTAAAGATTCTCCGTAACTAAAATTTCTGCCATCAGCCTGGTTTTGCTCATAAGACACAAAGTAATTTCCTGGTGGAATTGTTTAAAAACATGTGCATGTGGCACTTGGGGACATGGTCAGTGGTGGACCTGCCAGTGCTGGGGGAACGGCTGGACTTGATGTTCTTAGAGGGCCTTTTCAACCTTAATGATTCTGTGACAGTTGTTGAAAATTACAGTTGAAAAAGACAGTTATTGCCCTACAACTGAAACCCTGACAGTGCTGGCAGCCACTTCTACAGCACCGAGTAGTGCAGGGACTCCCTGGAGAGCACTTCCTACGTGATCCCAACAGAGAACACAGGCACGTGGGAAGCTCTGCAGCTTTCCCGGAGCTCCCTCACCGTTTTCCCTTTGACCCACTCCGTGGCCAGCGAGCTGGAGGCGATGGCCGAGCCGCAGCCGAAGGTTTTGAAGCGGGCGTCCACGATCCTGCCGTTCTCGTCCACTTCCACCTGCGGGAGCATTTTGGGGACACTTCAGCGCCCGGTTCAGCTCAGCCAGGTCCCCCCAGCCGGGCCCGCGGGGAGCGGGACTGGCCCTGCCCCGGGCACAGGGCACGAGGGATGCCCGTGCTGTCCCGTGAGGGGACACGGGCAGGTTTGACCCTCGCAACAGCCCCATGTGACCCCACCCAAGTGCCCACGGGTCGCCAAGGTCACCTGCAGCTTCATGACGTCGCCGCAGGCCGGGGCGCCCACCAGGCCGGTGCCCACGTTCTTGGCATTGCGGTCGAGAGAGCCGACGTTGCGCGGGTTCTCGTAGTGATCCACCACCTGCCAAGACACAGCGTCAGCGAGGGCCACCCCGCGCTCCCCCGTCCCTCCCCGTGTCCCGCTCGCCCCTCACCTTCTTGTGGTAGCCCAGCGCAGCCGGGGCCGGCCCGGGCCGGGGCCGCAGCAGCGCCGCCCCCGCCGCCCTCAGCGCCGCCATCTTGACTGAGGGGAGGGGCGGTGTCCGGCTCCCTTTTATAACCTCGGGTGGGTTGGTAACGCCCCAGCCACGCCCCAGCCACGCCCCTTCGCCTCCGGAGCCCGCGTCTCACCGCGGTCATACGTTGTCCGCGCGGACGGCGCGAGCGCTGGAGGCCGCCTGTGGGAAGGGCCTCGCGCTGTGGCTAAAAGGATCAGTAAATAAATAAACTATGGAAACGGCCTTTC
>VZSE01009792.1:49892-88896 GCA_013398275.1 Promerops cafer | reverse complement strand
ATACACACCCCCAACCCAAGGCAGTATGTGAAAAATCTAGTAAAAATCATGTGTGATGGAAGGATTTTCTCTGGATAACCCAGGCAATATATGTAAGAAATTATTTCTGTTGCACATCCTGGCCAGAACAACATTCTGGACAGAATAAATACCTTAATTCTTTAACACTGAAAAATGTTGTTATAGAGTTTTTGCTTTTCCTGTAATTTCAGATACTGTCACTCCCAGCCAGAGTACCTGTGCTCACCTAGATCAACGCCACAGGCAGGAAGGCCTTATCCCAAGCCAGAGTTTCATTGGAGGGTCATCAGCTCCCAGGGAATTGCTTTTAGGAAGGATTGAACTTTGTTCTGCACTTCCCATCCGTTTCCCAAGTGAGCCGAAGTGTCGAGTCTGGGCCATGCAGGATTTGAGCCACCAAATGTCACCTCTGAGGATGTTTGTGATTATTGTGCTGGAAATGACTCTGAAAGTATTTGCTTTCCCATTCCTCAGAATTTCCGTGATATTTGATACGATATCCTTCAGAGGGGTTTCTTTCCAAATAAGCTCTGAATATCCCAAGTTTCAGCTTGGAAAAGGGAGCTTCTGGGTATTTTTTTTCTGTCTGATGTCTTACAAGCTGATTTAAATTTTAACTGAAAACTCTTCCCTGAAACTGGGTTAAAGGAAGATTCCCACACACAGACACACTTACGCAACACTTTATTAGGTGTTTGAGCATTTGAGTTGCCTTAGAGTTGGAAAAAAGTCCCTGTTTTAGAAGCTTTCAGTAAACTACTTAAGTTCTCCTGAGCCCCAGTCTGTCAGTAGCAGCTTCCCATACATTCTGGGAAACTAGATTTTGACCCTCCTAAATACCATCTGAATTGGGCAAAGCTTTTTTTCCTGGAGAGATGCTCCAGCAGCACTTGGCAGTGAGTGTTGGGGATTATTCCATAGGAACCATACCTATAACCTTGGATTGCTCATGATTGTTTGACTCTGACGTCATTGAAGTGTTGGATTATGGAAAACAGACAAGACAGTGGATCACTCATTTGTGTTACCCGGTGGTTTTTGGGCAGGGCTCAGCAATTTGCAGTGAGTGTAATTAGGGAGAGGAGCCACTGCTTCCCTTTCCAGCAAGGTATGGGGAAGACAGCCTAGAGGATGAAGCTTGGGAAGGAATTGTGAGCTGAAAAGTAGCTCAAATTTGCCTTAAATTCCTGGAATAGTCTGGGTTGGAAAGGACTTTATAGATCACCATGTTCCAACCCCCTATCATGATCAGGGACACCTTCCTTAGGTGTCCATGGAATACGCTCTGTGCCAGGCTGGCGGAACAGGCAGGGTTTTCTCCCTGAGCCCTGAGTCAGGGGCATTTTTGGGGTTTCAGTGGAAAGAAGCCTGTGAGCTGCATTTTTGGANGGGACACCTTCCTTAGGTGTCCATGGAATACGCTCTGTGCCAGGCTGGCGGAACAGGCAGGGTTTTCTCCCTGAGCCCTGAGTCAGGGGCATTTTTGGGGTTTCAGTGGAAAGAAGCCTGTGAGCTGCATTTTTGGAGCTGGGAGGCTCCATGCCTGGAATTCCATCACTGATAGATGTGGTTTTTTTCGGTCTTGGCCAAAACTGGGCATTACATTTCTTCCCAGAGTGAAGTGGTTTTCCCTTAATTGTTGGGATTACACACAGGTGTCTAAGGGTTGTGTGGTCTGTCTCTCCTGAATGGAAGAGTGAGGGAACACGGATGCTCCCAACTGTCACAGACAATCAAAATATGAACAAGTTATCATGAAACTCAGCTCTCCAAAACTTGAATCAGGCTAAAAAAAGATGGGAATGCCCTTGGCAGAAAAGCACCTGTGAGGCAAAGCAGGCTTAAAATGCCTGTGAGCAGGAAATCCAGGAGAAATGGCTGCTGGCTCCTGGCATCCTGGGCTTGTCAGGCAGGTTTTGTACTGGATTGCAAGGCAGTTTTCCTGCCTCTGGGGGGGTGACACCTGCATCCCACTGGAAAGGGAAAATGTGGAGAGAGCGGCAAGTGAGAAGACATGTGTCCTTGGATTGCAGGTCCTCCCGGTGGGTCTGTGCTGCTGGAAGTACAAAGGAGATCAGTCTTGAGGTACCCATTTGTGCCTTGGGTTGGGGGTGTGTATGCTATTCCCATCTGTCACAAGTGAGGCAATTATCTTCTGTTAAGTGGGCCATCTGATAAAACCAGGTGGGGCAGTTTTCTTCATCTTTTCCACAACCAATCCTCCCTCAGGAAGATATCTTCTGTTAATGGGCCATTGAGTCTCATTGTGAGATGCTCCACCCAGGGGGAGGAGCCAAACATTCCTACCTGGATAAAAATCTGAGACTTGGAACACCAGAGCAGCCTTTTCCCACTGCATTCCCAGAGGAGCAGCTTTCTTCTCCACCAGATTCCTAGAGGAAGACCAGCCCCATCTACAGCACCACTGGACCTTCAGAGGAAAACTCCCCCTTCTACAGGATCCCTGCTCCAACAGAGCCACATCTGCCACTGCAGGAGGATTGCAGCCACCATTTAATGGGACTGCTGCCAGCACCCTGACCAACAGGGTGTCAGGGGGATTCTGACTCTGTCAGTGGTTTCTTTTTTTTGTACTATTGCATTTGTATTTTTAATTTTCCTAGTAAAGAACTGTTATTCCCATATCTTTGCCTGAGAGCCCTTTAATTTCAAAATTATAATAGTTGGGAGGGAAGAGGTTTACATTTTCCATTTCAAAGGAGGCTCCTGCCTTCCTTAGCAGACACCCGTCTTTTCAAACCAAGACAGTTTGTTCACCTGTGGGGCTTGGAGGAGATGCTGGACATGAAATTCCAGGGCTGTTCCCCTTGCTGGAGTGAGAAGCAGTGGAATCTATTTGCTGTCTGCTTCTTCATCCCTTTCACCTCTGTCCCCTGAGGCTCCAGGTAATACCACCTCACCTTTGCTTTTCCAGGGGTCTCTAATTTAAATTAAAATTTAAATGCCATTTTGAGTGTGGCACTTCCTTGCCGGGCAGCTGCAGTACATGGTACTTATCACCGGGTGGCAGCAGCAATTTCGGTCCCAGCCAAGATCTCAGACTGTTACGCTGAGACAGAAAAAAACCTCTGAATAGTCAGAGCTATTTCTATAGCTTTCATTTTCTTTCATCTTCAAGCTCTTTATTAATTTATATATACAGAAGTTGTATTTGCATTTTTAAACCCTATATATCTATATTTAGTATTTCTTATACTCCAAGATCCTGTATATAATACAGTAGATACAGGGTTGTATTGTGAAATCAATTTTAACAAAAAATATTATTTTTATATACATAAAAAGATAAGAAATGCTACAGTTTTTTGTATTTTTTGCACAAACACACCCCCTAAACTTCCAGGCAGTTTTGGGCCATAACCTCCCCTTTTTGGGAGGACCCCACCTAAACGCTCTTAATAACCTACTCACCTCCTCCTCCACTGCATCTTCACTCTCTCACTGACATTGGACTGCCCCAAAGGACACCATCTCTGCATCACCTCCTACCCAGGGCTCCCTCATAGCCCCTTCCCCAGTGCAAAGGCAGGGGAAAGGCGGCCAGTAAGGGTTTATTCCATCACACATATACCAAGTTCCTTCAGCAAGTCTGTTGGCACTTAGGGGCCCTGGCACTGGCCATGCCCCCAGGACACCTGACGTTTCTGCAGCAGCGCTTGTCAGACTGGTCAGCTGGTCAGCTCCTGGAGCAATGGGCTGCTGGACAGAGGTGGAGTGCACCAAAAGTGAGCAGCAGGGTCCATGATGAGAGAAGAGGAAGAGGGAGGGGGAGGGTTATTATTTTCTTGACAATGACTGTTTTTCCTAGGGAAGATGATTTGGGCTATGTCCGCATTTCCCACACCTGGAAGGAGCTGGATCATCCCCAACTTGCCCACGACATGGGAAGGAATTCTGGAAGCAAGGCCATGTCGGCACTGCCCCTCTCACCTGGAGCCAGGCGACACTAGGGAGCCACAACAATCCCAAAGGGCTTGGAACAGCCCCAGGATTGAGCTGGGGATGCCAAGGTGAGAGCATCCTATTTCAAACCCAAGGAGAAATCAACCTCTCCCCTCCTTATTTTCAGGTATTTTTCCAATAGTTGTTATCCAAGGAGCTGACAGCACGGGGAAGGGAGCAGGAGACAACAGTGATGCTCAACAGGATATCACATTTATTATTGAGAAGTGATTAATGGTGAAAAGAAAGGCAACGCCCATTCCTCATTGGCTTAACAAGAAACTGAGACATAGTCACTACACATTTTACAATATTGCTTCCTTGGTTGGTTGGTTTGTTTTGGACTTTTTATTGTCCAAAATTCATTTTCCTGTAAACAAGAGAAGTTTTTACCACTGTTCTCAGCTTTCAAAAAATCAAATTCATCCAGACCTAATCTTTAAATCCATATAATGCACAAGAACAGAACGTTTCTTAGGACTCCTAGTACTTGACTTTTGAGTAACAAAGGGTCAGAAAAAAATGGACCACCTTTTAGACATAACCTCATGGACAATTTTCTGTTCAATTCTTCTTAGGCCAAAACCCTGACTTCCTCACAGAATTCATCCTCTTCTGGTCCAGGGAAATAAAGAAAAATAAAGTTACTCCACTTTGCATGGTGGATGTTACAATTCAGTGTTCCAAGTGCAAATGTCAAAACCAGGGAAGGAGGCGCAACAGGGTGGAAGGAGGGGGAACAGTGGGATTTAAAAATTAGAGAAAAAAAAGGCGTATGCCACTTATGGACTTGAAAATCCGAAAACCATAGTAAAAAGACAAAAAAACAAAGCGTGTGCTCTGAAATCACAACCAAAGCCAAAAGAAATGGGACAGGTTTTACTTCTACTCTACCTAGAAGGGATTTTTTTTGTTGTTGTTTTTGCTTTTTTAGTCCTATGTCTTGTGATATTCCAATTTCTTTTTTTTTTTAATTGGAAGTTTGTAAAAGTGTTTTTGAAGTCAAAGGAATTAAGAAAAAAAAAGTCCTAATTCTTTCTGGGATACTCTTTCTCTTTTCTCACTGAAAGACAGCTGGGATGCAGTCTCTGCTGCAATCTGTGGTGGAGGAATGGCCTTTTACTTGACACGGCCTTGGCGTTCCTGCAAAAGTAATAAGAGATTATATTAGCTGAGAGCAGTTTTATTCACCACTGTTACACATCAGCATTCCATGACATGGCTCTCCCATGGAGCCTGTCCCATAGCCAGCAAAGCCAGGAAATGAGCATTGTTCTTGTCAAAAGAAGTGCTGCTACTGCATCCAGTCATTGCAGAGATGTGACATTGCTGAGGTCAAACAGCTCGTCCTTCTCCTTTTTTTCTTATCTCAGATGATTCACCACCTGCAGAGCTGCATCCAGCTCTGGGGATTCCAACATCGGAAGGATGTGGAGATGCTGGAGGAAACCCAGAGGAGGCCACAGAAACACTCTGAGGGCTGGAGCCAGGCTAGGAGAGCTGGGGGTGTTGATCCAGGGAGACCTCTGAGGCCCTTTCTGGTACCTAAAGGGTCTCCAAGACAGCTGGAGAGGGACTTTGGACAAGAGCCTGGAGGGACAGGACAAGGAGGAATGGCTTCCCACTGCCAGAGGGCAGGGTTAGGTAGGATCTTGGGAAGAAACTCTTCCCTGTGAGGGTGGTGAGGCTGTGGCACAGGGTGCCCAGAGAAGCTGTGGCTGCCCCATCCTTGTAAGTGTCCAAGGCCAGGTTGGACAGGGCTTGGAGCAGCCTGATCTAGTGGAAGGTGTATCTGCGTTGGAATGAGATGGTCTTTAAGGTCCCTTCCAACCCAAACCATTCCATGATTCTATGAAAAAACTTACACCATGCCGGTAAGAAATCCCCAGCTAGCTCTGATACTGGCTGTGCCAAAATGCCGTTCCCTGGTCTGCCAGCAGACTGGGGAAGCGGTGCAGTTCAGAGCTGCTCCTCTTAGGGCTGTAGGTGTTACAGTGTCAAGGTTTCGAGGCAAGAACTTAGAGAAGGCTCCGTCTTGTTCAGTTTCTCAGGTTTACTGTAGTCCCAAGCGAGGATAAACAAGGAGAGAGACAGAGTGAGGCCCGCTCTTTTAAACCCGGGGGGAGTTACAATTCTTTGCCAATCAGGTTACAGTGGGGAGGGGAGAAAGGAGGGACCCATGATCTAGCACCCTATAGATGTATATAGGGTCACTTAGACCAACAGGACACCAAGGCATAGGGAATTCTCTCAAAGTAGGGGTAGGAACCAAGGGAGATTGACATTAGGACTAGGGAGGGGAGGACCCAGGGTGAAACCAAACCTGGAGGTAACAGGAATAAACCATGGGGAGAAAAACTACCCACCACAAAAACTCCACCTGAACTCTCATATAGGCATCAAAGCAGGCTGGAGCTCAAACCCAGGGAGCAGTCACATCAGCCTTGGTCTGCAGGGACTGAAACAGTCTCAGGCCCCAGCAGAAAACCTCCCTAATACCCCTGACACTACTTGATGGCATCTCACTCAAAAACCAAGAACTTCACAGGAATTTCCCACTGACTGTTGCTAATCACCCCTGGGTATTCCTCCAGCACTGTGGAAACACCCTGTCCAAACACTTGCACCAGAGCAAAGAGGCAGCGCAGCACCACCCCCTCTGCTGTTCTCAGCACCCCGTGCCCATCTCTTCTGCGTTCTGCTTGGGTTTAACGGGGAAGTTCTCACAGAAGCAGGTCCAGGCCTCCCCAGAGGGTTATGAGATGTTTGAAGTGTCATTCCCAGATCATAAAACACCACCTCAGAAATGAAACCTGTCAGCAGCCAGAGGGCCCTGAGCTGATGCTCCTCCCTGGCTCTGCCTCTTCCTTGAGGGCAGGCAGATCCCTGTAGTCTGGGCACGACATGCACTGCAGGGCTCCGGCTCCTGCGGAGCGAGTCCATCATCACCCAGCCAGTTCGAGAGGTGCCAAGTCCATCCCACTTTCACAGCAAAGCCATACCTGCAGCAGGTACCCACAGCTACAGCAGGTTTTCCCTCTTCACTCAGAGAGGAGATGCTGTCAGGGCTCTGAACCTGGTGCTTTGGTTCAGCTCAGGATGTCTCCCTGCATGTCAGCTGCTCTGCCTGGAGTTGTATCACCTGAAATAATGGCAGCAACAGAGTCCCCTGCCTGCTTCCCATGGTCCCATGCTAACCTGGTGATGGGAGGCACCTGTCCCATCTTGGCAGCTCACACAACCTCTGCCACAAGCACAAAGGCTGCTACAGGAAATCCCATCCTTTGCCACTGCTGAATCCAGGGAGAGCCCATTCCCAAATAGCTTCGATCCTGGGACAACAGCATGCGCAGCCATCTATCCTTAGAAACCTTCCCAAAAAGGGAGGCCTGGCCTCCAGCTCAGAACACCACCACTGGCTTTGGCCTCTCAGCCACACACCCAAGGAGGCTTCACCTCCACTTCCTCTGTAGGATGAGAAGCAAGGCCAGTGTGAACCTCTGCTGTCTTCTGGGGACAGGGATCAGACCAAGGCACACGTCCTCATCAAGAACAGTTACCCAACTTAAGTCAATTTAATTCCCCTCTTTTCCTGTAACTCTGCCCAAGTCTGTTGCAGGTGCTTTCACTGCCAAAAAACCACTGCACCACAGCAAAATCCAACTGCCAGGGTGGGAAGCAGAGCCAGGTCTGATCACAGAGCACAACAAGCACCCGCAGAGAGCGCCACAGATCCAAAGGAAGGTGCCAAGACCTGTTAATGGTTCAGCAGCCAGCATGTTATGTTACACAGGGACAGATGGCAATGCCATGCATCCCCTTGGGAAGCGGCTGCAACTGCCTGAGCTAATGCCACCACTTCCCAAATGCAGACATGGGATAAGCTGGCTGCCATGTTCAATCATCCTCTGTGCATCTCCAGGGCCAGTGTCCTGGGCTGGGACAGTGGCCAAGGGTCCTGCTGCACACATCACACTGTTAGCTAAGCAGCTGGACCCCAATCAATCACCTCTTCCCACTGAGAAGGTGATGCTGCTCCCAAGGCCTGTGTGCAGCTAATAAGGAGCCAACCCCAGGGAAAATTCCCCCTTAAATACCCATGTGTCAGAACAGAGGCTAGAGCAGATGTCCCCCATGTCACCAAGCTAGAGAGGGGACCAAACATCTTCACTTCAGACCTCCTGTAAACCAGGATTAGGGAAGGGTGTCCCCAAAAGGTCCCCATTCCCCTTCAGTCAAGAGGCTGCCTCAAGGAGCAAGCCAGAGAGGAATGGAGGAAAAGTGGCTGGATATGGAAGGAAGTGGATCCCTGATCCAAAACCACGGGATTCAACTGGTTTGGGTTGGAAGAGAGCTGAAATCTCATCTTGCCATGGGCAGGCACACTTTCCACTAGACCAGGTTTTTCCAGGCCCTGTCCAACCTGGCCTTGAACAATTCCAGGGATGGGGCAGCCACAGTTTCTCTGGGCACCCTCTGTGTGCCAGAGCCTCACCACCCTCCCAGGGAACAATCCCTTCCCAATATCCCATCTAACCCTGCCCTCTGGCAGTGGGAAGCCATTGCCTGTGTCCTGTCCCTCCATCCCTTGTCCAAAGTCCCTCTTCAGCTGTCTTGGAGCCTCCTTTAGGCATTAGAAGGGCCTCTTGAGGTCCCCGTGGAGCCTTCTCTTCTCCAGGTGAACACCCGCAGCTCTCCCAGCCTGGCTCCAGCCCTCAGAGCATCTCTGTGGCCTCCTCTGGACTTGCTCCAGCAGCTCCACATCCTTCTGATGCTGGAATCCCCACAGCTGGATGCAGCACTGCATGTAAGGTCTCATCTGGATGGAGCAGAGGGATCCAAGACATCTTGGTCCTTGGGGTGTTACAGTGAGCATTCAAAAACCAGCCAGATCTACCAGAACACATAGCAAGGCTCAACCACATTGCAAACATTAATCCTTCCTGGCTCATGCTTGTCTGAATCCACAGGCTGTGGAACAGTCTAAGTCACAGCCCACCCAGCTATGCGACAGCCCCGGAAGGCAGAGCAGCATCTGCGCACACACACACTGGGCTTTGCTCTGAGATACAATCCCTGGAGAGCAAAGGGATTCCATCAGGAAGTGTTTTATGCCCTTTGGCTGCACTTTCATTAAACTCAGGTTGCATCTTATTGATCCATATGGGAGGAGCTCTTGCTCAGACTCATCCCCATCCATCAAACCCCCCAGGAACAGGAAGGGCAAGAGCAGCATGGCATGGGAATGGCTGATATGTGCCATGGCTCAAATCCTGTGTTGACACCAAGCTCACACAGGGCAAGTATGCAAACAGGACCCCTCTCTGATCGTACCACTCAAAGCAACTTCAGTCCGGTCACTGCTGTCCCCAGGGGCTGCAGCCATGTCACAAGCCAGGTCCTGATAACAGCAACTGAGCAATGAGAGATCACCTTATATATTCACACTGCAGGGGAGCCAACTACAAAAGGCTCAAGTGTTTGTACCTGACAAGATGACAATGAGAGACAACACTGCGCATTTGTTCAGAGGCTCTTACCTTGATTGACAACCAAGGTTCAGCATCAACGCTCCCAGCAAAGGTAAGGATTTTATGGCCACACCACAAATAGGGAAATAGCAGACTAAGCCAAAGGAGGACCTGGAGAAGAAGCCAGGGCACAACTCCCAGCTGTGCAGCACACAAACCCTAGTTTGTTGGGACCTGCCTGAGCTGCAGCACAGCCCAAAGTCCCTGGGCACAGTCTCAGTTCAGCCTGAGAAGGTCCTCCAAGCAAAAGGCATCGCTTGCCCAGTGCCTGCACACAGAGGAAACAGCAGGAGATTCCTTCATTGGAGCATTGGAACTCCCAGTATCATTCCCCAGAAGGCTGAGACACCCAGTCAGAAAATCATGAGTTGGACCCACAAGGATCACCAAGTCCAGCTCCTGGCCCTGCACAGGACACCCCAACAATCCCACCCTGTGTCAGGGAGCATTGTCCAAATGCTTCTGGAGCTGTGGCAGCCTTGGGCCTATGACCATTCCCTGGAGAGCATGTAATCAAACCCTGGCCTTGGTACACACACACAGACGCACGCACGCACAGGCGCGCGCAGACACACACACGCAGACACACACTCTCTTTCTCTCACTGATCAAACACCTCAACAGCCCCACTCAGCCTGTGGTGCACTTTGCTGTTTGATGCAATCCCAGCCAAGCAACCCAGCGGGATTTCCATGTGCCCATGTCTCCAAGGCAGACATCTTAGATCATTGCCTTGGAAATCAGGAGTTACTGCAGCCCAGCAGGATCTGCTCAAGGAACAGACACAGCATAAATAATGGATGATGTATCACTTGTATATTATGCTCCACAAGCAGTCTCAAGTCCCAGTATTTACAATCCAAACATGACTTTTCCTGTTGTCAGCATTAGAAAGCCATCAAGGTTACAAAAAAAGCTACATCCTAGTCTAAAAAAGGGGATAGAAATCAGGTAGTGATCTGGTTATAGCCTGACACCTTCATCCTACCTCCCATTCACTTAATGGGGCTCAGCAGCAAGGAAGACAGGAGATAATGCAAATAAAAGTGATTCTTTGTCATAGCAGGACAGGACTTTTGTTCTACAAGATCAAAATCTAACACAGCAAACCCAAATATCCACAGAACCCTAAACAGGGCAAACTCACATCACTGAACAAGCAGGAGCCAAGAAGAGACACACGGCCTTGGACACCTAATTTCCATGTCAGAGCAATCAGCCTGGGACAAGGGCATGAAGACAGCCAAGGCTTTTCCTCTACAGGAGCGTTTACTCAAGGTGGTCCGAGCTATCGGATATCCTCAGGCACACTGCTGATTCCCCAGAATCTTTCCAGGCACCTTTTAAAACTCATGCAATCAATTGCAAAGAACAAACCTCCTCTTGCCTAAACATCACATTTAATTGCCTGAATAAAGCAGCCCAATTCCCATAAACATTTATAATTACTCTCACATAGTCCATAGGGACTCTTGTCCCACAGGGCAGGAAACAGAACGGTGAAAAGCTGAGTACACGCATGAATATTTAGAGCAAAGGAGACATAGCAAGCCAGGAGGATTCCCAGCGGCATTCTGCAGGAGGACAACTTGGCTCACAACACAGCCTGGAACTGGACTGGCTGACTTTGGAGCACAAGCAAAATGACACAAGTCCTTTCCAGTCATTAGGAAGAAAGAAGATTCTCCTGGCCTTCAACAACCAGGGAGTTTTTTATTCTTCCCCATCACGACAAGGGAAATGCATTTCATTACTTTGGTTACCTTAAAGCCATTGCTCAGGCAAGAAGTCTTACCATGAGTGCCCAAAACTCTTTAGAAAAGGAAGGAACTCCACTTCAATGTTTCAAAATCCTCACTGCTGTAGAGTTAAAACCTTGGCAGTGCCCTCTGTCACACCATGCAGGTGTAATGCCAAGGACTGAAAACCCACGGAGCTTCAGTGGAATTTGTGGCTCCATATATTCATAAAACATCTAGAAAGAAGAGTGACCAAGTTTACTGATGGTATTAAGCTATTCAGGGTAATAGAAACAGCAGTTGACTAAGTGGACAACTTTGTGAGAAAAAGCTGCTGAATTTTACAGGACACTTGGTCTACCTAGTTGAGAAAAATTAAATGATGTGTGTGCAGAAAATCCCTACCCTAATTCCAAGATTACAGGTTCCAAATTGACAATTAACCACCGGAAACATGATCTGTAACTCCAGGAAACTGCCTACCCTGAAGAAAAGCAAATATCACCCTGAACAAAACATACCACAGTGCTGTTATACAAATCCAGACAGGATCTATGCTGAGCAGAGTGTAGCTCTGCTCTTCTCCACCTCCACAGGCATGGAGCAGGAACAGGAAAAGGATCAAAGAAAAACGGGGATGAGCAAGGGACAGAAGCATTTCCAGCTGCAAAGCCACTGTGCTCTAACTCTCTGGCCTGGAAGACAGATGACTGGAAAGGCAGAGTAGGCACAGAGGAGACAGTGAAATAATTGCTCACCATTTTTTCTCACACAAGAAAAAGGGGGACTCATGAGGCAGACTCAAAGCAAATCAAAAGGACACATTTCCCCACACAACGCATAATTTAGCTGAAGAACTGTAGATCCTGTGGATGCTCAAGGAGTGCATTGAGATCTTGGACAGAAAAATCATGAACTGATAAAGACATATCCTCAGGGTTATGTAAATTCCAAAGACACATATTGCTCAAGGGAAGGAAAACCTTTGGAGATGTATACGTGCCTGTACTGTCCCTCACAGGTGTTTGCTCTCAACTATGTTATTGCCAGCTGCACACAGGACTTTCTAACTGGAAACAGCAGGGATACCCAAGCAATTTCTCTCTGTGCCCAGCAGAGGTGCAGCTTCTGCAGCCACGTGAGACGTACTTACACAGACTTTGATCTGACCCACTGCAGCTGTCCTGGTATTTGAGGCCGAAACACCACCTCCATCCCAAATAAGACAGAAGAGACACTTCATGCTAGCACCACTAAGAAAAGGTGCTAAGAAAAACACATTACAATATTCTGTATTACGAGAGGACAAGAGGAGATCTATTTGCCTGCTTCTGTCAGCCATGAAGAGCTGAATTCACAAGCTCAAGTACAAGAGCCAACACTCCCTATAGCACGTCCTGTCATTTTACAGACATTTGAAAGGGAACACAAAGCCACATTCACATGGAGCAGAGTTTTGTATTTCATCTTTTTTTTTTTTTTTCTCTTCTACGTGTATCAAGAATATGGCTCTGGAATCAGCTGAACTCCAAATCAGGCTGCAACAGCCAAAAGGCTGATGATCAAGGCTTCTCAATTTCCCTAATTTTGAGACAATCATTTGGAATTTGGAAATTCTCTGAAGGTATTTACAGATGGTACGACAAATAACAGAGCAGAGATGGAGAGAGCAGAGCCTTCCCCCACTGTGCACAGATACAAAGAAGGAAACTGAAGAGTGTGGTTTCCTTTCCCCAAAAGATTAGAAACAGAAGACGAGAGTTTTAGGTAGATTTTATCTAAGTCTTCCAAACTGGGATTACATTACAATAGTTCTGCAGTTAACCACACAAAAAAGCAGCTCAGCATTGTGCTTTTAAGAAAAAAAATTCTAAAGAACCAGAAATTTCCAAGTTCTTGCACAAACCCCAAATGGTTCATTATTAACTGCTCAAACACACTGTTATATGATTTATATGTCAATTAAAAAGGCTCACACTGGGTACTAGTCACTGGAAGGAGCTACAAACAACTCTCTATCCCAGCCATAAGTTTCGATAATGACCTGCTTAACAGGGACTTCCCTATAGGGAACTGCTGTGGCAGAGCAGGGTGCTAGCACTGTTCTGGCTGCCAAGCCTCCAGTGGTTTGCACAACTGAGGAATTAGTTATTAACTCACAAAGCTGTAAGACAGCACAACTACTACGAGGTACAAACCAGAACATGCAGGAAAATGAAAGGACTAATTGAGGTGAGAATGACCACACAGCACAAAACAAGGAGCTTCATGAACCTGAGACACAAAACAAGAAAGCAGCTTCTTTCAGGCAAAAAGATGGTGCAGAATTACAGTTTCAGTAAGAACAAGGAAGGAACACTGTCCATGGAGCTGTTCTTGATGGACTGCCCACAGAACAATGTGCTTCAACTGTTTTCTTGGGATTCTAATCAGCTTTCAGCAATGTCATGTGACCCACTGTACTTCTGCAATAGGGAAAAAATCCAGGGAACTGAACCAGACCATGCCCTGGGGGTTTCACTGAATGAAACAGACAGCAAAGAGTTTTGCTTGGAAGATAAGTACTTTTTCTGGGGAAGCAGCTGTTAATAAAGTAACCTGAAACACATACCTGCGTCAGTAGCTCTTAACCTCGGTGCCAACAAGTTACCCAGAACTCTTGGAGGAAAAAATAAGAGGGAAAAAACCAAAGCAACCCCTGCTGCTGACACCTTGTAGACTCCCTTCTGCATTCCAAGCCCTCCACAGTATTTCTGGGGAATTTGCCAGCCATACACATACAGTTTATCACAGAATCACAGACTGGTTTGGGTTGGAAGGGACCTGAAAGCCCTCTCCATTCCACTCCCTGCCATGGACAGGGACACCTTCCACTAGACCAGGCAGCTCCAACCCTCGTCCAGCCTGGCCTTGGACACTTCCAGGGATCAACAGGCAGCCACAGCTTCTCTGTGCAACACCTGCCAGGACCTCAACACCCTTACAGAAATTAATTTCTCCCTGATATCTAATCTAAATCTACCCTACTTCAGGTTAAGATCATTCCCCCACCTTAATTCATCTGCTGAAGGGAAAAAATAATTGTTTTTTTTTTTAATTTTAAGACATTAATTTGAAGTCCTTAATATGTTCATAATAAATTTAATTAACGTATTTATAAAAACAATTAGTTCAGGGTATTCTGCATCTCAGAGCTGAAATCATCCAGCCAAGATAACCTGGAGTGGGGGGACATGAAGCTTTGCCCTCACTGAGAGGGCAAGAAGTAGGTTGGGAACAAGTTTGCAAGAACAGGGTGTGGAATAAACTCCCCCTGCTAGAGGCCATACCTCTAAGGGGTGTGAAATCCCATTGCAGATGGCCTGCACTCTCTGTCTGGCCCAACACCAATCCCAGTCCTTGAATCCAAAATGGCCTGGGTTGAAAAGGACCTTATAAATCTTCTAGTTCCAACCCTCTGCCATGGACAGGGATAAAACAATTGAAAAAAATTAAGCAGTGCATCTCAACAGGCCCTTAAACTAACATCAACAAGTCAACTTTAAATATTATTTTATAATATTAACCAACATTACATTAAAATATTATTTTAAAGACTTCTAACACAATACTAATAGTGAGAGACAGGACTACAAGGCGAGTGCAAGTGGTTTGCTCTTCCACTGCTCTCATTCCACTTCAGCTGGAGTGAAAAGGCTCCCAGTTGCTCCTGTTTTAAGGATGAGGAAACACAGCTCCCTCTCTCACAGCAGAAAACACGGACTAGAGCATCAGACCGATCTAAGTCTTGCTTCCAGTTTTCTCCTGTCTTTAGACACAGCTAGAACACAAGCAAAAATTTGAGAGTGTTGTTAAAGGCTGGCTTAAAAATATCATCAGCACAAAGTATTCCTTACAAATAGCCAGTGCCAAGCCACGGGAATAAACAGGATGGTTTGTTTCCTCCATTCCTGGGCAAATATACAAGCATGGACACAGACCTACAGGATTTAAACAGCCTGGAAAGAAACTGAAACCATGTGCATTGCTGAACAGCACAGTGGAAATTGTGTCTCGGTGCATCAATCAATTAATTTCCCTATGGCCAGGATTTGGAGCAGAAAACAGCAAACAGCCCTGGGATCACTGAATGAAAGGAACTGCATGAGTGGAAGGAGTGTTCCCTTGCCGCCACAGAGAACAGTTGGCTTTGCCTGGATACAGAATATCCAGGAACTGAATCTTCTAGTCAGAAATACCGTCCTATGGAATATGGTAAAGCCAAAGCAAATGCAGCATTCTCCAGGACAACTCTAACGGCAGGAGGAAAGAGTGCTGGTCCACTCTATGGGGAATATTCTCTCTCCTCCCCTCTGAGATTACGAACTGGGAAAAAAAAAAGAGATTTGTAAACTCCATCAGAAAGCATTCACATATTCCAGTGACTGTGAAATAATAGCCTGCCCATTTCAAACAGGCTCATACAACACCCCTCAGTTTGCCCTTAAATCATGTGTTCTAAGGAGGCAGTGACACTTGCCGCTACTAATACTCCTTTAACCAGCAGACAGCATCAGCTGAGGCACAAAGCAGCACAATTCCAGAAATAACACATCGAATCTGGCCAATCCCACCTCTGTGCTTTGAGGCTGAGCCTCAGCATGACAAACCCCACCAAAGCCCTCCCCACCCTGCACAGCTCAGCCTGACTCAACACTCAAAGTCCCAACACTAAGCGTCTCTTCTCAGCTGCAAACCTGACCACTAAGCACTCTACACAGGACTGGTTTTCATGAGATAGCCTTGGAACCTGTGAGTAGCCAAATATCTCAAGCCTGGGCAGGCAGAAAGAACAAAAATAAACTTCCCTTAGAGTTTCCACAAAACACAAGCTGTCAACCTTTCACACCAGGCAGATCATTATGGGAGATCTTTACACCAAGGTCACTGCAGCATTCCTAGAAGTCCAAGTGCATGACCACGTGGCAGGGATTTGTGTTTTTGTTTTGCTTGTTTAAAGCAAAGATAAAATAATTTTTACATAGAAGAAGTCAGTGACAAGAAAAGCAGCTGTTCTGGGTTTCAAGACTGCACTGCAAGTCGGCTCCACCATTTTTGGTCAGGAGAATATTCAAACTTCTTAAAAAACTGGATTAGTAGAGCAAAGCAACACACAGACAAGCCATGGGGATTAGCTTTAGAGGAACAGGATGGGCACAGGCAACAGGAAAGGAAAAGAGGATTATTTCAGTGTTTTCAACACTGAACTAACTACCCACCCCTCTCCCTTCGCTGGACAATGGAAACAGCATAAACACTATACGTTTTTCTTATCATTTCTTGGACCTGCTTTAGGGGATTCTGAAGAAATGACTAACAGTGAGAAGTATAAAAGAATACTCAAGAGTTCCCAGACTTTTGTCACAAGAGATCATCCATCTGCTCAGGCAGCAAGCAGGAATCAAACTGCAAATGAGACAAAGATTTGGGCAAGTTGAAGCCGGGTGAAACAATTGCAGCTTGGGAGAAGTTCAAAACAAGCCAAACCTTGAAACATTTAAGCTTCAAGGAACACAACTGCAAAGCATCAACATCTCACACTGTGGGAGAAATAAAAGAGCTGGGAGCAATGGGATTTCCCCAGCACAAAGCAGCATAAAAAGCAGGCAGGGAGCTACTGCCAGAGCAGTGTTTTAACTTTCCAGTGCTTCAACTATGGTTCCTCATGTATTTTTTTAACTCTGGTGATCATGTGAGATGCTTCAAGCAGACAGAGCATGGTTTGGGCTTTTGGGCACCTCTAGTCCTATGGCAGGAATCACTCCAAGAAAAAAGAAAACCCTCCTTCAGCAAAAATAACTGGTCTTCAATGAAACAATGAAAGAGAAGTTATAGAAACCTTAACCACATTCCAGGCTGTGTCAGTGAGCTACCGAGGAGGTCAAACTGTTGCCATAAGAATGACCAAGGCCCAGAGAGTCACCTCCTCCGTGCCGGATGTTACAGGGCCCCAGAGCATGAAACACAGGGTGAGTAAACAGCAAAGAGCAAACACCGACTGTGTTTACACAACCCCCTTCTCCTCTGTGAATTCCAAAGACCTGTGACTAAGTTCCTTTGCAGAGAAAGAGCACTTTCCTAATCAACTTCTGCTGCATCCACTAGAACATGGTTCAGGAAAGGCAGCGCTGGTGCTCAGACTATCGCTGCTGCTTTCAACTCCTCACACCAGCACGTCTCAAGAAGCAAGCAAGGGGAGAAGACTTCAAAATGCAACTGGGAAGATGAATAAAAATAGTTTAAAGCTTTAAGAAAACTGCTAAGCCTCATTTCTAGTATATTCCTGATTTTCAGACTTTACACAGCAAACACAGCAGCTTTCCAGAAGACGAGCCCATCATTCTGTCTGCTTTTCCCAAAGCCTTCTTCTCCTCTCTCTTCCTCCTCCTTCTGCTTACCCGTACCTAGTATTAACTATTTTCATCCATCCATCCATCCCTAATCTGTCCTTAAGAAGCATTTTCCCCTTTCCCCTGCATTCTCCCACTGTGCCACGGTCTGACTCTAACAATGCCAACTGTTGCTCCCTGAAGTCAGGTCTGGAGGGTATCACAGAATCCCATAATGATTTAGGTTGGAAAGCACCTTACAGATGATCCCGCTCTACCCCTTGCCATGGGCAGGCACACCTTCCACTAGACCAGGCAGCTCCAAGCCCCATCCAACCTGGCCTTGAACACTTCCACGGATGGGGCAGCCACAACTTCTCTGGGCCAACCTGCGCTAGAGCCTCCCCACCTTCACAGGGAAGATAAAAGGCTGGATAACGAGTGAAACAATTCTAGGAGGTGAAATCACACAAAACAATCACAAAATACCAGTTTACACCTCCACACCTTGCCATTTATTATTCCTCCCTTACAGACTTTCTCCAAGCACTGCAAGTGACCGCCTTTGGGCTTAAGTGTTATTATTTACACGATGCTCTATGTAAAATACATATAAAAAATTAAAAACTGCATTCACTGTCACAGTAAGCAGCTGCAGCTCCTGATTCTGTTCTTCAAGTCTTGGGTGAAAAATTCCCCATTGCTCAAACTAAAGAGATCATCAGGAAATGTGGCAAACTCCCAGCCAGCTGTGCTAATGATAATTTTTATAATTATCATTTTGATCAAACATAAGCCAGACCTACATTGAGGGGAAGGGTAGCCCCAGGTGACTTTACTACAGCTGAACCAAAGTAAGATTCAAAGCCCACTGGTTCCTGAATGTGGGGCAGGATTTTCAATTAATGCATCATTAAGGAGTAGATGATGACTGGAGGATTTGAGAGCATCTGCAAGGCAAGCTGGGAGCTCAGCTCATGTGCCACGCTGCTGGCAGTGCTATGCAGGTGACAGCCCATCATGGCCCCAAACAGAGAAACCAGGAACACAACGACCGCATCCACAGGACAAGCAGTCAGGGACTTCAATCGCAGTGAGGAGGTTTAGGTTGGGCATTAGACAAAGCCTCCTTACAGGAAGGATAATTAAGGAGAGGGATAGATTGCCTGGGGAGGTACAGGAACTGCTGTTCCTGGAGGTTTTACAAGTGAAGGGAGACATCTGTCATGCTGACCCCACTGTGGATCCAGGGGGTGGATTAACAGCCGTTCTAAGACCCAGCTCTGTTTTCTAACAACTTCCCAAATGCCTTGCTGGTCTCCAACTTCAAACTGCTCCGAGTCAGGAGCTGATAATGGCAGAGAAATACATTTTGTTTACATCACAGCACTCAGCGAAGGCTGAGATTCAGTGTAACCAACAGTCAATCCAAGGCAGGGCCTGGACAAGGCTCCTCACCCTGCTCTTCCAAGTGCTGGCATCTATTTCATAGAATCATGGAACAGTTTGGATTGGAAAGGATGTTAACGATCATCTAATTCTAACTCCCTGCCATGGGCAGGGACACCTTCCGCTAGACCAGACAGCTCCAAGCCCCATCCAACCTGGCCTCGGACGCTTCCAGGGATGGGCAGCCACAGCTTCTCTAGGCAACCTGTGCCAGGGCCTCACCACCCTCACAGTGAACAATTTTCTCCTAGTATCCAATCGAAACCTATTCTCTCAATTTAAAGCCATTCCCCATTGTCCTGTCTCTCCAGGCCCTTGTAAATAGTCTCTCTCCATCTTTCCTGTGGGCTTCCATCAGGCACTAGAAGGCCACAATTAGGTCACCCCAAAACCTTCTCTTCTCCTGGCTGAACAATCCCAATTCTCTCAGCTTTTCCTCACAGGAGAGGTGCTCAGTCCTTCTAATCACCTTGGTGGCCACTCTGGACATACTCCCCCACAAAGAAGGGCTGCTATTTGGGTGTGGGTTCCAGGTACGAGGAGGCAGATAGCCAAAAGGCAGGCTAATGCCCACAAGTCCACTCCTTCACACCCCGGAGTTTGTCCAGTGCAAGGCAGCACCCACCACCTCTTGCCCTGCAGAACTCAGACAAGACACACGAACATGCTACCTTTTTAACATTTTCCTCCTCCTCTTGGCGTTTCTCATAGTGTGAGAAGTCATCAAAGATGGAGGTGGTATGCTTGTAGGTGGCAATAATTTTCAACACCTGCTTAGCCTTTTCCAGAGGCACCTCCTGAGTGTCCCTGGAGTTGGTCACTGGTTTATTCTCGTTGTTCTCTAGGCGGATGTGTCGCAGCTGGCTGTTGGGAACGTCCTTCACAAAAATCCATCTGACATCAAAACGTCCCTTCCATTTGTCCTGGGACCACACACCTGCACAGGTGTTATAGTCCACAGCAGATTTCATTTCTGCTACGCCGCAGAAGTGACCACTACCGTTGACACTGAACAGTAAGTATACGGGGCCCTTCCCACTCACGGAGCGATAGGCTGCATCCAGTCTCTTGTTGCCATGCTCCGTACTGCACCAGATGTTGTATTTAATGGAACGGTGGATATCATCCTCAGAGTAACTCTTAATGATGAAAACCCGCCCATGCTTTGGGTTCCAGTCAAAATCCTTGGGGTTGTAGTTGTTGACAGATCTCAACTTCTCCAAGACTGGGTGTGGCTCAGAAGGAGAACCAGAACTGGCCTGAGCCTGTCCCACTCCGTTACCGTCCACTCCGTTCTGGCTGAAGCCATTGCCGCGATTCCGAGGGGCAACCCAGCGGGTGGGCTGTGCTGGTGGCACAGGCAGTGGGGCTGGCGGTGGCAGCGCCTGCGGCTGCTGCCCACCCAGAGCCTGGGTCATCGGTGGGCTACTATTGATCTGCTGGCCCATGGGCTGCGGAGACACCTGCACTGGCTGTTGAGCAAGATTCTGGACCAAGGCCTGTGATGGGGCTTTTGCCACTGGCCCTTTGTTATCCCAAGTTCCAATATCCATGTTATGTTTTATGGGAGGCGGCGGAAGACTTGACCCTGCAATGCCATTCTTGGTCTTCAGCTTGGGCTGCTGCTTGGCAGGTTTGCTGGCAATGTCAGCCCATGAGGTCGGCTTTGGTGGTGCAATAGTCGCCGGAGGCAAACTGTTCGACGTCACGATGTTACTGGTGATCGATCCGCTCCCCACAGCTGAGCCGACGACTTTCGGGACGCTGCTCGCCACGTCCGTGCTGCCCAGCTTGAGGGCTGCCATGCCCTGGTCAATGGTGTTCATGCCAGGAGCCTTGTTCAGGGTCTCATTGGCAAAGGCCGACTGCCCGTCGATCATGGCCCCTCCCAGTGAGCTGGGAGCATAGGCGTAGTTGCTGCTGTAGCCAGAGCTTTGAGTGGATTGTCCCTGAGAACTGTTATTCCCCCAAGCCGAAAAATCAATCCCACTTGGAAAGAAGTTAAAGCCATGCTGCCCAAGGAATGGAGTGCTGCCAAGGGCCCCTGGCTGCCCAAACATGGCGTCAGGAAGGAAGTGAGGCTCCCCGTTGCTCAGCTGTCCATATGAGGTCAGGTAGGGCATGGGGGGGTCTCCTCCTGTGGACCAGGCAGCTTCGCCTAAGGAGTAGGAGAATCCAATGGAGGGACTGAAGTAGCTTGGTAAGTAGGAATCAGACATTGCAGTGTAGGCATTATTCTGAAAGAAAACCACAAAAACATGAGCACTGAATTGTTAGGAGTTGAACCAATTTTAAGGGACCAGGAATAAAGGCAGGTTAGATTTCCCATGCCCTACTCCTCCCTAGCATAGGGCTGGGCAGATAAATAGGCCTGGTCTTGAACACCTTCTTTGTTACAAGGGCTCTAAAATCTGTTCCATTGCCAGAAAGGTTAAAGACAAAGGCTAAGAAAGGTTAAAGACAATGCTTCCTGTGCCAAGAGGGGAGTGTGTAGTGTTCCTGACATACAGTGTGGGAAGCCTGGGAAGCCCCGGAGCTCCTGCTCAGGCTTTAAAAATCCAGTATCTTGCATCCAAATATCATCTTCTGCTAGTAGCTACTTCCAACAAGGGTTTTTCCTGCCTAACATACTTAACCCTTATTAGGGTGTTCAGGGAGGATTTGGGGAAAGAATGCAGAGAGAAGGGGAATAAGAAAGAAAAGGATCCAGTAGAAACACTCCGCAAAAATCACGAGTGTCCCTGGTTGCTTCCCTTAAACTTACTAGCCATGAAAACAGCTTTATTCCTACAATTTAGACTTCCACACTTCCCAATATTCCAACAAATTGCAAACAAACAGGGATTTAAGGACTATTCCTCAAAACACAAACTTCTCCAGTGCTCTGGGCACACACTGAAAATTACCTGAAAATGGGAAGTAATCAATAGAAGACTTTTACAGCACAGTGACAGCACCAGCAGGTTTCAAATCCAGAGAGGGAAAAAAACCCGGCTCCATGCCTTGATCTCCCTTTTAACATCCAAGTAGCCTTTAGGTTACAAAAAACAAATGCCTAATTTGACAATTAGGGAAGTCTCAGACGTCCCCCAAGACTTGCTTACATGAAAAACATCTGTCATTTCCCATTCAAACCCAGGTCCCCTCCAGGGAGTAGTTTCAGTCCTGCTAATGGACATTATCCTGAGTAATTTGAACCTGTGAGCAGCAGCCTCGGCTGCCCAGCCCCTAACACACTAGCCCAGTGCAGGCAAGACCAAAGGCACGTTCAGTTCCCAGCTAAAAGCTTGGCTTGCAGCAGGCTCTGCTCCACTTTTTGTTGAATCACGTATTCATGTGCCAAGTGCAGCTCTCAGAGGACTTTATGTCGTGCTGAAATCCACAGAGTCTCTCAAGATGGCTCTGGCACCCTCCAGAAATAGCTGGTTTGCCACTCTACCTCCTACTTACAGGAGAGGAACAGGTTTGGGGCTAACCAAGCCCCAACTCTACAGAAATTAATAGGAATTATTTAACATTGTGTGTTCAGAGACAAGATTTCTGTGGTACTGCCTGAAAATTCAGAGATGCTCTCTTCAACCTTTGTTTTCACAAAGGTCTCCCAAAAGCAAATCAGTAAAAAAACTCACTCTTATCCAGGGTTTTACTAACTGAGGAACTCAATCCTGCTAAACCCAGGACTCAGTATGTCCGAAAGCACCAACACTGACATTAATTTGTAAGACAAATGAAACTTAAAACTGCCTATTACTACTTTGAGCCAGCAAAGTCACTTCATAAGTTAATTGCCTCAACGATAAGAGCAACATTTTCTCTCCTGAACTCAGCTTTAAGGAAATAGGAACATGCTGGCCCATCCCTAAACCCGAGGCAGAGCCATTTTCTCTCCACAGGAGATAGCACATCGCTATCAGATAAAAATCTTTCCTCTTGTCACCTAAAATATTTTCCCACTTGTCAATTATGTTCAACTTTGAGATATCTAACACAGGGTGTATTAAGCTATGACCTGTAGAGTACTAAGCAGCTACATACAGGTAGTAAGAAGGAAGCAGAGCAGTTCAGGAGTTGAGCACGGGCAGCTCAGAGCAGATTTGGGACACCATCACTGCTGTTCTCCACCTGAATGTCTCTGACACTGCTTTGTTATCAAACACAGCACCTCACTCGGCTCCACTGCCCTCGCACAACTAACACACTTGCTGATTACCATGCAAATAAAACTTCACCAGCTTCTCATTCTCTCCATGACTAAGACTCTTCGCACAGTTATTTCCTCAAATTCACTGTTCCTCTTCACCTCAGACCAGAACCAGGGTTCTTAGTGAGCCTTGCTGTTGAGCTTTTATTTTTTAAAGGGTTGAAAAATCATTTACTGTGTATCTGAGCTTTAAAATACACAGTAACCTTGCGGGAACTGACAAGTAACAGTCATACCTGAAAGAGCAGGTGGGGAATAAGGAGCAGTGAAACTTTACAACATGGTTACTTCAAGGGTGTGTGGAGAGCTCAGGAAGCAACTCCAAAACTCATTTAATTCAATTATTCAGAGCAGTTTCTCTAACTCCCTTTCCCATCCCCAGCAAAAAACCGCACCCTTGGATACCTGTGTATTTTTGCCTCCCTCCAGAGCTCTGGAGGTTTTGGACTCTATTTTATAGAATACAGACTATCAACACAGCACAACAAGGAACTGAGAGTCACTCCAAAGTTCCACTCCAAGTTAACTTGGTGGTTTCACCTTGCTCCGGCTCAGCTTCTGCCTCCTGGGGCACATCCAATCACTTCCCTATTTTTAAAATGAATTTTTACCAGCCTGAGACACACTGAAAGAAATTAAAGATCCAGAAGTACTCCACTAAAACATGCAAAATAGAGGAAAATACTATGTTGCTTCAAAATTATAGTAAACCTCACTGTCTTTAGGAAATTTTAATAAAACGGCAGTTTGTATGAAATATATCCATATTCAGAAAGAAACTGGGAATTAGGGATATTGAGAGCTGAGACAGAAAAAAACAGCATTAAGTGACAGCTACTAGGAAAGTAGCTGCTTTTATTCAAGACTTGAGAAAGCAATAATGTTCTCTCACCCTACGAAGGCTGAATTTAGGCTTGTAACTTTTCCGGTGGCTGAATGAAGTGAATTGTCTTGATGGACAGGCTGAATTCTGAAGATTATGAACAGCTGACAGACAAAGAATACTTATCCTCAGATCTTTAGCACAAACTAGGAAAATACTTGTTGAAAATTTAACTGAGACAGAAACCTGCTCCTGTGATCCAATAAAACATGCATCACATTTACACTAAAAAATAATGTACTGACTAGTAAAAATATGCAAAAATACAGCAAGGGGAAACCAGAATAGCTTATTTTTACTGATCACAACTGGAAAGAGAAGCCAAGAGAATAAACTGACTGCTCCAGTGCTATTACAGATGTTTATCTATAGTACTCACTTGTACATCTAATCAGCTGAACACCATCTGTTCAGTGTCACTCCCCTGCAGCTCATTAAGGAAAACAAACAAACATCAGTTAACAGTGGTGTTACTCTAAGAGAAAGTGAAGAGGAAAAGTAGCTGCAAGTTTGACTTCCAGGATCCGGTCACAAAACTCCAAAACTCCCCAGCTCAACTTGTAACCAAAGTTCTCAGAAAATCTCAACATTTGTATCACATGTGGGCTCTGGGTTTGTTTTGGTTTTTTGGGGTTTTTTTTTGTGAAAAACAGAGAAGTCCCCCTGACAGGCATCATCAGTTCACTTGGTGTAGGGGTAAGAAGGTTGATCTGATCCTCCAAAATTGCAGCAGCCACATGTGAAGCAACTTCACAACCCAACTCAGCATATTTCTCTGGTGTAAAGAACCAGAAACCAATACAGGCACAACACTAAAACTGAAAGACCAGAAATGGTGACTTTGAGACAGTCACGTTGAAAAAAAAAAAGAGCTGGACACCAACTCTAAGAAGTTCTCACAGCCTCAAAAAGATGCTAAAAACCTTCCTACCTCACTCACCACAATCTAACAGCAGTCAATGCTTTCTACCAGCAGAAATGCAGGTGTAGGATAGGATATAAGTGAAGGCAGCTGGCAAACATCAAAATGCAATCAGTGGAGATGGGGAACATACAAGGAGGCCAAACTCCCTTCCCTTGGAGCAGCAGGAAACCTTGCTGCTCTTGGTGCTCCTGCCTGCAGCAAGTACTCACCGGGCGGGCCTGGGGACTCAGGTAGGGCTCAAAGTCGTCATCATTCAACCCATCTTTCTGGTGCACAGAGCCGTTTTGCACTGAGAAGAGATGTGTAACATTAGAAAAACCTATGCAATTAGCTCCTATTATTATCAGCTTAAAGTATTTAAAGCCAAACTCTAGAATAAAACGAACTTCTGCCAATTCTAACACACCACATTCAGCCCACGGCACACAGACGCTTCCCCACGGCACAGACATCACCTGCCAACTATCCCCAGCCCAGCAGCCAGGCCCGGTCGCAGGGTTTATTTCCCTCCCGGCAGGTTTTGGAGAGACCCTCCCTCTCCAGGCGGCGGGATCCTCCCGCTCCCAGCCAGGGCCGCCCGGCCCCACGGATCTCACCTTTGTTGCCTTGGCCCTTGGGTCTCTGGCGCGACAGCGGCGACGTAGGGAGAGAAAGAGGGAGAGCAGTGAGTCAGAGGGACAGACCCGGTTCGAGTGGGGACACAGACCCAGGCCAGTGAGGGGAGGACAGAGCTGGCGTGGGTAAACAGACCCGTCGCGGGGGGGGAAGCCAAGGCTCGGCAGGGACAGACCCGGCCCGGGGAGGGCAGAGGTCCGGCCCGGCGGGGTCGAGCCCTGCGGGGACAGGCCCGGCCCGGCCGCATCACAATAGAGCGCGGTCCTGCGAAGGGAGAGGAGTGAGAACGCAGCCGCCACACGGGCCGGCCCGGGGCGCAACCCCCGTTAGGCCCAGAGCCGCAGCCTCGCCCGGCAGGGCCATCCCGGTATCGGCGAGGGGATCCCTACCTGCTCCAGGAGGCTGCTAGCCGACATGGCTCCGCGGCGGGGCTGCAGGCGGGGCGGGGCGGGGCGGGAGGCGGCGGCGCTTTGTCCGGGCCTGGCGGACTCGGGGTGGCCCTGGCGGACTCAGGGCAGCCGCCGGCGGAGCGGGGCAGGGGGACGCTCTATCCCACCATCCCCACCCCACCCCCCGGCCGCGCGTCTCTATGGCCCGGGCCCGCCGCCTCGCGCTCCCCCCGCCCGGTCACGCGGNGAGGGTGGTGCAGTGCATGCCGGGACGGCGGAGGACCGGAGCGGGGGGCGGAGCAGCGCCCCCATTCGGCTGGAAGTGGGAGACTTCTTAAAGGGCCAGGCGGCTCCGCTGAGGTTTTAAGGCAAAAAAATGGCAAATTCGGGGCCCGGCTGCAGGCTCAGCCCAACCTCATCCTGTCGCGCCGCGACATTTTAGCTCCCCCCGTCCCCAGTCCAGCACTCCAGGGTGCGGAGGACCCAGGGGACATCGCAGTTCTATGGGACCCCTACCCAGGTCAAAAGGGCTACCTCGATGTTGGGTGGGCGTACAGCGAGCAGGGAGCCCAGATTCACCCTACTTCCCGGCCAAGAGACGGGAACAGCTCCAGCAGGGACCTGACAGGATTTGCTGTATGCCTGGACTGGGGAAGGGGGCCCCCAAAAGGTCCCCATTCTCCTTCAGTCAAGGACCTGCAAGGAGCAAGCCAGAGGAGAATGGAGGGAAGGTGGCTGGATATGGAAGGAGGTGGATCCCTGATCCAAAGCCACAGAATCACAGACTGGTTTGGGTTGGAAGGGACCTGAAAGCCCACTCCATCCCACCCCCTGCCATGGGCAGGGACACCTTCCACTACCCCAGGTTGCTCCAAGCCCCGTCCAACCTGGCCTTGGACACTTCCAGGGATTCAGGGGCAGCCACAGCTTCTGTGGGTAGCCTGTGCCAGGGCCTCCCCATCCTCACAGGGAAGAATTCTTTTCCATAACTCCATCTAACCCTGCCCTCTGGCAGAAGGAAGCCATTCCTCCTTGTCATGTCCCTCCAGGCTCTTGTCCAAAGTTCCTCTCCAGGTCTCTTGGAGCCCCTTTAGGCACTGAAGGGGCTCTAAGAGTCTCCCCGGAACCTTCTCTTCTCCAGGCTGAGCATGGGATCTGGCTCCCATAGCTGTTCCGACCTCCACCCCAAGCCAGGAAACACTTCCCAGAGGCCAAGATCAGAGCAGCAGCAACCACCCCTCACAAACTGAGGTTCAGGAATCCCTGCCCATCCCCTGCTGTCCCCAAGGCAATGGAGGCACCGCCTTTCACCTCTCCAATGAAAAAATCCATTGGAGCTTAATTCCATTTTTCCTTTTAATGCCAAACACATCTTCCTGCCCTCCCCCCACCCTCCCCAGGTGTGTTTCCTTTGCTTAATATTTCCAGCCAAGCAGCTCCCACCCTCTGAGCCCTCCCAAACCTCCGCACCTCTAAAGCCACCCGGTGCTTTCCCCCTTCCATTTTCCCAGTGTGGCAAAGCCCAAATGGATCTCCAACCACCGAAAAAAAAGAGAGAAAGAGGGAAAACAGCGGGGTGCACAGTATTTCAGCAATGTGCCAGTTCTAACCCTGCCAAGAGATTACAGGAAGAAAGAAGAAAAAATAATACAAAAATAAAACCACCAAACAAGTAGCGACAAGCATGGAGCAGCCTCGGCACACAGTGTAAACAGAAGCTGTCCCGATCCGAAATCTGGCTCTCCCAGAAAGCAACAGTACAACATGCTTTGTACACCCCGAAAGGTCCCTGCGGTGCTGAGCAGCCAAGGGGGAGGATCTGGGTTTGAGCTTGAGTTGATATTTTTTGCCTTATACTAAAGGCTGAAGTGATCTCAGAGTCTTCAAGCGGCATTTGCAGCACCGAGCCTTGCCGGGCAGGGAAAGGGATGGGGGAAAAGTGCCATGGAAGAGGAGGGATTGGGATACAGGGACCCTTAGAGAAGGTCCCAGGGTTTTGCAGCTGGGAAATCTGGACAAGGAAAGGGAGAGAGCAAACAAATACAAAAAAATAGAGATATAAAAACAATTTGTGTGGAGGAGGAGAACATGGACAGTAAATTCATTGTACTGTCAGCCTCCCGAAAGCAAGAAAAATAATAACAAAATCTCATTTGAGGTGACAGTGAAGGGTCCAACAGAACTCCCTTCCCTGGGGAAAATAAAAATACAAATGAGGTACCTGTTCCACCCCAAATCCATCACCCTTTCTCACAGCCACGTCCACACTCAAGCCTTATTGTCTCTCAAATAAGGTCTCAGGGCCAGGGCAGCCCTGGAGCAGAAGCACTGAGGCATGGCTAGTTCCTCCTGGTTGGGTTGTCCAGCAGAGATCCAGTCTCTCCTTGACCCTGCCACAGGTGCTATTGTTCAGTGCTCCATGGAGACGGAGCCTTATCCACATCTCATATGTTTCTCCAGCTTTGTTTTAAAAACCAAAATTTTACATATATATATATAATATACAGTACAATGAAAATATCCATGGTAACAAATGGGGTGGCTGGAAAAGATGCTTAACAAAAAAGCCTGAAATAAAACAAACTCCCAACTCTTCTCCTAACTGATGCTTGCCTTCCCCACTAGTCTTCCAAGACCACAATCTCCACATTATGGACCTGGTGCTGATGGTCCTCCACATCTCCTACCACTTTCTCCTCAGTCCTCAGCTCTGTCTCCAGGATCACAGCTTTGCCCTCTGATTCATCTGTGTCTGCCTCAGGATCCGGCGCTGGGTCGATCTCTATGATGGTCTGCCCATCGTCTGAGGTGCCTTCCACAGCTTGGATGGTGGAAGTGATGCCAGACTCCATGGCCACCAGTTCCACAGGGTTGACCACAGCCGCCATGTTGGCCAGGGCCCCGCTGTCCTGCATGGCTGCTGAGCTCAGCAGTGCCAGGCTGGAGGACGGGTGCAGGGTGACTGTGTCCGAGGAGCTGGTCTTGGAGGATGAAACCACAGTGGCATATCGGAAGAGCTGGGAGCCAGACGGCAAGGTATGAACAGTCACCGGGCTGGAGCCTTGGCTGAGGGTTGCCACTGGGATGTTGCCCACGGAGAACTGTTGTCCAACGGGCGCGATGGCAATGGGGGAGATGACAGTGAACTGAGGCTGCTGGATGGGTGTGGAGGGGCTGAGGATGGTGGCAGAGGCTGGGCGCTGCAGACGGGGTCTCTTGGGGGGCTTAGGAGCACTCATGGGCATCAGCACCACGTTCTGGATAGTTTGGGACTTGGCCTTCTGGTCCCTGGCAAGTTTCTTCTGTTCTTCCAGCTGCCGCTCCAGGTCTGCAAAGGGAATGGTTGAGCAACATGTCATGCCAGGCTAAGTAGGAACTCCTGGGGCTCCAGAACCAACCATCACTCCCAGGGCTGTGACAGGAGGTCATCCAGCCACCCAGTGAGCCTGATCTTGGCTTCTCCCTCAAGATCAAATGGCACTGAAGGAAAAGGGTAGGTTCTCCTGTCACCCACATAGACCTGGTCAATGTTCCAGCTGCCAGCACCCGGGTAAGACACAGGTAACATTCCATACTTGTTGGCTGCTCCTACTGACAAGGAGATGGACATTTCTGCTCCCCACAAGCTAAACCCACCTGCAAGGGAGAGTGGATAAATCCCCCCAGGCAGTTGGAATTGCTTCCTGAGCTTGGCTGGGTCACCTCCCCGGGAGCCAAACACCTGCACTGGAGACAGCCACCAGGATGCCTGGGTCAATGAAACATCCCCCTCAACCCTTGTCAGTGGGAACACTGGGAGCCACAAGTAGCACAGTGACCTCATTTATCCAGGGCATCTCAGATAACAACAGATCCAGGACATCTCAGATAACAACAGATCCTACAGGACATGGTGAGGAGGGAGACACATCCAGTGAGAAGCCCTGGGGATCCCAGGTCAGTCAGTGGCTTCAGCTCAGGGGAAGCTGAGCAGGACACCCAATAGCACGAGAAGACAAGCAGATAGCCCTGATAGCCAAGACAAGCAGAAGCTCAGCACCCCATTCTCAGAGAGGCTTATTAGCTTGGGTACAGCACAACACTGTCCACGGCTCAGGTGACCATGGCACACCACTGAGCTGGCAGGTCCTATCCCTAATCCTGAGGGAATTGGACTCATGCCCAGAGCACCCCAACTGCAGCAAAGGGAAGAGACTTTGGGCTGTCCAATGTCCCAAGCAACTGCTCTCTGTGAGACAGAGGAGAGAAGAAATTCCACTCAAGCCCTAGTACAGAAAGGGATTGGGATGCACTTGTTTTAGGGCAGCCTATACCTAACACTAACCCTAATTAATTGGGGCTGCGTAGAAGGAAAGTCATGTCCATTCCCAAGAGAAGCAGCAGGCTGTGAACCTTTGTTAGGCACTTTACCTGCCAGTGTGTAAAGAAACTGCTCCTCTCCTTGCTCTGTCTGGTTTTTCCTGTTGTCCAGTACCTTCTTGACTGTGTCCATTAAGCCAAATGTATGGGCAACATTGTTCAGGACTGCAGCATCTCCAAGGAAAGGGCACAGGGATGTTAAGACTTGGGCACTCAAAAGATGCTCCTGTTATACCAAGAATTTTCTACTGCTTTTTAAAACTTTCTCTGTTCTTTCACAAGGGCTAGCTGAAAAAAGAAAACCCAACTCCCTCATCCTTCTGACATCTCAGGATTAAATAATCCCATTCACATGATAAAGCAAATTGGACAGAGCTGTGTCACTCAAGCAGCTCCTAATTGCTGCAAATGAAAGTGTAATTTGCAATCACAGAGATACAAACGAGCTCTCCACCTACAAATCATCACCCCATGCTCCTGACAGCGTCATTAACATGCCAAGCTCCACTGAAAGCTGTGCAAAATGCCTGTTACAATTCACTGACTTCATTCACTCACAGTTCCCAAAAACGGACACCTACCAGACACAAAGTTAAATTAGAAAATTAAGAAAAAATATCCTGGGTAAAATGAAGTTTGTGGCTACATGGATGTTCTCTTACGAAGAGCATCGACAAGAGGTGTTCACAGGGGCATGTGCGAAACCAGATTAGGGAGCCTGCTCCAAGTTAAAAATAACCCTAAAAAGGTGAGGGGGGTTATTTTTAACCCAGATCATTTCCCTCATCTGGTTCAGCACCCAAAACAGGTTTTCTGGCACCAGTGAAAGCAGAACGAGAAATGAGGGGGCAGGACCTGTTTAAGCCTGCAGTGTCACAGAGAAGCATTTGAGTAACTCCAGTCCAAGTGACTCTGGGAAAGCTTCCATGAGGGCTGGGAGCTGTGGACAGTCATCTGATGGTCCCAGCAAGCTGCCAGGGTCACTTTGCTCAGGGAACAGGATGGAATGGTGTGTCCTTGTGCTTTGAAGCAAAGGCACTTCACAGCTGGGCAGGCTGAGAGCACAGACTGTGGTCCCACAACTCAGCTAATGAGTGGGAACTCGCTCCCCCTCCTGACTCACCAGCTTCACATGGTGGAATGGACCCTTAGCACTGGGGTTTTTTGCCTGCAACTGCAACTTGTGAGGCTTCTTCCTCACAACCTACCTGTCATCTGGAAGGGAGACTGACCCAACCTCTGCTGCACACCTCTCAGGACTTCTTCTATCTCCTTTTGAATGTTGCACACCACCTCTTCCATAAGCCCCACATCAGCTATTCCTTTCCAGAACATCAGCGTGTCCTCTGGCACAAAAGAGGAGGAAAAGAAGTCAACATATATAAGCATTTGGCATTTTTCCCACAGGGCCACCTTAAACCTCTCAGGCAAGTGTATATTTTCAAGGTGACTACCTTTACAAGGTATTTTGGCTACTGGAGTGGACAGGATGTGAAAAAAAATAACCAATCCCAAACCAAGCAAAATGGACTCAAGCAGCAAATCAGGAACAGGTTTTTAAGCAAGTCCATGACTTCCAAGGCAACATTTCACATTTTTGCAAGGTGCAGAGCTTAAAATTCTAGCTAAGCTTCCATACTGATTAAACAAGGCAATGGAAGGCCAGAGAGACACAGAACAGAGAGTCGACAGGGAACAAACATGACTCTGCTCTTTGTTGGTTCCAGCCTGGCTCCAGGCTGACAGATGTGTTTCACATCCTTGGAATAAAAGAGAAAATCACCTCACTGTAACCAGTAACATCTGATCTGAGGGATCATCCATCAGCCATGAGGCCATGGCCAAAGTCCTACAGTGGTGAGGAGCTCCATTGGCAGAAAGCCTGGATGCCTGGGTAATGCTGGAGATCCAAGGGGCTGGGGGACAGCTTTGTCACTGCCCACACTTTACTTATTTGCAAAATTTAGGTTTCCAAAATGGGAGAGGAGAGGAGANGGGGGAGGAGAGAGGACACCTACAAAGCAGCCTGAGCTTACCTGAAATCTCATCTGTGTCCTTTTTCATGCCTTCCTCAGTGGCCATGGTGACAGCAGCTGTCAGAGCTGAGTTCCACTCGATCCCCTCCTCCATACTCTCCTCCGACAGTGCAATCTGGGTGATGCTCCCTGCCAGAAAACCCCCATCAGCTCCCTCTGACAGCCTGAATCCCTGCTTTGCTTCTCAACCCCTCAGCGCTCCCCAGGCTCTCTTTCACTCTTTGGGACAGGTTTGTGCTTGGCTTCTTTCAACCAAACCAGTTAAAAGCAAATATTGCTGCTTCTCATTGGAACTGTGACTCTGAAAAGCTCTGGAGCTTCTGAAGGGAAAACCATGTGTCTTGCACAATGAAGTCCCAGCTCAAGGGAGCAGAAAGGGATCAGAATAAAGAAGGGAACAAATAAGGCTCAGCCCAGCCACTCTTCTCCCCTTGCATCATCCACAGGAAGCTCTGCACCCCTAATCCCTCATGAAATGGAGCTGGGGTCCTAGCTGGTTTATAGAAGGGAAATGTGTTGGGCTGACAGTCTGTGTCTCTGAGAGATTCTCGCAGCAGGCCTGCTATCTGCTTCCCAAGAGAAGCTTTCCACTTTCCCAGGAGAACTTCATAAACAATATTCTCTCTCAAAATAACAGGTGTTGTTTTTGTCTTTCACTTCTAGTCTGTTATTCAAAACACAGAATATATTGTTTTCCTGTCTAAGCCAAAAATGCTAGAGAGGTGTCGGTTCTATTCACCAATCATGTTAAGCCTGTAGAGAAACACCTTATAAAAAGTTGTGGAATTAGAATAAAGTAGCCTTCTTTGCCTTCTGATATTGGAGTCCTTGTGTTTCTGCTCATGGACAACAGTGACAGGAAATGGATCTGACGCAATTCTAAGTTTCTGGACCAAATTTGGGATTAAACCAATGTGCAGCCACTGTAAGTTGGCTGTGGTGCTTTCCAAGAGATTCTCCTTAGCCTATGGACGACTCTGCCATGTCACCCACCCAGGGGCTCAGAGAAATGTAACCCACCCAACTTAACGATGTGGTACAGTTGGGAATAGTCTTCTCCCTTAACCTCAGCAAAGAGATCAATATCTGCTCTGGAGCACAGGATCACTGAGAACTTGCAGCTGGAATGACAATCAAATCACGTCCAACCACCACATCCTGTTCATGGATGTTCTGAAGGAGGACAGCATTTCTAAATTCACTCCTGAGATCAACTCATGCCTTTATAACAGACTCCCAAATGGAAAATATATTGGAAAATGCTGTACAAGCTCTCACAGGTGTTTGCTCCTGTGATGATCCCAGAACAATGATCCCTGCAAGGCTCTCAATCCTTCTCCTGGCTATGAAGGCTGCCTCTCTGGAAAGCAGCTGCTTGATGCCAGCTGTTTTCCAGCCTTCCCAGTCCCGCAGAACAGAGCTCCCTGACAGATGCTGCCAAGACTTCTCCCAAAAGACAAAAGAAGCATTTTCCTTCCCCGAAACCAGAGCAATCTCCTGGTGGGACTGCCCTGAAGTGCCCGGGGAGAAGATTAAAGTGTGTGTAGGAGGGAGAGGAGCATCAGAGGGAAGTTCCCACAACATTAGTAACTGGTTTCCTACCATCAGCTGAAGTTGGAGTCTGCACCACGCTCTGCTGCCCTGGCACTGGTGCTCTGGCGCTGCTGATCAGGAGATCAAACTTGGTGCTTCGACAGGTGTTGGTGCAAACTTTGTCGTGTTGGTAGAAGTCAATCTGCCCTGAATCCATCATCTTCCTGTGCAGGGAGTAGGGATAGAATCAGGCTCAGCTCAAGTCTCAGCCTAGAGACAAAAGGGAGTATTCCACCTGGGAATGACTATGGCCATGGGAAAGAAAGAGAAAGAGAGATCCCAAAGCCACTCTGCACCCAAAAAATCTCCTGCAAGGCTTTCAAATGGCAAACACAAGAGACCCCCAGCTTCACATACAGGGTTTCAGTCCTGTTTCACCCCAGGTTCCCAAGGTGATGGCACTTCTTTCCAGGATGAGGGATCCTGACCCTCACATCATGGGGCCAGGATCTCTGCAGGCTGCTGGCCAGGTACTGTGGGCCTCCAAGAGGCCTCCTGGGGACAGCAAGGCAGACAAAATGCCTGCTGGGGGGTCCTGCAGCTGCAAGGGTGGAGCCC
This sequence comes from Promerops cafer, assembly GCA_013398275.1. Taxonomy (NCBI): domain Eukaryota; kingdom Metazoa; phylum Chordata; class Aves; order Passeriformes; family Nectariniidae; genus Promerops; species Promerops cafer. Next base: position 54,266 of record VZSE01009792.1, on the reverse strand, counting down.
TGAAGCTGGACAGGGGTCAAATACCTTAGCATGATTCCTCCAAGGCGAATGGCTCTCTTCCAATCCTTCAGGGTAGACTTCCCAGCCAGGTGAACAAAGTGCTTTGGGCTAATCAGTTGGTCATTGAACTGGCAACGAGATGAGCAAAGGCTCAGCAAACAGGGTAATATCACTTGGGAGGATCGGGACATCCAACATAGCTCATCTGAGCCCCCACTTCCACCCAGAGAGAGGAGTTGCTTCTCAGATCCCTCCCACCTTTGATCCCCTGGGCACAGCAATGCTCCCAGCTCTAGGAAGCATGTCTGTAGGGACGACCTGCCAACCATAGGCATTCACAGCCCTAACCAAGAACAGCCCTGAAGGTTTTATATGAACCAAATCATCTCCTATGAACATGTACTGTCATTTTGGAGATCATTACAGGAGGTTTCTGTTACATCCAACGGCCCAGCAGCATCCAGATGACACAGGTATTCCCTTAAGCATGAGTTCTGCCCTGCTCCAGTGACTCAAGTACTTCCTGCTGAGGGGCAGGAGCACAAGGGGCTTGGCTATCACACTGCCATGCTCTCAGGTGGGAAAAGCTAACACCAAGATTTCCCTTCTCAATGCAACCTGCTCGCCAAGAAAGTGACAGGAGTGGAGTACCAGGACACCGAGGAAAAGGGAGGAGGCAAAGCTCTGCCAATCTCAACACACATCTCCTGCCTGCCTTCAGTCCCTCCTCAAGGGCCAATACCAAAGTGGAAATGCGAAGTGGGTGATATCCTTCCCTCCTTAATCCACTCTTTTCATGCTTCTCCCCATCAAAAAAACAACTTTAGCACCAACAGTCCAAGGACTCAGTTAGGATGAAACACAAAAACCAAGGAATTCCTGTGGAGGCCAACAAGCACATCTGAAGAGCAGACAAGGAATCCACTGGGAGTTTCTCCTTTACCTTCACACACTTGACATTAATTCCTGGACAGACAAACTTCTTCCAGAGAAGGATGGCTTTGCTCTCTCCACAGGTGATGGGATAGGCGATCTCGATTTCCTCACTCGTTTCAAGGGTGCTGGGGTCTGAGGGAAGAACAGCTCAAAATGAAACTTTCCACCCAAGAGGCTCCAATCCCACAAGGTGGGAGCTGGAAGCTCATAGGTTGTGAAACCTGCACTTGGGAAACCAAAAAAAGGGGCAGATCCCAGTTCAGGATCAGTCCTCTCTTCGTCTTCTCAGAGTTAGTACAGATTAACAGCAACTGGCATCTGCTTTTTGGTTTAACAATGCTCCAAATGAAGCTCATCGATAAGGAAACATGAAATCAGAAATCCAACACATCTGTAAGGGGGAGGTGTCAATGAGAACAGTCTTAGTGGCAACAAAATGGTTTAAAATTTGAAGCACAGATATCTCTCAGATTCTTGCAGCTCTGGTATCTCTTTAGCAACAATATCAGGTATTTACTGATAATACATTCTCTTCATGTGCAGAGCTTCTGCTAATCCTGCCAAAGGACCCATACCCACGTAGGAAGCAGAACTCTAGTCAAGATCTAGTGACAGCACCCAGTGACAGGAGCCTTTTCCCACACACTGCTCAGAATGGCAGAGAGCACTTAGAGCCAACCTGCTCGGTTCTTACAAACATCCAATCCAAACCATCAGACAGTTGGTTCAGCAAAGACCCCACAAACAGAGCCTGATGCTTCAGCCACCACGTCCTTATCACTATCATTCCTGCTGCCAGTGTCTGCACAGCAGGACTAGGGTGACATCCCGGCTCCCCTGGACCCCATGGGAGCCCTTACCATTCACTGCAGGAGAGCCAGGATCTCACTTCCAGGACTTTGAAACCAAGCAGAAACAGCAGAATCTTATTCCAGAGTATGCCCAGCCCCTGTACCCACATCCATGCCTGGGAATCAGCATCTGCAGGGGCAGAGCCAGAAGGAAGCCCAGCGAACTGGAGACACCAGCCCTGCACAGGAGGGGATTCATCCACGCCAAGTGGGAACTCACCAATCCCTTCTTCCAGCTTGTGGATGGTGTGGGTTTCCACGGCCACCACAGCGGTGCTGGCCTCGGAGCCCTCTTGGTAAATCCTGTGGTGAAAGTGGCCATCCATAAACAAACTATATAAATCATGGGAAATTAGGATTCACAGCACAGGTTAAAAAATTCAGTAGATTTCTTTTTGCCTGTCCTCAAGGGACATTAATGTTGTCTGATACAGTTTCAATCACCAGGAACTTTTTTGTGAACACTAATAAACCAAAACACTAGTACTCCCAAGGGCTGACAGATGCAGAGGCATTCCCAATGCTGTCATCCCACCCTCCACTCTGCCAGTGCCACTGAGGCAGCTCTGCAGGCTTCCCTGTGCCTTTTCCTCTGCTTTCGGTCACCCTCGACGAAGCAGAGCCCAGTGTTCCAGGATCTCCCTTCCAGCCCTGTGTGACACTGCAGCACAGATGACCACAAAGGGAAGTCACTGTCAGGCCCACAGCCACCCTGCCCTGCAAATATTATCAAACTAGAGCCAGCCTTTTTTTCATCCTGATTGATCTAGAGTGAAGAGGAAGCCACTCTCTGCAGCAGCTGCCAGGGAGCTACAAAACTCCCTCCACATCCCAGCCCCCCTTTATTTCAGAAGAGGATTATTTTAGGGGAGAGCTGGCACAGAGGCATATGAAGGTCTGAACACACAGACCACCGCATCCAGCAGCTGCAGTGTGGCAAAAACCAACCCTGGGACTGGAGAAGGAAGAGAGAGACTGGGACGGCACTGCTTCCACGATCTGGGAGCACTGCACCAACACAGCCTCGCAGGACAATTTCAGCCCTTGGAGGCCCCATGACAGCCACACACACAAAAGATTTAATCTGTTGTATTTTCTCTCTCCCCTCTCTCCACAAAACTGATGCAGACCTGGAAAACACAGTGACACTCTGTCCCTGCACCACGAAAACCCACAGGGCTCCCTCCCATCCCACCCCGCACTTCCCAATCACACCAGTACCATCCTACTCACCCTTGCTGCACCGGCTGGAGCTGCAAGATCACTTGGGTTTTGGTATCCTCCGGGTTCTCCCCTTCATTGCCGTCACTTGGTACAACCACCACATCACCCACAGGGACGCTCACCTCGGCATTCGCCATCTCTCACATGAACCTGGCAAGGTTTTCTCCTCCCTGAGGATCACGAGAGCTGGGAACAGATCCCAGAGGCAGATCCCCCCAGTGTCATTCCACTCATAACTTCCCGAGCCAGCAGCTCTCTCCAGCTCTGAACCCCCCCAACCTGGCACCAAGGAACAAACCCACATGGGTGGGTTTTGGCAAGAGTGTGTTCCCAACACAGAGCTTCTCCCACCGGCCCTGGCCAGCAGTGCTTCCAGCCATCCCCAGGATGCTCTGGTCCACCCCTGGCATGCTCTGATCCTTCACTACCAGGAACATGCCTGTGGATGATCCTTCCCAGCAGAAGTTGGTGTCAAGGTATGGTGCTACCGCAGGAGAACCTGACAGGGGGTCCCAGAGAAGCTGCACTCCCAGGGGATGTGCCTACGGTTGTGCACGAGGCACAGAGGTGGTTTTGTTACAGTGTGGGGCTGGAGGTCATCCCTGCAAGCCTGGGGTTTACAAGCTGCTGGGAAAGCCAGTCTCAGAATTGTGGAATGGTTCGGGCAAGAAGGAACCTGAAAGCTCATCTTGTCCCATCCCCTGCCATGGGCAGGGACACCTTTCACTCGACCAGGTTGCTCCAAGCCCCATCCAGCCTGGCCTTGGACACTTCCAGGAATGGGGCAGCCAGCTTCTCTGGGCAACCTATGCCAGGGCGTCACCACCCTCAGAGAGAATACTTTCTTCTCAATATCCCATCTGAATCTCAGAGATTTCAGGTCAGGATCTCCTGGCAGGTGACGGGGGTTTCGGTATCCCCTGGTTGGGACACACCAGGACAAACCTGGGGAGCCGCCGGCACAGGAGCCACGCGCTCACCCGGCTCCAGGCGTGGGACTCTCGCGGGTCCCCGCACCGGGGGACGGACAGACCCACCCCGCACCCCTCGAGAGAAGGCGGGGCTTCGCCAGGATATGTGGCGCGGGGAGGTCAATAGGACATGGACAAACCGCGGCGGCGATCAGGCCGAGGCCTTAACTGAGAAGGGGGGAGCTACACGGGGGAACCCCCCGGCCCCCGCGGGCTGTCCGGGCTGCGGTTCGGGGGTCGCCGCCTCCGCCGCGCTGGGGTCGAGAGGTCACGTGAGAGGGGACCCGCGGGGCCACCCCGCGGCGTGCACGGCAGCAAAGAGGCGTGGCCTTCCCGGAGGAGGGGGCGTGGCCTCGCCCCCCCCCCCTCCCACGGCGCTGGCTACCCCCCCC